>VZSC01004468.1:38452-142742 GCA_013398225.1 Steatornis caripensis
TGTTGGGTTTTTTTTTTTTTTTTTGAATAATTGCTAATGTACAGATAATTGGAAATACATGGGAAGGAAAAACCCCCCAAGGCTACCCTGCTTTACATTTCATAATTAGCCTTTGATATGGAAGATGTCATACCAGAAGATATTAATTCTTTCTTGTTTCAAGTAAATTTATGGCTCATATAAGTTGTTAAATGATCATCAGACTTGTTTTGAATTTTGAATTTTCAGCATAGTCTACAGTAACAAACTTAGGAAAACTGTATGTATCACATTACTTCTTATGTTTGTGCCATCTGCTCTGTATTGTTTGACTGAAGGACAGTAATAGTGAAAGAAGTGAAAACAGAAGCACAACTATGTAATACAGTGAAATAAAGCATTCCAAATTAATTTTTTGGCATGGAATATGTGATGTTGGTTTGTTTATGCTTTTAGAGCATATGATACTCCTGAAAGTAATGCATATATACAGCATAGTTAAGATAATCTGATTCGTTTAGTGATTCAGAACTCATGGGAATAGGTAACAGCTGATATTAGCAATGACACACAACCCGTATGCTTTTAAGGGGCATGTGAAACCATCAGTTTGCAAGTGCGCAAGAACTGGCATCCTGACTTTAGCATTATAAAATTATATAATTTTGTAGTGCTGTAAAGAAATATTTTCAAGAATTTTTAAAAGGAAAAATTATTTGGACGGTAGAAAGATATATTAATACTACCCTTTTTGGGAACTGAAGCTTGCAGATGTTCAAAAAGTGCTGTGTACCTTTCATCTATAGCTGGAATGTAAGGGTAATTGTTGTGTGTGTACACTGCCTTGGAAGTGGTCTCTCTGAGTATCTCTGCAAAGATTGTTGCTTTATACAAGCTTAGTACCTGAGTTTAAACTTAGGTTTCTTTCTCATATTGAAAGGACTATGATTATAGTGAGAAACACAGACGTTAAAAGTTTAAAAAATGTTCAGGAAATAATGTCTGATTTAGGCTGGCAGTGCTACCTTCTATAGCACAGTTTTTGATGTCTGAAGGCTGGAATTTTGATTTCTGTGGGAAACCTCTAAATAAGAATTTGTTGCTTTGCAGTAGTCAGTGGAGCACTATCAATTATATTTTGAGTTTTTAGCCTTCATACCAAAAATTGATCTCTGAACCCTTGATATTTCTCCTAAAATCAGGGACAGATCTACTTACTGTGCTGTGGCATATGGAAGTAATCTCTTTTGCTTGTGTTTGTAGGACTGTTATGTGATGGATGTTACTCTCGTGGATGAAACTGGAAAGCCCTTCTGGTGTTTCAGTGCCCCAGTCTACATGGAACTGTCTTCCGACGCATCCAGCCTTTATGACTACATGGGTCATATCTATACCACAGACTATGCGGATTCAGAGGGTAAAGTCTGTGTTGCGTTGGTATGGTTGGAAGAAACCAAGGAGTATTTGATAGTCAACTTGGTGCTTTATATAAGCACCAAAAAGGTAAATAACTGGTATGGAACAAATTACTGACTTAGTTGGGTCACTAATTTCCTTGCTTTAACACCCCCCCCAATCCATACTAAAGTTTTGATACTTAAGATTAATACCAGTAAGCAAGACTGTTCCTGCAAGTTTTTCAGTAACAAGTTCAATTGCATAGGGTTTTTTTAATTGTCATTGAAGAGACATGTTGATATAAATGAATGTTTTTGTTCTCTGTTGAACATCACGTGTTTAGTCTGTTTCTGGTACTGAGTATATTGAAATTATTTTTAGGAATATTTTTCTTTATAGATATTGTTACTACGGTTAATGAATTACTTGTTGTGAGAGCCATACTGTGAAGATGCCTCACCTTACGTGAGCTACACTGTTTTTGAGAACATTGACATTTTTGCCTAGTAGTAAAACAGCATGTGTGCTGTTAGTGTGTTATTGCTAAATAGCAGGTTTTGTTAAACGCAGAAATATGTTTTTTTCATAAAATACTTCACTTAAATGTATTCTAGTAGAGGATTTAAAAGGTAGGCAGGAAGTCACAGATCTGAACAATATGGAAGTTAAGGCATTTGTTAAGAAAATAGCATATAGTTTCTATTATGAAATCTCTGAATTCCTGTTTGTTCTGTTTTCCCATCTAACCTGATTTGAACCTAGACACTTGCCTCATGTATTGACCTATGAATAAGGGTTCCAATTATCAGCACAGCTGAGCTGATGTCTGCTCTTACTGAACATAACATTCAGTTGTTTTGGAAAAAATACGTATCTGATACCATTTATCTAACGATAAGTATTCGTATAAAATTGAATGTATGTGCCTGATCTTTCACGTTGCTTTAAGTAACTTTAGGACCGAATCTTCTATTCCCTGTATAAAAAAATATAAAATGACATGATATTGGGACTCCAGTGTCATTACATAGTGTGCTACAAACCACAGCAAATTTATGTAGTTCCACAGTACTCTGTTAAGAAAAAAACACAACTGTATTGTTGACTTCTGTGACTTTATTATGGTAGTGGTTTCCTTAAAAATAATTTCTGTATTTTCTTTACTTCTTTAAGTACATTCATTGGTTCGTGCAAGCAATGTTTGCCTGTAAGCACTTGTGGTCTGTATTACAGAGACAGTAGGAGATCTATGGTACAGTGATAGAGTTGTTTCTTAATGTAACTTTCAAAGATAATAAAGTTAAGGCTGATTCAGTTCTAGTTTGACTTGTATGACCTTGCCTAATGAAGAGATGGAAACATTTCTGTATTTGGTGGCTAGCCAGTGTAACAAGCATGATCAGCTGCATTCTGTCTCCTTTCTTGTTGACTGCTGATGGTGACTGGGATCCCTTGAAGTAATATAGATGTTTTAACAAATGGACCAAGTGTGATGAATGCTAGAACAACAGATGCTGAAATTCCTGCTGCACAGACAAATGGCCAGTACAGATTTTCGTTTGCCTGAAGTTAGACTTCCAGGCACCACCTTTAGCAAGGAAATGGTAGCTCAGTACCAAAGTCCTCTCAGTTGCTGGCCTCACTGCTAAGCCTGTAAAGATGTGGAATTATTGTGGCTGCATTGATCCTTTGAGATGTGCAAGTATGTTCTCTGACCTGCTGTGAAGCTGCCAAAGTCAGTGGGCACTCAGCAGCCATAAAATGGTAAGAGTTCTGTCGCTGCTCATTCTAGCTGAATTTTTGTTGCATTTCTAATGTTGTTTTTTTTTTTTTTAAAAAAAAAAAGTACTTTATTTTCTTTAAAAAGCAATTTCAATTTCTAAAGCATTAGACTGTTTTATACAATTGAATGTTTTATAGAAAATCCCGGTGTCGCTATTGGAAATGAACAAGAGAGTATGCTGTCCCTACCCCCAATACTCCAGTCTAGTAGCCCGAAATTTTACTAACTGAATTAATGAGGAAGAGGGTAAGTCTTTAGCAGCACTGTCAGCCTAAAACTATTTAGGCACAGCAGAGTTTCCTGAAGCTATTGCTAACTTCTGGTGTTCGTAAACAAGCATGTGTATATGCAGCATGCCCAAGCAAACGGTGGTTCTCAGTTTTTAAAAAATGGACATAACTGTTGCAAAGCTGTTCTTGTGCATCTTCACTGAAGTAACAGGACCATAATCTTGTGCTTTCTGGAGGTATGAAGACTTAAGCATCCATTTTTACCCCTTCAGATAGGCCTGAGATGGACCTAAACCTGCTGTAGTACTATGCCGTGTGTACGCTGCGGTAATTTTGGCTGACAGTTAATTTTAACTTGCACAGCAGAAGCAAATTCAGTAGTTACCACCTGTATGATCAAACCGGGGAAGTTACATGTGGCTTCACTCAAACTTCCATTTGTTCAACTCCCATCTTCCTGTGTTTGTATAAGTGAGGACATAAACTGAACCTCCACAAAGAGAAAGGGTAGACATCAGATAACTGCACTGGCCCTTTTCATGAAAGAAAATATAATCTGTTCCAAAAACCTACACGTTTTGATAAAATCTTTGACTAATACTCTGCTAAGTCCTTTTTTATATACCTTGTGCAAAAGGCGGTAGGATGAGTTGAGTGTCTCACTGCAATAAAAGATTCTTGCTGTATAAAAGACAATTGTTAGAACAAATAGGAAAAAATGGAGGCAGCAGTTGAAATCTGCTCATCAAAACACACAACTTGTTGTGACACTAAGCCTTGCATAACATTTTTCTCTTGATGCCTCGGGATTTCTTGCAGCTGCTTTTAATGATTTTGTTGGTGTTCCATGCTGAAGACAGGACAATGTCTTCATTGTAATTACATCATTTATCCAAATAGTAGGACAAATTCTATGAGAGAATGTAGAAGTGCTTGTAAGTGGAAAAAAATTAAAAAGTTAAAGATTTTACTTGTATTTGTGTGTGCTTTAGGGATGAACTTACCCAAGTAAAAAGAGAGTAACCGCCTGTCATGGTTTGAGCCCAGTTGACAACAAAGAACCATGCGGCCGCTTGCTCACTCCTCCCCCCACACCGGGATGAGGAGAAAATGTAATGAAACCTGGTGGGTGAGACATGGACAGGGAGGGTTCACTCACCAGTTATGGTCATGGGCAAAACCAGACTCAACTTGGGGAAAAAATATTCAATTTAATCAGTTATCAATCAAAGCAGAGTAGGATAAGGAGACACGAAAAGCCACATCTTAAAGCACAAATAAATAGGCTTCCTCCACCCCTCCTTCCTTCCCGGGCTCGAGTCCCCTCGCTCCTGATGTCTCTCCCTCCTCCCCCTCAGCAGTGCAGGGGGACAGAGAACGCGGGGTGCAGTCAGTTCACCAGAGATTCTCTGCCACTCCTTCCTCCTCAGGTGGGGAGGGCTCCTCACACGCTTCCCCTGCTCCAGCGTGGGGTCCCTCCCATGGCAGACAGTCCCTCATGAACCCCTCCGAGTCCTTCCCGTGTGGTGCAGCCTCTCAGGAATGCACCGACCCAGCACGGGCTGCCCATGCAGTTGAGGTCTGCTTTGGGAGTAGGCACCTTCCCTGGCGCGGGGTCCTGCACATGCTGCAGGTCCCTCTGTGCTCCTCCATGGTCCTTCACGGGCTGCAGGTCCATCTGTGCTGTGGTCCTTCATGGGCTGCTCGACCGCAATCCTCTATGGGCTGCAGGGGCTCAGCCTGCCCTCTCCCCACAGGCTGCAGGGGGATCTCTGCTCCCGATGCCTCCTCCCCCTCCTTCCTCACTGACTCCTGGCATCTGCACAGGTGTTTCTCTCACCTCCCCCTCCTCCCTCTGCTGCACAACTCCATGGCTGCTCCTTTGTCCCCTTCTTAAATCCGTTACCGCAGAGACCCGTCTGTTGTCTCTAAATGGCCCGACCTCAGCCCGAGGCGGGGCTGACTTGGAGCTGGGGGAGCTTCGAGCACCTTCTCACAGGGCCCATCTGCCCATGTAGCCCCTGCCCCTGCTACCAAAGCCCCACCACACAGATCGAACACACCACCAACAACTTTTAAATTTGTATGTTAAAGTACTCTGCAACAGATAGAACTGTAATATTTTTTTAAAGCGTGATTTACCTGGTAGGCAAGTATAAAAACAGTATTTATGTTTATTTTATTGCAAATATAATAGTGCTCGTTTAACATAATGAGTTTAAATTGCATTGAAAAGGAATGAGTTAGTATGAAAGAGTGATTTAATGAAAGGGCTTTTATGANAAAGCATTAGACTGTTTTATACAATTGAATGTTTTATAGAAAATCCCGGTGTCGCTATTGGAAATGAACAAGAGAGTATGCTGTCCCTACCCCCAATACTCCAGTCTAGTAGCCCGAAATTTTACTAACTGAATTAATGAGGAAGAGGGTAAGTCTTTAGCAGCACTGTCAGCCTAAAACTATTTAGGCACAGCAGAGTTTCCTGAAGCTATTGCTAACTTCTGGTGTTCGTAAACAAGCATGTGTATATGCAGCATGCCCAAGCAAACGGTGGTTCTCAGTTTTTAAAAAATGGACATAACTGTTGCAAAGCTGTTCTTGTGCATCTTCACTGAAGTAACAGGACCATAATCTTGTGCTTTCTGGAGGTATGAAGACTTAAGCATCCATTTTTACCCCTTCAGATAGGCCTGAGATGGACCTAAACCTGCTGTAGTACTATGCCGTGTGTACGCTGCGGTAATTTTGGCTGACAGTTAATTTTAACTTGCACAGCAGAAGCAAATTCAGTAGTTACCACCTGTATGATCAAACCGGGGAAGTTACATGTGGCTTCACTCAAACTTCCATTTGTTCAACTCCCATCTTCCTGTGTTTGTATAAGTGAGGACATAAACTGAACCTCCACAAAGAGAAAGGGTAGACATCAGATAACTGCACTGGCCCTTTTCATGAAAGAAAATATAATCTGTTCCAAAAACCTACACGTTTTGATAAAATCTTTGACTAATACTCTGCTAAGTCCTTTTTTATATACCTTGTGCAAAAGGCGGTAGGATGAGTTGAGTGTCTCACTGCAATAAAAGATTCTTGCTGTATAAAAGACAATTGTTAGAACAAATAGGAAAAAATGGAGGCAGCAGTTGAAATCTGCTCATCAAAACACACAACTTGTTGTGACACTAAGCCTTGCATAACATTTTTCTCTTGATGCCTCGGGATTTCTTGCAGCTGCTTTTAATGATTTTGTTGGTGTTCCATGCTGAAGACAGGACAATGTCTTCATTGTAATTACATCATTTATCCAAATAGTAGGACAAATTCTATGAGAGAATGTAGAAGTGCTTGTAAGTGGAAAAAAATTAAAAAGTTAAAGATTTTACTTGTATTTGTGTGTGCTTTAGGGATGAACTTACCCAAGTAAAAAGAGAGTAACCGCCTGTCATGGTTTGAGCCCAGTTGACAACAAAGAACCATGCGGCCGCTTGCTCACTCCTCCCCCCACACCGGGATGAGGAGAAAATGTAATGAAACCTGGTGGGTGAGACATGGACAGGGAGGGTTCACTCACCAGTTATGGTCATGGGCAAAACCAGACTCAACTTGGGGAAAAAATATTCAATTTAATCAGTTATCAATCAAAGCAGAGTAGGATAAGGAGACACGAAAAGCCACATCTTAAAGCACAAATAAATAGGCTTCCTCCACCCCTCCTTCCTTCCCGGGCTCGAGTCCCCTCGCTCCTGATGTCTCTCCCTCCTCCCCCTCAGCAGTGCAGGGGGACAGAGAACGCGGGGTGCAGTCAGTTCACCAGAGATTCTCTGCCACTCCTTCCTCCTCAGGTGGGGAGGGCTCCTCACACGCTTCCCCTGCTCCAGCGTGGGGTCCCTCCCATGGCAGACAGTCCCTCATGAACCCCTCCGAGTCCTTCCCGTGTGGTGCAGCCTCTCAGGAATGCACCGACCCAGCACGGGCTGCCCATGCAGTTGAGGTCTGCTTTGGGAGTAGGCACCTTCCCTGGCGCGGGGTCCTGCACATGCTGCAGGTCCCTCTGTGCTCCTCCATGGTCCTTCACGGGCTGCAGGTCCATCTGTGCTGTGGTCCTTCATGGGCTGCTCGACCGCAATCCTCTATGGGCTGCAGGGGCTCAGCCTGCCCTCTCCCCACAGGCTGCAGGGGGATCTCTGCTCCCGATGCCTCCTCCCCCTCCTTCCTCACTGACTCCTGGCATCTGCACAGGTGTTTCTCTCACCTCCCCCTCCTCCCTCTGCTGCACAACTCCATGGCTGCTCCTTTGTCCCCTTCTTAAATCCGTTACCGCAGAGACCCGTCTGTTGTCTCTAAATGGCCCGACCTCAGCCCGAGGCGGGGCTGACTTGGAGCTGGGGGAGCTTCGAGCACCTTCTCACAGGGCCCATCTGCCCATGTAGCCCCTGCCCCTGCTACCAAAGCCCCACCACACAGATCGAACACACCACCAACAACTTTTAAATTTGTATGTTAAAGTACTCTGCAACAGATAGAACTGTAATATTTTTTTAAAGCGTGATTTACCTGGTAGGCAAGTATAAAAACAGTATTTATGTTTATTTTATTGCAAATATAATAGTGCTCGTTTAACATAATGAGTTTAAATTGCATTGAAAAGGAATGAGTTAGTATGAAAGAGTGATTTAATGAAAGGGCTTTTATGAGATTATGCCAACAGTGAAGGAGTTGTATTTTTAATAGAACTACATCTAAATGTTAATCCTGCCATTTGTCATTGTTTTGCCAGATGTCTGCTGTGTACCTAAATGCGTCTGTATTCTGTGTTCTTAATTTTTTTTTTTTTTCAAAGAGGTACTTGTAAATGGAAAATGTCTTCAATGAACAATTCGTTAACATTCTTGGGCACTTAATGTGATCTTCTGTTGATACAAGATGGAACTGGTTTGTATCATCTGAAGAATTGTCATTAATTTTAACACTGCTACTCTCGAGTCTGCGGTTGGCTTCCTTTAGTGGGGGACTAATAGCAGCTGTGTATTTCTGCAGTCTTTGTAGTGTAGGCTAGTAACCACGGTATTTGTCTTAAAACTGGCCTTTCAGTTGTTCTGGTTTTTCTTCCCATCTTTTTTACAATTGCTAGTGGATAACCAGTTCTGCTTTCATAATACATTTCTGTTCCAATGCGCTTTTGTTACATGTAAGTGAATACAGAAAGGAGTTGTATGGCGGATGGCCTCATCGCAGATTTTTTTTTTCCTACCTGGCCTCTCTCTTCCTGTTTAGCTGGCATGTTTTGATTTGCATTCATTCATTAGATATTTACGTATTGTCTTGAATTCATTAAAACTGTTTTCATTGTCATATGCTTGCTTTTTCAGACAAGCATTATCTTTTTTTTTCTCTTTTTTTTTGTATTCAGCTATGTGGCTATCTGACACTAGTGATTCAGTACTTAGCAATAATATATGTATAGCATAATAATGATACCGTGAGCTGAAATAGATTAATGCTGTTTCAGATTAAGAATCTAGACAAGTGATTTACTTCTGTCTTTACCAGCACTGTTGGACCCCAAACGGAAACAAAAATCCAAGTTGATGCGAACACAGACCCACCATCAGTGAAAGAAGGGTTGATATGCAAACTACTACAGGAGCTTGACACCTACAAATCAATGGGTCCAGACGTCATCCACTCAAGGGTGTTAAGAGATGGCTGATGTCATTGCGAGGCTGTTCTCCATAATCTTTGAGAAGTTGAGGAGATCGGGGGACATCCCAGAAGACTGGAAGAAGGCTAATGCCACCTCCATCTACAAGAAGGGCTTAAAGGAGCATCCGGGAAATTATAGGCCCATCAGTCTTACTTCAGTCCCTGAGAAAGTTACGGAGCAAATCCCCCCGGGGACTGTCACAAGTCAAATGAAGCACGTGATTGGGAAAAGCCAGCACGGATTCACCAAGAGCAAATAGTGCTTGACAAACCTGACTGCCTTTTATGACAAAGTAACCTGCTTGGTTGATGTGGGCATTGTCTGCCGGAATTTCTCCAGGGCTTTCGATATGGTTCCCCACAGCCTGCTCCTAGAGAAACGGATGTGTTACGGTCTGGACAAGTGGTCTGTGTGGTGGGGAGGAACTGGCTGACAGGCCACACTCTGAGGGTGATGGTATGTAGCTCCTGTTCAGGCGCTGTTCAGTATCTTCATAAAGTGATCTGGATGATGGGATGAAGTGTACTCTGATGAAGTTTGATGAATATACCAAACTGAGTGGGGAAGTGGACGCTTCAGAAGGGAGAGCCACCCTGCAGGAAGACGTGGATAGGCTGGAAGACTGGGCTAACAAGAACCTTTTGAAGTTCAGCGAGGACAAGTGTAAGGTCTTGTATCTGGGAAAACATAATCCAGGAGTGCAGCACAGGCTGAGATCTACCTGGCTGGGGAGCAGCTCTGTGGAAAGGGACTTGGGGGTCCTGGTGGACTACGTGCTTAACACCAGTGAACAGTGTGCTGCAGCGGCAAAGAGAGCCAATGAGATGCTGGGTTGCATCAACAAGGGCATCTCCAGCAGAGATAAAGAAGTCATTATCCCACTCTATTCAGCATTTGTCAGGCCACACCTGATATGCTGTGTTCAGTTTTGGTCCCTGCTGTACAAAAAAAGATGTGGACAGGCTGGAGAGGGTCCAGAGACAGGCCCCAAAGATGATCAAAGGACTTGGAAGCCTGCCATATGAGGAAAGGCTGAGAAAACTGGATTTGTCCATTCTTGAGAAAAGAAGGCTTAGGGGAGATCTCATCACTGTGTTCCAGTACTTAAAGCTTGGCTACAAAGAAGATGGAGACTCCCTTTTGGCAAGGAGTCACATGGAAAAGATCAGGGGTAATGGGTACGAGTTACTCCTGGGGAAATTCCGATTGGACACAAGAGGACAGTGAGAATAATCCACCATTGAAATAATCTCCCCAGGGAAGTGGTGGATTCCCCAACACTGTATGCTTTTAAGATTTAGCTGGAGAGGGTGCTGGGCCATCTTGTCTAGAGTGTGCTTTTGCCNTACATGCTTAACACCAGTGAACAGTGTGCTGCAGCGGCAAAGAGAGCCAATGAGATGCTGGGTTGCATCAACAAGGGCATCTCCAGCAGAGATAAAGAAGTCATTATCCCACTCTATTCAGCATTTGTCAGGCCACACCTGATATGCTGTGTTCAGTTTTGGTCCCTGCTGTACAAAAAAAGATGTGGACAGGCTGGAGAGGGTCCAGAGACAGGCCCCAAAGATGATCAAAGGACTTGGAAGCCTGCCATATGAGGAAAGGCTGAGAAAACTGGATTTGTCCATTCTTGAGAAAAGAAGGCTTAGGGGAGATCTCATCACTGTGTTCCAGTACTTAAAGCTTGGCTACAAAGAAGATGGAGACTCCCTTTTGGCAAGGAGTCACATGGAAAAGATCAGGGGTAATGGGTACGAGTTACTCCTGGGGAAATTCCGATTGGACACAAGAGGACAGTGAGAATAATCCACCATTGAAATAATCTCCCCAGGGAAGTGGTGGATTCCCCAACACTGTATGCTTTTAAGATTTAGCTGGAGAGGGTGCTGGGCCATCTTGTCTAGAGTGTGCTTTTGCCAAGAAAGCTTGGACCAGATGATCCTTGAGGTCCCTTCCAACCTGATATTTTATCATTCTATGATCAAGGTGTATTTTTTAAGTATATTTTAATGAGTTACCGTGCAGCAACAGTCATGTAGTCGCCTACCTTGTATTTACCAGGTGTTCCAACAGATTCAAACAATTAGAAGGAGATTTAGGTAAAAGCATTCACTCTTCTGCCTGTCTGGCATATTACTACAGCTCAGCTGATGTGGAGTAACTCACAAAGTTGTGATAATTGAATCTGAGCTCAAATATAACTACACTGGGGACGGCACAGATAAAACAGTGTTTCAAGAAATTAAAATGAGGACAAGCGATGGGTTCTAATCCCTGCTTCTGTGTAGTGTGTTGGAAGGACATTAATATGAAATGCTAAATTCTGTCATTGTCTCCTGTCTCTTACTTCCACCATAAATCAGAATGGGAAATGGTGGCAATAAGGGTAACGGGTGAGTTGTTTCTGGCGAGGAAAGATTTATTGTACTCAATGTCAAAGCATCGCTTATTCTGTTCTTCAAATTTTAAAACATTTAGTCGTCTTTCTCATGCTGCACCTCGTTTGAAATGTCTGTGAAAAAGGAATAATATTACTTTGTATTAATACTGCTTCAGTTGTAGAAGTGTTGATAATAAAGTTGAGAACTGTAAGGCTTTTAAAAAGAAAACTGAAGTTGGAGTTGCGCTTTCTAGGTTTAAGTTGTTAATCTCCTTTTGAAGAGAGACGAACTTTTTGAAGCGAAATGCACTTATGAGTCAGGTACTGATCTTACATTAGTAGGCAGAATGACTTTTGTTCTGCATACAGACCACTCAGAATGCATATTGTTGTTTTCTGTCCTGAATCAGTCATGCACAAAGTTAAATTCAGCTGTCTTGATGAAACTTTATCCAAAAAAATGCGAGGGTGAGAAGAATGTGTAATAGCTAGGACATGTCCTTTTTATTCACCGAAATACCATAAATCAGTTTATTCTGCAGGGATTGGAAAGTAACTATTAAACAAAAAACCACCACCACGAAACCCCTCAAGACAAATGCTTAGCTTATCAGAGTTGAGTATCATCAATATTTCTTCTGTACCAAAGATAAAAAATAGATTTTTACAAATATGCTGTGTTCAGAAAAATCTGGAAATAATGAGTAAAGATAAAAAATACATATTTATAAATATACTGAAAACTCTCAATGTTTTGAAAAAAACCTGGAAATAATTAATAAAGTCAGTATTCTTGTTAGTGATTATCAGTGGTTCTTTGTTCATTATTATCTCATTTGTTTTATTACACCTTGATTTACAACTTTCCCCTTATTTTTTTTTCTGTTAGAAATGTGCAGAGAGGTGTCTGTGTACCTAGTTAAAAGGTTTAACAAAAAACTTAAAAGAGAGGTAAGGTACTCTGAAACTATATAATTCTACTCCAGGTTTGCTACCTGTATGACATGGTAAGTAAAAGAATGTTTTTGAGAAAAAAAATGCATCGTAGGAATTGTACCACATGGTCCACCATGTTTTGTTCTGATTTTTACACATGTATATGAGATCTTAAAATTTCAGTTTTAATTTTATTGTAGAGTAGATCTGTAAGAGTGGAATATTTGTGCATGAGGAAAGACAGAACTTTGTAACAGTAATGTTGTGCTATCCTAAAAAGGCATTTAATAAGTAAATAATGGGATAACACAATTACTTAGTAAGTTTTTTATTTCAAGTTTTGCATCTGCTTTCACATGTTGTAGGACATATGGTGAAGACTGAATTGGAAATACTCTGTCTTTAGCAAGTAGTAGAAGTAATTGACATCCTGCTCCTTCTTATAATCTCAGCATTGCAGTTTTACAGTTTATGTACATTCTTAAAAAACCCCAACCATGGCACAAATGTGCTTGCATGGACAAGCCATTAAGTTACTGTACATGGTTATGTTTTGCTCTGGGATCAGCAGATTTATGTCTGAGTCCTACCTCCTGTTGTGTCTTAAGCAGGTGATACTGTAGTGTTAACAATCCATTTTCTGCCTCACTTCTCTCTGTGTCCTGGTTTCAGCCGGGCTACACTAAGTTACTTCTTTGTAGCTAGAATAGCGCTATGTTTTGGCTTTAGTATAAGGTTTGGTATAAGAAGAATGTTGGTAATACACTAGTGTTTTCAGTTGTTGCTAAGAGATCAAGGACCCCATGTTTTGTTAGTCTGTGGCTGCACAAGAAGCTGTGAGGGAGTATAACCAGAACAGTGGATCCAAATTGGCCAAAGAAGTAATTCATATCGTGTATTGTCATGCTCAGTAAATATATGACAGTTGCCGGGAAATCACTCTCGCCCTGCTGGGATTGTGGTTTCAGGATTTCTTTCCTGCTCTGGGATTCCTAGCCCCAGACGGGCTGGGCCGTGATCGTTGGGTGGTGAGCAATTGCATTGTGCATCACGCATTTGTATATTCTATTATTACTATTATTTCATTTAATATTATCCTTATTTCATTTTATTTCAATTATTAAATTGCTTTTATCTCAACCTACAAGTCTCCTTACCCTTACCCCTCCAACTCTCTCCTCCATTCCCCTGGGGCACGGGGAGGGAGAGCGAGCAGCTGCGTGTTATTCAGTGGCCTGCTGGGTTAAACCATGACACCATGGTATTCTGAATAAATCAATTATAAACATATTTTCCAAGTCCCAAGCCCAAGTAAAGATTTGTAACACTCTGCAGAATAAAGATTCATCTGATGTGAAATGATTGGTTTAGCTAATTGGAAATTAGGCATGTGAGCAGTCTGAGACTGCTGGAAGTGAAGCTTGAGGTTAGGATAGTATAACAAATCTAGCAAGGTGTGGGATTGGCAGGGAGTGACAGTAGTGGTTAGTTTCCCAGAGATAAATTTATGAAAACAGACTTGATATGTACAAAGCATGAGCATAGTGCAGTTATTTTGGCCTTCAGTTTTCACTAAATTTTGCATCTGTGTAGGAATTTGGGAAGCACAAGGATTCTTGCCCAATTTGCTCAGTATTTTTGCATACTCGAAGTGGAAATATTGGACCTGTTTTACGCAGCTGGAGACCTCTGCATGAGAGCTGGTTTAGGATACCCTTTAGAATTGAAGTGCTAGTTAACCTACCTATTGTTGAACTGTATATGAAAAAGTTTGCATTGTTTTATGCAGCTCTATTCCATTAGAAGTCAGCCTGCAACAGTGGGTTCTTTCTCAAAAACGTGAATTCAAAAATTCATTCATTACTGGAGTACATTTATACATTACCTCTTTCTCATTAGCCAGCAAACAAAAGTGGGAAAAACCCAGTGCCATGACGTTTATCGATTTTGAGAGACAGGCGCGCTTTTTCTGGCATCTCCTCACAATGACTGTTTGCAAGTACAGCGTAATCTCTAATGTACTAGAGGCCTTCCATGTAAGTTACTAAATACACTTACATGTAGAATTTTAATTTATTATCGCAGGGCACTCTCCGAGACTCTTCTGGTGTGCCTTAGTCCCTCATTTTGCACCTGCATTAATTTTGTGCAAATCGTGTACAGTAATATTTCAGTGCAGAGGAAGATGTCTGTAAATTTTAAAGTCCAATGAGAGACCCATCTGCAAGTCAGACTGCACATCCATATTTGTGTTACATGGGACATTTATTCCAGGATTTATTAAAATTGGAGTTTTGGTCGGTGCTTTAGCTCAGCTCTTTATGTTTATTCCTACTAATTCAGGAATAAGGATTTCCAGTGTAGATGTCATTTATAATCTCGTATCTCTATGAGAGTTGAAATAAATTATGTAGCAGCGAAACTGGGCAGAATTACATTCAGTAAGAGGAAGAAGATTTAAGTTTTCCAATTTGTGTTGATAGTTTTGCCTTGACTATTAAAAATCTGATTTAAGCAAATGACCTGTTTCCAACTAATACTTTGGTAGTAGCATAAAATCAGTCTCAATTCTTGCTTTTTTTTTTCCAGAATTTATATAAAAACTATTTCTCAGATGTTAGCAGGCTGCCCCAAATTTGTGAGTGCTTGATCCAACTGAAAATAATGCACACCATTTGACTGTTGTAGCTGCTACATGTTCCTTTGAGATTCTTCTCTGAAAAAGTAATTTCTTCTCTTTTAGAGATAAGAATAACATAAGTTTATTTACCCCTTTTGTCCTTCGTTAATAATTTTTGCTGAACTTTCATTCCATTTGTTCTTGTAGTGTAGACATTCTTACCTAGGTAGTGAGTATGTGTGTAGCATCTCTCGTATGAGGAAAGGCTGAGAGAGCTGGGTCTGTTCAGCCTGGAAAAGAGAAGGCTGAGAGGAGATCTGATCAATGCTCACAAATATCTAAAGGGTGGATGTCAAGAGGATGGGGTCAGACTCTTCTCAGTGGTGCCCAGCGACAGGACAAGGGGCAATGGGCACAAACTGGAACACAGGCAGTTCCACCTGAACATGAGGAGGAACTTCTTTACTGTGAGGGTGACAGAGCACTGGAACAGGCTGCCCAGAGAGGTTGTGGAGTCTCCTTCTCTGGAGATATTCAAAACCCGCCTGGATGCATTCCTGTGCAACCTGCTCTAGGCTAACCTGCTTTAGCAGGGGGGTTGGACTAGATGATCTCTAGAGGTCCCTTCCAACTCCTACCATTCTATGATTCTATGATTTGTAACTCCAGGTACTAGGCCTTCTGTGATTTAATTGTGTTATTGATGATACCAGTCTCCTATGCTCTCAACCACTGTTGAGGGTTCAGGAAGGGCAATGTAAGGCTCTTACAACAAGTGTAGCCAACAGATGATAATCTTTGCAGTTCGTCCTTGGAAACTGCAGCAGGAGACTGCAAGAAAAAGGTCACTGTATGTAACGGCATGTACAAGGGTTGCAGCTGAAGGTGGAAAAAAGTTCTGTACTTCAGGCTTCAACCTCTACCTCTTTTTCTTATTTTTTTTTCCTATTTTGCTTCTTTACCTGTTTCTTCCTGCAATTTTTAACATCAGATACTGCCTCTGTCTTGTCTTAATCCAAGTGGTATCCATACAGGAGATCAGGGGGATGTCCCTTGTTCATTTATCTGCTGAATATTTGGCAGGTTTGCTGCTGGGACCTGCCAGGAACTTTTTTAGCTTCATCAGTGTCAGGCAAATGGTCTGGCCACATAGCGACTACAATAAATCTTGTTTGATCTCTTCCCACAAGTATGGAACTGAATATCTTACAAAGGTGAGGGGTGATTCCTGATGTCCTTGATGAAAACAGCAGTAGCTGCCCAGTGGATTAAAGCAACTGAGAGACAGAAGATTCCAGTATAGTATAAACTCGTAAACCAGCAAAGTTTATACAGAGTATGTCACACTGGTAGCATCTGCTTACTACTGGCAGAATTGGACAGTTTATAGAACAAATTCCAGCCATTTGTAAGGAAAATGTGAACTCAAGCATGAATGTAATATGTATGGTAACTGCAATCTGGCAACAGGGACCTGGTGAACTTTCTAGTCATCTATTTTGTAAAGAGCATAAATCATAAACCAGCACTTTCCCCTGCCACTTTCACTAATGCTTATTTTCGCATTTCACTCCTGTAACTTTGTGACAGACAGCAAGAGAAGTCACACAGACATGTGAGATTTGCCTCAGCTAGTAGAATTTTCAGGCTGTAGATTAAGGACTGGGGAAAAGAGAGGGTCCTTTTGTGAAAATGTTTAACAACTTCTGTTGTGGCTTACTGATTCAGTAGAAGAAGTTGCATACTAATCATTTAGCCTTAAGACCGTTAACACGTAAGGGAGTTTAATGAGTTCGTTTAAACTGAAAGGAATTTTGTAATTTGCACTGAAATTGGTTAATTTTACTCATTGGGTTTAAAAATCTCCTGTTGATATTATAGGCAATGTTTTTCCTAGTTTGCATTTTAAGTGAATTTAAGGCCATGGAAAATGCTTCCTTCAGGCAGAGATGTTCTCAGTAGACCAAGAATGGTGCAGCATGGATCGCACTAAGGTTCATTAGCAACTTCACCCTGGGAGTGTCGCCTCCAGACATACGCAAGTAGCTCAGCAGTCATGTCCTTTCAGCTTTGCTACCTCTAGAGACACTAAAGGTGATGCAGCAAGTTAGCATCATCATCCTACAGAAATGCCATCCTGCCATCACATAAACCTGCAGTTTGGTTACAATCTTCAGTTAACTGTGAGGAGAAACAGGTTTTGACATGCAAGAAATTTATATCTGTGTTATCTGCTTTTCAGTTATGTGGCTGATACTATCCTGCTGCCTTGAAATAACTATAAGTTAGCATATCTTATCTGATAATGAAAGAGGGCTATATTGAATTTCTTTGACTGGATTTTGACTGGTACCATCTGCTGCAAAATCTCACTTTGAGTATCTATGCATACATCCAGTTTGGCTTTTTGGGAACAAAATCACCACCTGTTTCTCCCATAGTCCCAGATTTTTTTCAGTGAGAATATTGCCAGAAACATATCAGTGGGAAAGGGTTTGATCCCAGCTGGACTTATGTGATAAGCGTAGTTAAACATGTGAGTGTACATTTGAAAAGTCTAAGGTTCTGTCAGTACATAANGGCTATATTGAATTTCTTTGACTGGATTTTGACTGGTACCATCTGCTGCAAAATCTCACTTTGAGTATCTATGCATACATCCAGTTTGGCTTTTTGGGAACAAAATCACCACCTGTTTCTCCCATAGTCCCAGATTTTTTTCAGTGAGAATATTGCCAGAAACATATCAGTGGGAAAGGGTTTGATCCCAGCTGGACTTATGTGATAAGCGTAGTTAAACATGTGAGTGTACATTTGAAAAGTCTAAGGTTCTGTCAGTACATAATTTGCTTTTTGTATTCACATTTCCCTCATTGCCTTTATGAGAAGGTTACTCCTGTGCTTGTTGGAAAATTTCTTTCTGTGTCTTTCCAGCATTACATAGGAAGCACGGTTCTTGTGTTGAAGCACCTGCAGTCATGTAATGTAATGGTAAAATGCATCTCCTTTTGATGGTTCCTAATCAGGTTACTGTGAGAAAGAGAATTTTGTACGGTCTCTGACAAAAACTTTTTTTTTCTAGAGAAGTGAAGGTTGACGATTGGAATTGGATGCTTGAAAAGAATTCTAAAACTAGCTGGGGACAGTTTTGCTGGGCTGAGAAAAATGAAGTTCATGTCCTTTCCCTTTCCCCTCTTCCAGCCAGCGTTTCTTGAATCTGCGGCACTAACTCTAGGGGTAGTCACCCAAACATCATTTCCTAGTAACTGCTCTTCCCATGCGGTTACACTGATGAACAAGGTTTAGTTTTTACGTCAGGATTAATTTCATTATATGTGCTTGATTATCACTGCGCTAGAGTCATTTATTGAAGAGCTAGTTACTGAGTGTGCAGTTCTAGTTCATACTTATTGTGACCTTTGGGCTTCTGCACTTTTTCTCTTGAATGATGTTTTTTTCAGTAGCATTCTAGCTACCATCTAGCAGTTTCTGTCTCCTCAGTGAATTCTGTTCCAGGCTCCTTGTTTTCATTATGGCTGGGTCAATCCTGGTGTTTCGGTATCCCGCTGCATTCATTTCTATAGTATACATAAAGTTGCTTTCTTTAGGTGGAATGGTCCTGATGGTTCCACTATAAAACGTGCAAGGGGGCTCAGAGTTGGACTTTTCTGCTAAGATTTGCATAAAAACCGGGTTATATTTCACTTCATCTTAGTTAATTTGTATGGTTCAAACATAATTGTTCATCTAAGCTGAAGCAAGAAGTTGCTTTGAAGTGTTTTTTATGCCAGCAGATCTTTGATCAATGAACCAATGAATCAACAGCTTGAATAGATTTTAAAACTCTTCACTGCCCACTGTTTGCTTTGCAAACAACATCTATACCTGTCTTTGATATCATCACAATGTTTTTTGTCTAGTGCTCCCTTAGAACTGCTAAGTTTTCTGGACAGCATGAAGTTGGATAGATTCAGTAAATGTTCCAGTTTACCTAAAAACCAAAAAGAAAAATTTTTAAGGAGCAATCCTAAGTATTATTTTTATTATAGGGTTTGGAAGATCTGATAATTTGAATTACGCTTTTGGCAGTGCAACCTTTGGCAATGTGGTTCTTTACTGTCCCCCCACCCTGCCCGGGTGTCTGACTGCATGTTGGTGAAAGCAGGCATGAGAGTATGACTTAAATGAATCTTGAAGACTTACAAATCATAGGAAAATTAAAAAGTGTCTGGAATACATTATTTAAGACCCGTTTTACTGAGCTGGTGATTTATGCTGGATTGCCCATTCCTGGGTGGTAAATTTTTATTTGGAACTAAAGCAGGAAATGGGTCACCAGCTAGCACCCACCAGACAGGCAACATTCCCCCCATATCCTAAACTCTTATATGGAAAGGAGAAGCGACAGTGTATGCTTGAGGAGACTTTGGACTGTTGATCTTTTGTTGAGTGTCAAGGACATAACTAAGTCATAAATCTTACTGCTGTCAGTGCCCTTAAAACAGATGTACGATTCCGTTTAATAGTGACTGTTGCATTTTTGTTCTGTTTTACATTTTCCCCAGTTAATTTCTCAGCCCTATTGCACCTTATTGAGATGCTATACCATCGCCGTTGAAGTAATTTTGTGTGCTTAATGTTGGAAGTGATGACATTATTTCTTTATACCTAAATGTTGATCTGGAATTTCTGTTACCTGTTGAGAGTCAGAAGGCTTCTAGTACAAATGGCATCATCTAAGATTTTTCTTATTACTTATCGTGAAGTAATGGGTTGAAGCCTCTGAAGTGCCAAGCTTTAGCAACTGAAAAAAACAATTCAGTGTGTTCTCACTTGACTGCATTTGTTTAACCGGCAGTTAGTAAAAGAAACCAAAACACCCCAGAAAGGTATTTGCAAGATGAAACAGAATCCTAAGGAATGCTGAAGTCCAAGGTAAGTTCTTCTATTTATGCAGTTGTTCTGTTTCCCGCTTGTGTGAAAATGTGAAAATGTTGGGAAAGTTATAGTTAGATGTTTAAAATTAATAACTCTGTTCTATGTCTTTCACCATAGGTGCATTCTTTATTCACCATTTCTGTGTTGTAACAGTGCAGTGGAGAAAGGCATCTGACCTAAGACGCGTTAGCACTGTGTGATACACTGCTGCTTTCAGGGTGCAAAAGATGACTGAGACAGATAATGAAACTCCACTCCTCAAAGACATTTCTAGATCCATGTGCAGGTTCAAAGAATAGTATAGCTATGGCAACACAGGGTTAATGTGTTCATATATGACTGTGTTGATGCAGTTCTGGAACTGGAAACATATTGTTACCTCAGGTATTTTTCTGAATCCTTCTGCACAACATGTTAAATGATTTGATTTTTTTAAAAAAGCAGCCCCAAGGCTGAAGAACTGTAAGTATTCTCAGTTATTACACAGTCCTCCTCCTGATTTAAAAAAAAAAATTAAATCTACCGGCTACACTGCTTCTGGAATTGATATGGAGCATCTGAAGATAGCCAAGAGCCAGTCTATTATGCATGTGATGAAGTTAAATGAGACACAACTGTATTGTGACACAACTGTACAGTATTTCTTATACTCGATGGACAAAGATACCCTTCAGCTTGTGTTGAAGCCCAGTAATATGGCACGTGGATTTTTTTTTGCTGTAAGTAGATTCACCTTAAGTAGTATGCAGTGCCACAGTGATAGCTGAAAGATGATTCTAGCAGGTAGCAAGAAAAGTGTACTTTTCTGACACAAGAAACAAGATGTGCATCGTAACGGCAAACTTCTAATAAGATGGAAACTGAGGATAATTCATTATGGAGCTGTGGAAAATGTGTTTGCTGAACAGCTTATAAACTGTTATTATTATTGTTATTATTATGAAATAATGGTAATTCTTTGGCTGCAGTGCTTCCCAAAAGATGTTCTAGTGTTAGGGCCTCATTGCATGCTGTATACGACACTCCGTGGAGATGATGGTTTTAATCAGGCATTTGTATGACATGATTTGTTTCAAATGTTCTGTCATGCGTGTGAGAGTAGTTTATTTTAGCAGCTGGAAAATGCACTTGAGTCTGTGGTATATATTGATATGTAATTTTCTGTTTTCTTGTATGCTGATGGCATTTGAAGGCTTGGAATTGTTCACAGCAGTAGCTGTTCCTTCTAGGGGAGGTAGAACAACATTCTTGTTGTAGACTCGGTTGGATCTCTTTAGTGCACCCTACTGGTTTTGGTATGTATTTGAATAAATGGATAGATATGGACAAGGCAGACTCATGCAAACTCTTAATTATCTGCACTACGTGAGATGTTGTAAACAATATTGCCTCCGAACCCCGCTGTCAGGGATTGTAGCACATGGGAAGAAGATAAAACCGCAGCACAAAGCAGACTGTCTTTGGCCAACAGGAAAAATTGGCAGAGAACAAAAAATTGCATTGGAGGTAGGGGGATGAATCAATGGAAAAATAATCATCTGTCAATCAAAGTGACTGCTATAAAGGGGGTAATCTAATAATGTAAGTCTCATGCATTCTTCGCGTTTCTTTAGTATGTGAATGCATAGTGTATTTTCCTCAGTGCCATTTGTAGTCTTTTCCCCATCTAGCAAAAACTAGAGAGGGGAAGAGGAACTGCCTTCTTATTTTAGACTAATAATATCCTATTTCAACTTTTTGGAAGGCTTTATTTCTGTAAGTAGCTGTGTTTAGTAGTGTTTACCTCTAAGAGAATAGTGTCTGCGCTGTTATCTCACACATTGAATAGAAGCAATATCGCATTTGGCCCCTCACCTGCGATCCGTCTCTGTTCCGGGACCCATGGGAGGAAAGCGTCCCTTTGAGAGGAATGATGAAACTGGAGATGACTAGAAGTTATTATATAAAAGCTGATCCAAAGTAAACTCCTAAGAAGGTAGTAATGCATGGTTATGGAAACCAACTGGTTCAAGGCTGTGATAATTGCAGTGCTTACATCCAGTCACTGTGTCAAGTGGCCAGGCTCTGTTGCAGGCTAACTCTTTCTGTGTTACAGTGCTTCTGATGCTGATGCCTTCAAGATGTTCTGGTGTCCTCACATAAAACACTGACTTATCATGAATTTCAAGTGGGTAGCTTCGTAAAGAGTGGTTGGTGGTGGTGGTGGTTGCCACTTTTAAAAATTTACCATTTTCTGAAACGTCAAGACAGAAGTTTATACTACAGTGTTTCATTTAACATTTTTCAACCCTGTCTTTTTGTTTTTGCAAGGTGCTTTACTGTAAAATGACTACAATAATTGCTCCCTAACCCATCCACAAAAAGAAAGCCATCTTCAAGCAGATATTTTTTGACATTTTGAAAATCAGTAGCATATAGAGCCATAAAATGTGGGTGGCCAGAATAGAAAAATACTTTGATATAGGTAGATCAGCTTAATTAAGGCTTTCAAATACTTCAGCTGTTAGAAACTGCCCCAGTAAGATGAATTGGTTCTAAGAAGTCTGACTTGGAGGGGACAAAAAAAATCTATGACATCATCTATGTCTAGTACAATGTCAATGACGTCAAGGCAACTAATCTTTTTTTACTGCTTGTATTTGTTACCTTCTATTTGCATTGCCAATATTTCTCTCCATGTAAAATGAGTATTTTAGCAGAGGCAGGGAGTGAAGTGTTTGTATGGAGATAGATTCTCTTAGTGATGAATAGCTTGTGGGGTTGGAACCTAATTGCGAAAGTGGTACATTGCAGAGACAGGCAGCAGATGTGTTCTGTTTGTCATTCTCATGTCGTAATAGTTGAGGAGAAAGAGTGAACTTGTCGAAATGCTCATTGATAAGAGTTGTATGTTTCGGTCGAGTTTTTTGTGTGAAGCCTTTTAGAATGCAAATATATTAAAAGTAACTGCAATGATTAATGATTGTTGTGCAAATCCTCTCCCTCTTTATGGCAATTACCTTTTCAGAATGACTTCCGTTACTTTGACCTCAGCATTAATACTTTAGCTGAGGGATATTTTGTACTACATTTCCCAGAATGCTTACATAGCTGACATCTGATTATTCTCAAAATAAATCACAATCTGTCATTCTGATGCCAAATTGATGGCTTATGACTTTCTCGTGTAGGAGGATTGATTATGACACTACAAAATACCTTATTGTACAAAACTCCATAATACAGTGTAAAACTGTGTATTATTTATTATTTCCACCTTAAAGCCTTATTATTTCATTAACTCTGTGACATTTTCTGTCAGATGTTATGGTTTCACGAGAATCTTCCTGTAGAATTAGAAGTTTGTTCTCAATATTGAAATGTGTCCCTGCATTATCTTATTATATGCAAATTGAGTTTCCTTCAGTATTTTTTAGTAGGGACTGGTTTTGGTTTGGTTTGGGTTTTTTTTAGCTGTTCTTTCAATTTCTGGTATTACCCTGCTCACTTACACTACTGAGACCTACAGAAGCTTTGATGTTTAACAAACAAAACATCTTGCTAAGTATTAGCAAAAAGTGAAGGTCTGCTTGAAGTTACTGCTTTAGCAAGGCGAACAAATTAAAATAAAATTGTTATAGTTTAGGACTCAAATTCTTCCAGTGCAAAGCAGAATTTTTGTCTCAAAAGCTACTGTTCTAATTCTAAGAGTTATGATTTCTGAGCAGGTTCGTTATTTATGCAACATGATTTTTCCCATCAAGAATTCTTAGATTATGCTAATTAACAGAATAGAATAATTTGCATGTGAGAGGTGTAAGATGGCACTGAGGTATTGCTTAGGGCAATGTAGATTATACTGATGAAGAGTGCAAAAAAGTTTTATGTCTCAGTGCATCAAGAAAATGAAGTGCTAGATCACTGAATTCTTGAGTTTATATACTGCACAAAGGTACTGATGTTCCATGTGCTAAACCGTCCTTCAGGTCTAAATTACAGCTATGATCTGCACCATTCATAGAATGAGTGCTTCAAACAGATGCTGGTCTATGTTGCATTCTGTTTGCAGCCACTTCTGGAAATATTTGAAGGGATCTACCTGGAATAGAAGTTCGCTGGAGCCCCAGTCTGTGAAAAATTACGTGTGTTTATCATGAACCTACAGAATGAAGAAAAATGTTGTGATGATCCTTGTGCTGCTATTCTCCCTGCTTGATTTCGCTCTCTTTCCTCAGCCTTCTGTACATCTCTCTCCTGATAGTACTGTTTCCCACAGTCTCATATCTCAGGTATAACAGCTTGTCCTATCTTTCTTTGTTGCTTTCTTGGATGCAAACAGGGATTTACATCGCGACTGTTGCAATTGCAGTTAAGAAATGTGAAAGTGAAAGGAAAGCTTTGTTGTATTTTTGTTCCTTTTAGTTTGGTGTTAAGTTTTCTGTCCCTTGTTTGATGGTTCTCCCATCCTTCTTTCCTGGTTTCCTTCTCTGTTGTTATTCCAGCAGTGAAAGGGTCTCTTTTTCCCATTACTTCATCAGAGGATTGCTTTTTTCTGGTTTCAGACCTTTCTTTCACAGCCATTTGTTTCACTGAACATTTGGAGTAATTTTTTCTCTCATCTGTGTCGTCTCTTCACAACGTCCTCACTTCCTCAGTTTTTTCTATGCTCTTTGTTATTCATAATTCAAACATTTATAAATAACTGGACAAAATTTGACAAACCTGGAATGTATCTATCTCAGTTGTGTATGATTGTCTTAGGCTCTTTTGGGGTTCAATCATGTATTTTGCTCCTTCCCAGCCCTCTGTGTTTTAGAGCTACTTCCCTTTTTTTGTGTGTTTAAAGGCCTATCTGTGCTTGGGAACTGTCAGATTAAGGCCTGTATTTAAGATGACACCTCTAATATATCTATTTGTAAGTGGAACAGTGTTTTAGATGAGACCAGAGTTTCATCTGTCCTTTTCTCTGTTTGAGAATTTTTATAGCAGATGCCTACATAAGATTTTTAAGTCTAAGGCAAATACATGAGGATACCTTTTGCCAAGCAGTCGTCGCAGTTCCAGTGATTTTTCTTATGGGTATTTTGAGACAAATGTGTATGTCTGTATTTGGTAGTCCAACTTGGATATACTTTTTCCCTCCTTCAAAAACTTACTGTTTTTTGACCGCAGATTTTTAGAATTCGTAATAGCTTGGGGCAAGAAGCTCCACAGCTGAGTCACACAATGTATGAAGTGGTATCTCCTTTATCTTTTTTTGCACTTGCCATCTGCTAGTTCAATTAATGCCCGCAGTTGCTGTGGTGGAGAGACTGTGTCCATTCTTGTTGCAATTTTATAGACATCTCTCAGATCCCTCTCAGAAGCTAGCCAATGTTTGACTTCTTTTTGTCAGTGAAAAATAAAAAAGGGCTGATATTTTCAGAGAAAACACAGGCTCTACTGTTTCTGAGTGATAATTGATTCACAGCTCATAACTATGTATGCAAAATGTGTTTTGTATGTATGTGCCTCATTTCATGTTATAGATATAGATAAGTAAGTATAGATATAGATAAGTAAGTACACTGTAGGTAGCATGCCTTTGTGGTGAAGAAGGCTGAATCACGTACTGTGGTTTAATTGCAAGACTGTGGCCAGCAGATTAAATGAAGTGATTAATTCCCCCTATTTAGCACTTGTGAGACTGCGTCTGCAGTACTGTGTCCATTTATGAGTTCCCCGATATGAAACACACATTAACATGTTAAAGCAAGCCTGGCAAGTACCGTGAAGGTGGTCAGAGGCTGGAGCACATGATGTTACAAGGAAGAGCGCTAAGAGAACTTCACTAGTTCAGCTAGAAAAAAGAGAAGACTTGGGGGGTTACCTTACTTGCTGTCTTCAGCTACCTTAATAGGAAGGTGGAGAGAAGACAGACCCAGAATCTTTTCTTGGTGCAAAGTGCTGGTGAGGGGAAACAACAGCCACAAACTGAAACTCAAGAATTCTCAGTTCATTGTAAGACAGTTTTTTTCACAGTGAGGATTGTCAAACATTGGCACAGACTGCCCGGAGTGGTTATGAAATTGCAGTTTTTCAAAGTACTCCAAACTAAACTAGGCAAGTCCTTGACCATCCTGATGTAGCTGACCTTTGCTGTGGGCACCAAGTTGGCTTCAGTGATCTTCAGAGATTCCTTCCAACCTAAGTGATTGCATCATTGTGTTAGTTCATATCTGCTGTTTTACTGCTTGCTCACATAATAGTATGAGTTCCTTTTGGAACTCCTTCCTATTGGCACTTCCCTTTGCTTTCTTAATTTAAGATAATATTGCTAGCAAACGTTGTTGCACCACTTTTTTGTACCTTTTCTTAGATTGCTTGTGAATATATGGAACGTCAAGGTCTTTACCTCCACTGAGGTATTAGAGTAGGCAAACAAATGGCTACTTTTCTGTCTTTTAACGTTTGATGATTATTATTAGCTTTATTTAAATTAGGTGGAATTTTTCCCATGGATGTTTGTTTTCTTTACAAGTTCTTCTGAAGGGCCTTCAGCAATCTGAGTAGACCATATCAACTGGATCTTCTTTGTCCACCTGCTTCCGGATTCTTTCCTCAAATGCAGAAATGTGGTAGGTGTGACTCCCGTTGACAAAAGCTACGCTGATTCTTCTTTGGTGGGTCATGCTGGCTTGTGTGCCCACTAATGCTCTTCTGAAGAACTGCAGATGTCGAAATTAAGTGTCTGTAGTTCCTGAATCTTGCTTCTAAGACTCTTTAAAATTCGGAGCATGATTTCAATCTGCTTTTCTTCTGCTACAGAGATAGTTTGACAAGGATTGAGAGCTTGAGGACTACATGCTACAATTATTGCCTCTCGTGTTGTTCATATTGTTGGGTAGCAAAGGGGTGGGCGGTGCACTGTGAGTGAAACAAGGGCCTTAGTGCTTGTATTCGCCTGCTTGGCTATGGGAAGATAAGAAAACTTCCTGTTCTCATGAACAGATTTGCTTTTTTTGACCTGATTAATTCATGGTATTGACTCAGTGACTCACTGAGGCAACACAAAAATACCTCCTGAAATTTCAGGTAAACTTTTTAGGTGTGAGCCTAAAGACTGTGCCTTCTTCTGGTATTTCTCAGCTACAGACTCAATTAAAACTTTGAATGTTAAAGCCATTCCTCTTTCCCAATATCCACTCCTTCTTCCCTCACCTCCTTACCTAATTAAAACACCGGAATAGAAAAGATTGCAGCCCTTCCTAATTTAGTGTTTATTACTTCTTCTAATCTGTGGTTATAGCACACTTCAAAGTGTCTCCTGTGTAAAGCGCTGCTTATCCATGTGCTTGCTTTTATTCTTGGTTGCTAATACATTGTATTTGATCTCACTTGAAGGTTAATTTTGTAGTTTGCAGCAGATTTGATGTTAAATCTCACAAATAACACTTAATGTGCAATTTAAAAAAAGCTGTACTGAAACCAGGCTCTGCAATGCTGTTGTACTCGCAACCTTCCTACTGAATTAGGTTCTGTAAATAACAAGGTCCGGTTACAGCTAATACTATAGAAGGTAAAATAGCTTCCTTTGGACTTAGTAGATAAGTGAATTAACAAAGTTGGGGCAGGAAGCAAACACCATGTGCCCTCAAGAAAATACTAAGTTTACTCTGACAAAATTGGAAAGAACTTTGGTTTTTAAATAGGAAAAATATCAGACCTAGGCTGTCTTACAGACTTCCTGTTTTATATAAAGTTCTGATCAAAGCAATGTACTGTAATTGCCATTTAAGTATTTATTACTTTGCTTGTAGTCTCTCATACTTTATAATGAGAGCATGACAAACTGCGATTTTTCCTCGGTAATTGGCAAGATCCACATTTTTAAGCATTAGGAAATGGCAAGACTTTCTAGATGTGTTTGACAAAATTCATTGGTACAATAATTACTTGAAATGTTCTGTATTCGGTTATTTTTTATATCAGGTGAAGGCCTGTGTTACACAAGGTTATTTGAAAGTTCTACAACTTAGAAATATTCTACATACCCAGCAATATTCTGGCTGCTTAGACATGCATGTGTTTTTCTTCTGTGAACTTGACCAGTTGAGTTTCTGTTGGCTTTGCTTGCGTTTTTTTTCAGAGTAAAATGAATTAAAAGTGAAGGCATTCTTAGTGACAATTAACTTGTGCTTGTCAAGATGCTGAAGATGTAGAGGTGATGGAAATGTAGTAATTATATCCTTTGTTAATTCCAAAGTCTCAAAATACAAATTTGCCACAAGCTCTCTTGAGAGGTCAGTCATGGAATTTCTTGGGGAGATATTTTTAAAATTATCAAAGCCAAATTTAAAAAATGAAGGCCGAAATAATAGCCCATAGGATGTGGGAATTTTTGATGAAAATTGTCTATATTGATCTACTAAGTTTTTTTTCACAGGAATGTCGTATTGCACTTTTTATAAGTTAAAAGATCTCAGAAAAATCCTGGCCTGCTGCAATGAGCCTTTACTGGGCTGCGAAGAGAAGGCTGGACTTAGACTTCTGAGCAAGATGAAGTTTTTTTGTAGTGCAAAGTATCTGGTTTATGAATCTGTTTTAGTGCTAGGAAACAGGAGAGCAGGCAGTAAGTTGGTGCCTACAGAGAAGCTGGTGATAGAGATTTTAAAACAGGAAAGGAAAGAATATATATGGGATGGTTTGTGTGTTGTAGCTGTACTAGTGAAATTATAATTCCCTTCAAATCCTCACAGCTGGAAGTAGTTTTTGAAAGAAGAAACAATGTTCTGCAGGATATGTTTTCTTTCTTTTAAAAGATTATTTTTTTAAAAAGCAAGGCTGTTTTGAAAGTACAGGAGCATTCAGTTAAGAAAGCGTTTGCTTGGAAAGTAACTGCCATGGCTCAGCATGTAGCTACGATGCCTGCTGGAGCGAAATGTAAAATAATCAATTAATGGCCTTGTGTATCCTGAATCGTTACCTCCTGCAGCGCTTGTGAAGTACTCACTGTGATGGCAGCATTTCTGTTGGGTTTAGGGTCCTCAAGCACTGCTCAAATGCAAGAGAACCATCAGAGTGAAAGTGATACGTAAGTAGACAGACAGCTCTGAAGTTTGCTTGACAGTATGGTAGGACTTCTTCAGAGGCGGAAGAGGACTGCAGAAAAGAGGACTGCCGTTTATAAAATCATAGATGAGACTCCGTCAGCTGCTCTCACCAATAAAACCTCGCTTTGGTAATGCAGAACTTGGCTGCCAAACTTTGCTTTGGGCTGAATTTTAGTCTGAGTCTGACCTGATCTTAGAGTCCATAAATACTTACTTTAGAGCCTAGAGCTCGTAAATACTTATTTTCTGCTGGTTTCGGTCAGACCTGCATAACCTGCATTGCTGCTTCTTGATTTTTTTCCTTTCCTGTTCAGTTTGTTTTTTTCCATCAGCTTGTGTAAACTTGAAGAATCTAGTGTGGGTTTTGTATTTTTTAAATAGTTTAAGGCAAAACTCCCTTATCCAGTATCTAGAATTTCTGATCTTATAATTAGTATCTTGTTCATGCATCATAATGTGTTATGCAGTACCTATGTACCCTCTGCTAGTGTAACTTGTTTATTCAGCTTTTAGTATAATACTTGTTAAATTGTAGTAGCAAACTCTTTCAGCTAACTTACCCTTCTCTCTTTTAATAAATTTGTGCCGCTATATTCAAGGCACAAGTCTAACGTCTTAGAAGGTGGCAGCAAAAGGCGGAATTTGTATTCCTGCACAGCATTTATTCCAGGAAAAACTAATAATTGCTGGTAATAAGAAAATGAAAATAATTAGATATTAATTTAAAGAGTGGTGGTCATGCAGGGAATTGTTTGGCTACACTCCAAGTCCTTTTCAGCAGACTGTCTCTGAGGAGTCTTTTCTTCTTTTTTTTTTCTTTCCCTCCCTCAACAGTCGCTAAAAGAGCGAGCTTTGGGGAGAGCAGACAGCTGAAGCAAGCCTGTAATGATTATTTGACAGAATACTCTCCCACCTGCTAACCATTTTCACTGTAGGACCTCTAAAGCTGAATTTGGTTTCTATTCATTTAATAGATCATCTTCTTCTCAGAGAGTGTCTGTGGAGGATCTACTGTCATTGTGCCTTCTGTTGCAGATTTCTTTGAGTCTCCTACTGCAGCGCAACCTGGGAGTTAATTGCTCAAGCGGTACTTCCCACCACCTCTGATTTCCGGGCTTCTCTGAGGAAAAAGGCACTGACTTGATTTCCTCTGATCTTTAAAGCCTCTCTTTTAAGCCCTCTGATATCAGTACATACACCAATGAATGGATGAAAAGAAAGACATAACAAGGAATGTGCTCAAAAGCACCTTTCCAGTGAATGAACAGTGAAACAATAAATTATGCAGTGTGTGCAGCACAGTAGACTATCCTGCTCACGTTCCGTTGTTCTTTATTGTAGTAGATAATTGTGTGCACGTACAAGCAGAGTAATGCTGAAATGCTAGCTGTACCTTCCGTGTGCATTTTCAAGGAGAGTGAGCCCTGTGTTGAGTTACTGAACTTAATTCTGTTTCTGGAGGAAAAAGAATGACAAAAATGCTTTGATTTAGGAAGGTGAACAGGTACATGAATTTCTTCGGTACTGAAGTCTACCATTTTTCTAAGTAGTAAGTGCCATTAATATGTCCGCTACTGCAGTAGGTTTTTTTTTTCTTTCTTTTGCCCTGTGAGTATGCTTATAAACTTCTAAATGATAGTAGTACGCTAGTGATCCGATTTTACAACATGTGCATGCCCATGTCTGAGCACCCAGGCTGTCTGTTAATGGCACTACTCATTTTCTGAAGTTAGGTGTGTGCTCTTTGCTNCTTCCGTGTGCATTTTCAAGGAGAATGAGCCCTGTGTTGAGTTACTGAACTTAATTCTGTTTCTGGAGGAAAAAGAATGACAAAAATGCTTTGATTTAGGAAGGTGAACAGGTACATGAATTTCTTCGGTACTGAAGTCTACCATTTTTCTAAGTAGTAAGTGCCATTAATATGTCCGCTACTGCAGTAGGTTTTTTTTTTCTTTCTTTTGCCCTGTGAGTATGCTTATAAACTTCTAAATGATAGTAGTACGCTAGTGATCCGATTTTACAACATGTGCATGCCCATGTCTGAGCACCCAGGCTGTCTGTTAATGGCACTACTCATTTTCTGAAATTACGTGTGTGCTCTTTGCTGGATGGTTGGATGGTAGCCTAAATCTTCCTGCTCACTGGAACCAGGAAAGTGTTGTAGGGTGAGAGAGACAGCCACAATCTGGCATCTGTGTAGCACCACATGTGGGCTCTGCGTATCATTAGGGTTAAACAAGGAAATGGAGATCTTCCTTGCAAAAAGTTTAAAGTAGAAAGAACTTTCGAAATACTTAGCATCTTTTGAAAGCAGGTGTAGATAACCTCACTTAGAAGTTCACGATAATTTACAAGTTTCCTGTCTTCTCTGAGCATAGGATTTTCTGAGCCTTAAAAAACAAGCTGTGAGAGATGGAGGAAGGAAGCATGAGAAATGTAGGTACATTGTTTTAAAGACAGCATTGTATTTTTCAGCTTAATTAAACTCAGAACTTCATGTTACTATTCTGCTAGAAACAATGTAAGAACAACTAACATATGTTCCAGTTTAATGGCGTTTCCTTTGAAAACTATTTTGTGTGAGCTCGAAACAACCGTGCATTTGCTAGTCAAGAAATAAATGAACCGTCTTTCATTTGGATTCATTATCTTGCAGCTCACTGCAATTGGTAGGGGAGATACAAGGCACCGATGCACTAAGTGACCAAAAAAAGTCTGAAACAATTAATTTTTTTAGACTAGGCTTTGTTGATTTTCTCATTATCAGTGGCATGCTAGGGCGCTGTGTTTATTTGTTTAAATTAACATGCAAATTTTACTTAAAGTAGTTTGAGTTTAAATAGTTCAAAGAACAACACTCATTGTGCAGAATTCTGGCCTGTCTTTGTTTAGGCCTGTCTATAAAGAAAGTAGCACACACCCCTGTGTCATGAAACCTCTTATTTGAGAGGAGTTAATGGTTACTAGATCATTTTTGGTTAAAACAAATAAAAACCCTACTGCAAAGTCTACACAGCTGCTTACTTGTTTACTGATTTGGGGGAAGAAATGTCAATAGAAGGTGCATTAAAATATTTTCTGAAACTGTTGCTGTTATTTACAGAAATATTTTTTTAAACTACTTTTTTCTCTTCTGAACCCGGATGGTTTAAACGTTTCAAACAAGTGTTTTAGTTTGGACAGATCAGATATTTACCTCAATTGTTTCTTTCCCTTCTTTCCCTGATCACCACTAACAGGATCACACAACCCTGCTTTTTCCTCGCAAATTAATTGCAATTAAATATGAATTCAAAGGACTTCTTTTTTTTTTTTCCCCTACCTGGATACGCTCTTCATCAGAACTTGAATTACTATCTTGCACCTACTGTTTTTCGTGCTTTCTAAAGTATTTGGCAGTCCTAGAAACTGAATTAACTAATTAGTCCTAGCAACTAATTAATGAAGCACAGACACTGGTGGCAGTGGCAGTCACGTATGTCTCCAGAATGACCCACCTCTGTCTTTGACCTTACCACTGTTTGGAGGAGAAGGCAGTTGTCCCTTTGGCCTTCCCATTCATGGCTTCTTTATCAAGTTTGCCAGCTGATTTGCCAATTCTTTCCAAGTTTGGTGATGATTTTTGTAATGTTATCACTTGTACTTGGGGATTTAATTGTAGTGAGTTCAGCAGTCTGGTTTCAAATAGGTTTCTGAGCTCTTCTGCTGTCTTCTAAGGATGTTTGGGAGCCTGTGACATGGGCTCAATTTAAACTCTCCATTTATATATCCCCCAAGGGTTGAAAGAAAACAACAAGTATACCTCTCAAAGGAATCAAACACAGAACCAGCGTACCGTGTGTGATTGCATTACTGTTTCTAGAATAGCTAGGCACTGCAAACAGCCTTTTCTACTGAGTGCAATGTTGGCTGAAACACAGGTTAGGGGACTGAACAGGCAGTTTGAAATCAATGGGAAAAAGTAGGATACTAAGCTTCAGTGAGCCCTCAGGTGATTGTGGATCAATTGTGCAGAGAATTTGAGGAAACTTAAAACAGCTTTTAGTACGTTGGCTGTTTGTACACAGAGTTTTGTGCAGTGGATAAGCTGTTGACAGCTTTTGCAGATTGCATTAGGCCTTCTATCCGTCCAAGTCTTCTTTGCCTTACTGCGAGGATCGACACAAAGCTCTTTGTGCCTTCTGTAGCAGTAATCTTAAAACTGGAACACTGTGTGTAATGCTGCCCTCATACAGGATGGGGCGAGCCTTAACTGGTAACCTAAGTCTGTTGCAACTGGATGTAGCTAGAGCAGCTCTGTGAATGTTTACCCTTTGAGCTACCTGGTAGATTCTGGTTCTCTGAGAGATGGGGAGGGAAGGTAAGTGCTACTACTTTTGTAATTGGGTTTGGTTTTTTTTTTTTTTCTCATTAGGCTTGGATTTAAGACAGCAGTGACCTGAGCCTTGTATTGGAAATATCTGATCTACTGCAGTAAGACTTAATTTACACCTTATAATTTAATTAGCATGTGATTATAAACTCAGTTAAATCAAGGGTTGATTTCTTCACAAAATGGATGAGAAACCACAACCCCTTCCTGGAACCTTACAGAGGATTAATTTCCTAAACTGCATAATCTTACTGATCCAGTTCAGTGAAGATCGTCTGCTACCAATAGCAATACTGAATTTCTTGTGAGGATAAGCATCATGTTACAGGCTGGAAGGGTTTTTGGTTGGTTAGGTTTTAAGCAGCTGTTGTGTTATCGTTGGTTGCTTTACTCAGTAGTCTTGTGCTATGACAGCTTTGTTCAGATATGTAATACTTGTGGGATTTTTTTGTGTGAAGTAGCAGTGTTTTTTTGGTCAAAATGCTAACATGCCAGAATACATCTATACTTTTGTTTGCAGGGCTTTTAGCCTATCATGAACCCACAACTCTGTGCTGTTAGGAATGACAGTGCACATAATTGGCAATTAAACCTTCTGAGAAGGAAGAGACAAAATGTCCTCCAGATACTCTTTGTATTAAACGCCTTTCTCATAGGAAACAACAAAACATTTTCATTACCTTTTAAATACGCATAGACTTGGCCTAGAATTTGGGCTTTTTCTGCTCAGCTACACTATGAAGGTCTATGTTTGTATCATGAGTAACAGCATGTAGCTTCATGTTGGTGATCACAGTAATGATGGTCAAAGACGTTCGTTTCTGAAGAGTAATTTAGTCCTGCTGGGGATATAGTACCTTATGATACACAAATGACTAATATGTTCACCTGCTGTTCTTCCTGGCAGAGTATCCCCACAGCCCAGCCAGGTTTTCTTTTTTTTTTCCCCCCATTGAAAAGTTCTTGCCTGCATGCCTGACTTGTTTTACAATATAATAGTAATAAAACGTGGGTGAGCCTAGTGAATAGTGAAATGTAATAATTGTGGGAAACCCTTATTCAGTACTCTAGGATTTAAACTGCTTTCAGCTGTCAATATTTGTTTTTTTCACTTTCAAATTCTGACTGTCGTCTTCTGGGCACTGAAGGGTGATTGTTACTGTTCTTTTAGGCTGTCAAATTTCCAGATGGGTTTCAGGCTTATTTGTAATATTTTTGTAACATCTAAGGCAGAGCGTCTAAAGAACCATTTCTGCCTAGATTACAATAGCTAGTCATTTGGAGAAAACACATTTGTGCATATATGCAGATACATACATGCGCATATATATAAGTAGTCGGTGCTTTTCGGTGAACCTTTAATAATCTTATGTGCCTGGATTATATAGTGAATTTTTTTTAGTTCATGGAAGTTTATGAACAGGACAGTTCTTTGTGTGTGCAAATATCCCATGGGATTCACTCTGTATTAAGATACAGTACTTGCTTCTCCACTGCCCTGCGCTTTACGTTGTTTTGTGCTGGCATAAGATGGGTATCAAATTATATCAGTGCAAAACGGTATAGGCAATGGCAGAAGAATGGATGAAAGCAATATTCAAGACAAGCATGGCCCTAATTGTTTCTTGCAGTAGTATCATGCTCATAAATTAATGTAATAAATCTATGCCTTCTGGTAAACAAATCAGAGGGATTAATTTCTTGGGATGTAGACATGATGGATCACATCTTGAGGCTTCTGATGCTGCAACAAGCTGGTGATCTATAGTTTGTCATCTGTAATTAAGAGTTCCAAGTAGAGGTGTTTATTAGTCTTACATAGCACCATGGCAGTAAAGCAACACCTGTACACAGTGGTCGCACAGGTATGACTGAGACTCTCAGTTAGCACAAGTGAGCTCAAAATCTAGCTCATAACTCTGACTTTTTAATTGCTTTCAGATGGAGCTTGTTTTCTTTGACTGTAGCATGCCAAGATCAAATTAAGTGTCCTTATGTAGTTCTAAAACTTCTTGACACAAACCCAGATTTTTGCTTTGGTTGTTGTTTTGTTTGGTATTTTTTTTTCTTCCCATTTCCATATTGAATGTGTTGGAAAAGCCTTCCTTTCTAGTAAATTGGGAAAGTGCTTTAGGAATTCAGGTTTCTGTAAGATCAAGTTTTCCTAACTCTGTTACCTGTAGTCTGTTTCTTCAGATGTGTGATTATTTTACTTGTTTTGAATGCCTTTCCACAAGTACCTAGGTGAAATAGGTGAAGTTGTATTGGTACGCTATTCTCTGCAGCTACAAATCCAAACTTGAATGTGTGAATTTAAAAATCAGAAGATTTTATTGTTTTTATTTGCTTGGCCTCTTTTTTTTTAAAATACATTAACTCTTGTAGTCTGTTTTTTCACCAGGTATCAAGCTTCTTAGATCCTGTGTGACTAATCATAATGATAATTTTAAAATATTGTTGGCAGCTAGAAAATGACACTCATCTCTGTCAATCCTTCAGTTAAAAGCCTTCAGGTACCTCACTAAACATTCTGTAGGTTTTCATGTTGTTCTTTATTTTCTTTGTTCTCGGTTTTGCATTCTTTTGTTTCTTAAGGTCACACAAACCACAATTTGACTTAAAATAGGAAAACAATGGGATCATGAAGGAAAAAGGCACAAGGAAAATGCTACGTAATGAAATGGGTGATGATGTTCGATGCGAGTGAAATTTATTTCCAGATTAGTAGGATAGCATACTGTTACTTTGATTCAATTACATGTTCTTTCTTGCTACTGTTCTTTATTAGATTAAATATTTTAAACCCCACTGTTTCAAAATGTTTACATTTACCCTTGCATCCAGCATAGAATTAAATGGATCAATATTCTTCTTTGATTATAGAAGTGTTTGTCAGTGAAATCAGGTGTAAATATGAATTTATGACTAGGGAAAAATCTAATGTGATTTCTGGAAATACCAAATTTTCACTTTCTAGGAAGAATCAATTATTAGTCTCTCATTTACTGAATGCCAAATGGATTTGTTTGAACTGTATGTGACATTCATCCATGCTAATTCAGGTTGGTTCCCACTCTTGCAAACTGCTAGCTTGTTTTCTGCTCTTGGAGAGCAGCCAGAACTGAGGATTTAAGAACTGAATTAAGTAATACTTTTAATTTAAGGGAGACTTCCTACATTCTGACTACCTTTTTACACTTTTCAAAATGTCATTGTCATAACAAATACCTGAGAATCTGCCTGAGACTTTTTAAAGGTTTTCTGTGGCCATCAGTAACTAGCGTTACTGCATGGCACAGGAGAGATCAGTTGTGCCATCTTGTTGGAGAGGCAAAAGCCAGCAGTTTTTTTCTCTTTTTAAAGGGGGGAGGTAGGGTAAAAATGCAGAGCTCGTGCAGACCTTGAGATAGAAAAGCTTGGTATTACTTATGCTGTTTTAATTAAGGCAATGGTGTAAACAAAATGGCGACATCGGCTTGCAAATGCTGAGCCTGCTCTTCCTCTGTGTACAGTGCAAAGTGGATAGTCTTTTTTCTGGTGTCTCCCTTCCCACCCTCTTCATGTGCCTACTGGGTTATGATTTTAAATGATGACATCATGTAAGTACAGAGTCACAGAATGGTAGATGTTAGAAAGCATCTGTGGAGGTCATCTGGTCCAACTCCCCCTGCTTAAGCAGGGCCTCCTAGAGCCAGTTGCCCAGGACCACATCCAGATGACTTTTGAATATCTTCAAGGATGAAGACTCCACAACTTCTCTGGGCAACCTGTGCCAGTGCTCGGTCACCCTCACAGCAAAGCAGTGTTTCCAGATCTTCAGATGGAGCAACCTGTGCTTCAGTTTATGCCCATTGCCTCTTGTCCTGTCACTGGGCACCCCTGAAAGGAGCCTGACCCCATCCTCTTTGTACCCTCCCTTCAGGTATTTGTGCACACTGATGAGATCCCCCCCCCTCTGAGCCTTCTCTTCTCCAGGCCAAACAGTCCTGTCTCTCTCAGCCTTTCCTCATAGGCTGTTCATCATCTCTTTGGCCCCCTTTGCTGAACTCTCTCCAGTATGTCCATGTCTCTCTTGTACTGGGGAGCCCAGAATTGGACCCAGCACTCCTGTGTGTGGCCTCACGAGGGCTGAGTAGAGGAGAAAAATCACCTCTCTCAACCTGCTGGCAAAACTCTTCCAGAGGCCATTTAATACTCTGCTCCCTGACTGCAGGGTCTCCCGTCTCTCATAGTCAAACATCTTAAGCCACAGAAAGCAAAGTTCTCTGATTCACAAATAATTTTGATTAGTTCAGTTGTGGCTTTGAGGACTTCTATGTTCTGATTTCATATCAAAGCCATATAAACTCAGTTTTACCTTGGTGTTCTCGAGCAGGAAAGCTCAAGGAGAAATTCAAGCACGCAAGTCCTGTGATCACACTTACTGTCCCCCAGCCTGGCTTTCCAACTTCTTGGGAGTGCGGAGGGCACCTCAGAGGGAGTTTCTGCTTTGCATCATCATGGGGAAACTCTCCAACAGTGTTTATCAGCAAAAGGACTTACCTGGTAAATAAGCTCCTTTGGAGTAAGGCCGCAGCTTGTTTTTGTTTGCATAGACAGAATGCCAACAGTTTTCCCGTTATGAATTCTGCCAAATGCTGATATTTTGAATGGTCTTTGGTAGGGCTTGTGAAAGGTGCAGGAGTGAGAATAAACAAAATGTCTACAAGTGAGCTGAGCAAAGTCAAGGAGCAGAAAACATCAGGTTTGTTATAAGCAAAATTTAATTAAGAGTTGCTTTTAAAGTCTCAGTACAGCACTTTTCTGCAGAGAAGTGCTTATTCAAGTTCAATTTGAAATATTTTGCAGGAAACTTTTTCTAAAAAACTTTTTGATAGCTAGCAGATATTATATTAGCATTGATGTATAATAACAGTTTGTGTCTAAAATATGTATATGAGAGAGTGACTGTTAGACTCAATATAAGAAAAAGGCTTTTCAATAGGACTTGAGACAGAACCAAATGTCAGCATTTTGCAGTGATTAAAAGTGCATTTATGTATTTGCTGTTTCTTGGAGGCTGTAACAACACCCACAAAGGCACTGACCATCACCCTGAGAATGAAAAATTTTGCTTTATAAGAAGCCTATTTTTCGCTTGATACTCTTGAATAATTTTATGTGCTACTTCCTGTCAGTGGCTACAATAACTGCAACTGTTGTACGCCTGTGCCCTGTTTGTGTCTCTCTGCTCATAGTGCTGTTCTGAGCTTGCTGCAAGTTGTTTGGGCTTCCCTTTTGATTAGTTGCTATTAGACTGAAAAGCTATAAAATGGCAGGGACCTGTGTTATGGTGAGGTGCAGAATACAAACTGGATAGTGACAGTTTCTTGATAATTATAAAATGACAGGAGCTTCCTTATTTATTTATTAACCCTCCTGTAATCAAAATGACACTTGAGCATTGCTGTGTTGGATCACAATGGGCCCCATCTGTTCCAGGAGCTGTTTCTATGAGGAGACAGATATTAGTCATTTTTGGAGGAAGAATCTGCCTTAAGGAAGTCGTGTAAATCTTTAAGCAATTAGAGATTGGCCGAACTCTTTTGAAGATGGTGCAGAACTGCTCAGTGGCTGCCATTGAGTGATGCTGCTCTGCAGGGCAGGGTCTCTGCTCCAGCAACTCCCCTGGTAGAGCATGGGCCTTCAGCAGAGCCCTGGAGGTTAGGCTGGGGCTGGGGCAGGAGTAGGGGAGCAATCTGTGTAGCACCAGGAAAGATGGAAAAGAGATTGACATGTCTGTGTAGAGGCCCAGCTAGTAGTGTCTTCTGGTGTTATAGACAGAAAACTGGCTTTTACAGCTACAGGACCATCTTTGAAGATCAAGGATTGCCAAGGAGAGGAGGATCTACCTGACCAATTGGGGTGAGAGCATCTTTGCCACAGGCTGGCCAACCTGGTGAGGACAACTTAAATAAGGAATAACGTGGGAAGTAAGGGTACCATAGATGAGGATGCAGAGTGACAAGTAGAAGAGAAACCTCAGAAATGATAAAACAGGGTAAAAGATACCTACATAAAATGTATGTACACGAATGCATGCAGCTTGGAAAACAAACAGGAGAAGCAACAACTCTGTTTGTGGTCACAAAACCTACAGTCAAGCTGCATTAACTGCAGAACAAGGGGAGTGATTATCTCCTTTTACTTGTCACTTGTTAGGCCGTATCTAGACTACTGCATGCAGCTTTGAACACCCCCCCTCCTCAGTGCAAGAAAGACATTCAGCAGAGGCCCATGGATGCTCAGGGTGGGAGCCCTTTCTCTTTGGGGAGAGGCTGAGGGATCAGGGCTGCTTCAGCCTGGGTCAGGGACAGCTTTGGGGGCACCTAGCAGCAGTCCTCCATGCTTGCGCGCAGGTTATTGAGGAGAACGAAAAGCCATGCATGGGCAGGAGACAAGAGGCAACGTGCAAAAGTTGAAATAAGAGGTTCAGACTGCATGTGAGGAACAATGTTTTTCCCATGAGTGCAGTGGGGTACAGGGGCTGCCTTCACTTTGGTACATTTTACTCAGCAAAAATTGGACTAGCAATAATTTATTACATTTCTACCTTGGCAATCTACGGAGAGTGAGGAATGATTGAAATGTACTAGGCTGATCCTGTCTTCATGTGTGTATTGAGCATGCAGTGGCATCTCGTGGGCTTTGAGGGATAACGTCACAAATGCCTTATGCTTGCTGTTACTTTCTTACTCTTGTACATAACTGCCAGGGAATGTGATGCTGGTCTTTCTGAGGCCATGTCATTTCTATTCAGGAATGTGCTGGCCTCTGTTAATACCTTAGAAATATTCCAGTTTTCTGTTTTAGAAGGAGGACTATAGGTGTCCATATGCTAGCATAAGTCCATGGAAGCTGGTTCGGCGTAGGGCTCCCTGCAATTATGATTTGGTTGCTAAAGCTGGTCTTTCATGTTTGTTGACCATAACTGTAGAATATGGGAATTAATTTGGACCACATAATAGCTGAAGCTGCATATGCAGAGATTTTACCTTTCAAAATAAAATATTTTAATTTTTCAGTAAGTGACACCTGTATTCTTGTTCTGGAAACAGTGCCTTCGTCGCTCACTTCACACACTTGGCACGTCATAAATTATTGAAACAATTCCATTTTAACATTAGAGATGTGACAGTTATAACTAAAACAAAACTTCAATACAGGCAGACTGTCAGTCTGGCTTTAAGCCTCTGCCTAAAGCTCTAATTTAAGAGCTTATGATGTTTCAGCTCAATTTGTAGAAGCTCCATAGGGCTTTCCAAATAAGAGATTATAGGATGGACATCACAAGCTGCTTCAACCCTACTCAGTCCTCCCGCAGTACTCTTTGCTCTTCTCAAGTATAAATTCAAGTTATTTTCCTCCTTTCAGAGGAATAGAGACTTCAGAAACAGCTTCTACCCAGCTTATAAATAACAAAATTTGCTGCTCCTGTGCACGTACTGATGAATCCACCTGGGATGTTTCAGGTTACACCAGCCAATGAGCCAGGGAATGCAATCAAGGTTCATCTGTTTCCTTGTAGGAAAGTTAGTGTAACAGAATCTTAATTCAATTCATCTCCAAAAGGTAGTACATCATTTCGCTGGTGAATAATTTTCTATATATTCTAATGTACTTCTCTACAATACAACATCAGTTGTTGCAGACCTATCCCTTAGGATGTTTTCTTGGGCTGTATTACTTTTCCTTGATCACTTCTTGCAGAGATTTAGTTGCTAATTGCCTGCTTGACAATAGAGTTAGGTATTTGATACTGTGGAAAAATCTGAAGCAGACTTACGGAATATTTCAGCCCTCTTTTTATATAGCTTGCACTTGACTGTATGTCTTTTCTGATTTGTCAGAAGTATTTGTTCTGTATTTTTCCACTCCTTGTGACTGTCTTTAAGTCATGTCTTATATGTGGTAAATGTGTCCAGTTCTGGGATCCCCAGTTCAAGAAAGACAGGGAACTACTGGAGAGAGTCCAGTGGAGGGCTACAAAGATGGTTAGGGGACTAGAGTATCTCTCTTACGAGGAAAGACTGAGAGACCTGGGTCTGTTTAGCCTGGAGAAGACTGAGAGGGGATCTCATGAATGCTTATAAATATCTAAAGGGCGGGTGCCAAGAGGATGGGGCCGGGCTCTTTTCAGTGGTGCCCAGCGACAGGACAAGGGGCAACGGGCACAAACTGGAGCACAGGCAGTTCCACCTGAACATGAGGAGGAACTTCTTTCCTGTGAGGGTGACAGAGCCCTGGAACAGGCTGCCCAGAGAGGCTGTGGAGTCTCCTTCCCTGGAGATATTCAGAACCCTCCTGGATGCATTCCTGTGCACCCTGCTCTAGGCTAACCTGCCTTAGCAGGGGGGTGGACTAGATGATCTCTGGAGGTCCCCTCCAACCCCTACCATTCTGTGATTCTGTGATTCGGTGAACTGTTGCTGTACTCTGTCTAGAGTTACATATAGGTGAGTACTGTTTTTAAAAGGGTTCACACACCATTTCTTTTATAAATCTATTTTTGGTTTAGACTGGGTTTATATTTTTATTTTTGGTATGAAAGCTGCCTGTCCATGCATAGGCAGTTTATATATATATATATATATATACATATATATATACACACACACTGTACTTACTTCAGAGAAAAGGGCCCTAGGGGTGAGATTATGATACTCAGCTTTTTACTGTGCTGGAACGTAGGAAATGTCACATGCAGTAAGGTCATTGATTTACCTGTGAGATGGTCTCTTCGTCAAATTGCAACATCTGGCTAAGGAATTAAAAACTGGTGCACAGAGGAGGCTGAAGAGCTGAAGCTCCAGTGAACAAAGTGGGCAAAAGGCTGAAGAGCTGTTTTGGGCCTCTTTCTTCCACCCTGCGCAGACGCCCCAGAGATGAAAGAGTTTTGTCAAATTGTCAGTAATTCTGGCTTCAACATTTCAGGCTCGTATCTGGTAAAGGTAATATAAAGGCTTTGGAGGAGAAAAAGAGCTGATGGTGTAATGAGAATGTTAGAAGACTCAATGAAAGGTAAACCCAAATTTGTGTAATCAAAGTCCTTTAAAAACTTTGTTCCCCAAAAGAATTTGAAATTCTACAAGCATTTTTTGACTTCATGTGTTTAAACATGTATACTATTCTTATCTGAATGTGCAATCACCTGAGTGTTATGCATAATAGATTTTTTTTTTTGCTAGCTAAAGCTTGATGCAAATGTAGGTTAAATGTTTGAATCATTATCTAAAGTCGGTGTTTTGCAGGAGTATGCCATCTCATTTTGATTATTCAGCCATCTTGATGTTTTAATTAGTGGGCTGAAGATGTTTTCAGTCTGAACATAAATATGGATGTGTACCTTGCTGAATTGGGTGGGCATATGAGCGTCTTCACGTCATTAGGACTGCTGACAGGTCAAGCATGCTCTTGAACAACTTCTACAATTGTGGCAAAATGTGGACGATCTTCAGTTTCTAAGATGATAGCAGTTTGCCTGATAAAGAAAGTGAAGAAAATGAAATCTGTCATACTGGGGCATATAAGGAATTCTAGATAGCCAGCTTTGGATGGTAAAATACAGTATTTCTTACTTGGGAATAGCCTGATGGCTTTGGTTTGCATCACCTAACAATTTACTTTGCAGATTTGCAGGTGGAGCTCTGAGAGCGTGAGCACTGCGCAGGCTTCATCTGCTCCCAAACCGTCCCCTGACAGGGTGAATCTAGTACTGTATTTTAAATCATCTGGAATGTTTATGTATGAGTAAGAAGAACTGAGTTAGTTGTATTGATTTGTGACTGAGTCATTTAGCTATTGATTTAATGCGTTATTGGCAAGTAACACACCTTGTGTTGCAGAATTATATGCCTGTAAGTCAGCAATAATTGTCACTACTGACTGATTAGGTTTTCCTTTCTAATGGAAACTAAATCCCTATCTGGCAAAGGCTGAAAAATGGTTTCCGTTGCTACCTCTAATTTTCTGTTCACTTTGATATGACACTTGCCATTGGCCTGGTTCTTGCCCTGCAGCCGCACGCCAGGAAGCGGTGCAGCTGGTGTCACAAGTTTCACTTGGCTTGCGAAGTTTAGGATAGTTTAGAAACTTCAGCATTTCCTTCTGAGAGAAAGGTCGCACTTCTGACCAGCTGTGTACTGCACGGCTGCTCCATCCACCTGGCCCTCATCCGGCGAAGCATGATGCTTTTGGATCTGCAAGGAGGAGTAGTACGTGCCTTAGGGCTGCCTGCGGGTTGTCTGTCCCTGGGTAGATGCTTCAGGGACACTCCCTCTACAGCTGGGCTGGAGTGTGCAGCAGCTTTTTTTCTGACCTATACAGTTGGATAATAAAATTCATGCAAAAGACAGAGTGGATGTGCTATCTTAAACTAGCATTGTGCTAGCTGGTAGTCTGGCTACTCCCATAGGACTTCTCTTGTACTTTGTTTTTAAGCAGGAAGCTAAAGGGTCAGCCCCCCGCTGAGTCCGTCTGAGCGGCATGGAGGAAGAGGGTTCAGATGACAGTGATCCCAGGAACAAGCCAGGGATAAAACTTTCCTGTAGTGCTTTTCTATGTCGCTTAAGAGGGACCAGAAACTTAAGGTTAATGAACAACTTTTTTTTTTTTTTTTAAGCAGATACAGTTTTCATGTTTTGCAGTAATTTAGCTTCTATAAAAATAGTTCCGTGTTCTGTACTACCGTGTTCAAAGGCTGACTTAGAGAAGCTGTGAGTTTCCACACTTCTTCTGGCTCCTGTACCAGTGCTTTTCTGAAAGTTCTCTGAATGCTGAGAAAGGTTTCGTTGGAGGGAGAGACTTGTCCTCAGTCGGTGTGTTTGACTTTCCCAAAGGCTATTAAGCTGCTAATACTGCATTGAGAGACCAGGGGACAAATCACGCCACATTACCGCAGGCATGTTGCTCTTTTGAATATGGGAAGACTGCTGCATCACAGAACTACTAGTCTTTTAAATAAAATGGTGTTCTGGGGGTGTGATGCTAAGCCTGTCCTTGTTTGAGTCTCAATGATTCTGTATTGAGTTACGATTTTAACAATTGTCCTTGCATGTTTCAAATTATCGAAAAACAGGCATATAATAAGGAATTTAAAAATATTATTAGGCCAGTTACCAATTTTTAAGGAAGATATCTTTTAGGAAACTATAGTGTTTGGGACTAGAGGCATTTTTTTTTAATGAAGATTTTGTAAAACACAAGTGTGTTTTTTTGAAAGACAAGATTGACTTTTTCTTCTCGTTTTTAGAAACCTAGATGTTTGATTCAAATAGCTGGACTTGTAGAAATGAAACAAAGAGGATTTTTATTATGATAAACATAATTTTAAAGGTGTAAGCTTGTCATATTTTGAGAATATATGTAAGTATGGAATGGTTCAAAGCTTTAAGTTTAGTTCAAGGAATATGTTCTAACTAAAGTGCAGTCAAATTAGTAACTGGTGGGTATGCAATAGCAATGTAAAACAAGTTTTGATTGTTTCATGTAAATATTTAATTCTGAATTTGTTCTCCTCCAGCTGTGATGAAGCTGAGCAGCAATTACTACAGCTGACATAAAATTAATCATTAATGTAGGAGAGGTGAAGTGAAAATTGCACTTTCAGCACTTTCTTTCTGGACTTACAGATACTCTTCAATTTCTTCTGCTGCCAGTTGGTTAAATATGTTCCCCTTTGCAGTGCTGCACTGGCTTGAAGCAACAGACGTGAGCTATAGAGTTGCTGCTCACTGGTGAGGGATGCAGAGCTCACAAAAATTTAGCTTGGCTTTTAGAGCAGGACTGTGAACTTCACCTTTTATCGCCTCTGGCAGAGAGGCAAAAAGAACGAATGCAGTTTTCTGCTTCTGAAAATTGAACATATGTAGCTATTCTTTGTAATAATAACTATCTAGGGCACTTGTTTTTTACCTTATTGATTTATGGAACTGGGAAGAATGAAATTATCCAGGGAGAGGATTTCAAAAATTTTATGTTGGTGGTTGAACACACACAGGTAACTTGCCTCTGGGGGAAACCTTACTGCCTATGTATATGTTGGGAAGTATTGGAGCTTATTTTCAGCGGATCTTGAAGGCAAAACATTTGGTGCAGAGGATCCAGTACCCGTGCTGCATGTGTAGGAGGTTTACCTGAGACTCTTCTAGGCTGATGCTTGGACAGCACCCATAAGCAGTTGTTCCATACCTGTTTTGACTTCACCTGAAAAGAATCCAACTCATGTACTCTATGACCACTTCAGGAATAGAACCAAAGCGTAGGAAGTGGCAATGACTGTGGGCTACCCTGTTCAAAAGTGAGTTTCTAGTATGAACTCAATGGTGACATTGACTCAGTGTAGTGCAGTGTTGTCTAGGAGTATGTAGACTGCGGTCTGAAAACTTGGTCTGGAGAGAGAGATGGAAAGCAAGCAGGTATTTCTATGACCTCTTCATCTTCACAGAATCTTTCCTGTGACATTGCATGAGTTTAAACTTCTCTTTGCCCTGGTAAGGCCACATCTGGAGTACTGTGTCCAGTTCTGGGCTCCCCAGTTCAAGAAAGATGGGGAGCTACTGGAGAGAGTCCAGGGGAGGGCAACAAAGATGATGAGGGGACTGGAGCATCTCTCTTATGAGGAAAGGCTGAGAGACCTGGGTCTGTTCAGCCTGGAGAAGACAAGACTGAGAGGGGATGTCATCAATGCTTATAAATATCTAAAGGATGGGTGCCAAGAGCTCGGGGCCAGGATCTTTTCAGTGGTGCCCAGCGACAGGACAAGGGACAACAGGCACAAACTGGAGCACAGGCAGTTCCACCTGAACATGAGGAGGAACTTCTTTACTGTGAGGATGACAGAGCACTGGAACAGGCTGCCCAGGGAGGCTGTGGAGTCTCCTTCCCTGGAGATATTCAAAACCCGCCTGGATGCGTTCATGTGCAACCTGCTCTAGGCTAACCTGCTTTAGTGGGAGGGTTGGACTAGATGCTCTCCAGAGGTCCCTTCCAACCCCTACCATTCTGTGGTTCTGTAATTCTCACCCTCTTTATTTTCACGCTTTTGTTTAAGCACTTCTTAAAAATTGAGTTGGTGCTTATGGAATGGTCAAGCATTTCCAGAGTTCATTCAGGCTTTCTTGTGATAGGATAGCATTGAACCCCCTGAGGTTGAGTGGTCTGAATAGATTTGCTCTTGTGAGAAATTAATTTTTACAAGTTTGAACAATGTCAGCACAACTTCAAACCATTTCTTTTTAAATCCATGTTTTTGCATTGCAACATTTCTAGGTTGAGTCATTATTTTTAATTGAAGCCAAGTGCTGACTTCAGAATGAAAAAAGTTACATTAGATTTGACTTGGTAGGAGAAATGACTGAAAAACTGAAATCTTTGCATGAAAATGAAAATTCTGACAAATGCTGATTGATTGGTTGTTTTGGTTACAACTTTTTGGAAAAAAAGTGGCTGGGAAGGAGAAGTGACTAGAGAGATGTTTCTGCTAATCCTACTTTTTGAAAGTACCTAACGCCTTCTGCAAAAGGAAGAAAGCTGACATGTTACTGTGCTGGATGCACATACTGGTCTGCCTGACAGGCGACGAGAAGTCATTTGATGATCAGTGAGTTGGTTTTGAAGAGCAAGAATCTGGCTGATTAGTAGGTAGGACTGTTTTCGGTGATGTGTAAATTCACAGAGGTGTAACACGGATAAGTATTTTGTAACTGGGTGATGTCTCAGATTTGTGTTTCTTGGTTTTAAGACTGCTATCACATTTAGCAAGCAATCATTTTAATTCATGTTCTTTAAGAAGTGCTTGCTGAGAAATCTTTGTGCAGGTGTTTGCCTTTAATCTGCTCTACCTGAAGCAGCCTGGAGGAAGTTGGCAGATGCTAATGGAGTGACTGTGCTCCTTTCCTTTTACTTGGTGCTGGGGGTGGGAAGAGAGCTGGCTTAGATGTGGTGTTTTCTAAATGAAGCATTTTACAGAATTCAGGAGAGCTGGGAGAAGAGATACGTGATAAAAAACAAAAGGGAAAATAAGGGGCAATGGTAACTGTGGAACTAGAAATTAATCTGCTACTATTATTTATTTTACCTAATCTTACACTGATAAACTGTTGCCTGTACTATACTTCATACCTTTATAATGATGTTGCAGAAGGTTAGTGATGGTCTTTCACTCTACAAAAGGAATTGATAAATTAACTGCAAGTTGACTCTTTCTGAACTGGCTGTCTCCGCCTCTGACGGATGAAAGCATATGTCCAATTAGCTGATATTCTGGTGTTTGTTTCCTTGTTTTTTTGTTAGTTTTTCTTTTCTTTTACAAGATGCTGCTTATCACATTGCATGACAGAATTGCCTGATTTGGATATCCTGGAGATACAGATGCAACCATGCAGTTAATCAGGATAATTTTTCCTGTCTCCAAATATACCTTCAGGACCATTTGACAGGTGACAATGTCCACTGATTATTCAGAATAGTTTTGAGAAAAAGAAATTATAAAAGCTACATCTTTTCAATCAGGAGTTATAATCTATTTAAGATACAGCATAACTGGGAAAATAGCTTTTTTTTTTTTTCAGTTCTCCACTTTAGGAAAGGTGCGGTAGTGGATGAAATTATCATCACCATCCCACATAATGCATATCTTAATTGAAGACTTCCTGTGTAGTTCTAGTTGTTTATGAACTAGGAGCCACCAAGAGGATAACCTGATACTCTGATGACCTTGAAGTTTAGTTGTTGTCCAGACCACTCTTACGCAGTGAAACCATATTCTTAAGTGCCAACATCTTGGATATTTCTGTACATTTTTAGAGATTATCTTGCCCTGCACACCAGTGCTTTCAGAGGTTTTCAAGAATGTTTCTTTATTTTCTTGTTGTACAGGATATTTGGAGAAGAGGTGCTCTTGATTTTTCTTTGTGGGGGCAGAACATGGATTATATTCGTCTATTTGGAATGGTGTTTAGATAGGGAGAGAGAGAGCAGCCATAGCAAACAGCAGAAAAACTGTTTTTTCTCTCTGCTTTATCACCTGGGCTACATTGGTTGAACAGACAGTTCCTTGTTTCCTGTTGGTGTTTGGGCAGAGGCTTCTGAGAGGTGGGAGAGTAAAGATAAAATAGAACAGAGCAAATAGAATCTGAAACCATTGCATGTGTGTATGTCTAAGTAGAAATAACTTTTCCTTTTTTTTTTTTTTTTTTTTTAAGGTGGAGGGTAAGTATTGGGGAAGCCTCCCCTCTCTCTTTGCTTTTCTTGTCCAGGTACTGATCTTTGAGTCTCTGAAGTAAGATGTCTCCTGGCACAGGAGCTGCGACACTGTATATATCTTGGAAGCGGTGATTTTGTTTAACATTATCTTATAAGAACCAAATACATAGCAATATTTTGTCAGATTCTTACTGTATAAGGTATATCCTTTTGCAAGACTTCAAAACCAAAAATTAATGCTTTTAATCAGATTGGCAGATTAGTTGTTTTTATTGCTCTTCAGGATATTGATATATTTACCCTGCTCCACACCCTCAATGTGTCATTTGGGAACAAAATAAGAAAATCTTTGGGTCATTGTTTCTTTTCCTCCAAATCTCGGCTGCTCAGCCTGCAGAAGGTACTCTGCATCAGTGAACTTGTGGGGCTGTATGTGTGTAGCTAAAACAGTTCCAGAATTCCAACAAACTAATTTAACAGTGATCAAAACCAGACAGACTTGTGAGTGCTCCCGTGGCAACACTCACTGCCATTGCACCTAGGTCAGGTTGTGTCCACTTCATGCGGGAGAGCTTGCGGCCTGTGTCTCATCTGAACCTTCAATGTTGCTTATGTAAAGTCTAAGAGCAGACTAACTTCATTGTTCCGTTCACCTCTGACCCTTTATTGGCCATTTTTATAGCAATTTATTCCTTATTCAAACTGTATTTTCTTTTTGTTGTCCAGCAAGTTTCTTAGTTGATGTTCAATTTCTGAACTGGATGAATATGTGGGAGTATGAGCTTTGGTAGAATGTGTAACATCAGTAAATCCTTGCATTGCAAATCCTTTTGCAAGATCTTCAGATGCACCTTCTGGATTTCTTCTCTCCCTTCAACTTTTGGGAGGTGTGGGAATCAACTTCTTTGCCGTGTGCTTCATCTGGAAGATGGGGTTGTATGATTTTGTTAATTGTAAGCCGAACCAGAGGTTTGGGCTGTCTTTTGACCAGTCGTTCTGCAGGATTGTTGACTTCTTGTTTATGAGATCAAGCTCCATGTTATTGTTCTCAATTTGTAATATGAAGGGGTGGAGGGAAGAGGTAGCCTTCTAAGTAATTCATGGCTTTAAAGATTCCACACGAACTTAGAGATTGCTTGTGAGTGGCTCAAGCTTTTTGGCATTCAGTCCATCAGTCCTACGTCTTTCTACATGCAGAGGATAAATGTGAAGCAATTATACATTCCTTGAAATTGTAGTGCTCTTAAAAAAAAAAAAAAACCAAGGGTGTGTATTTGTTTTTTTGGTGTTTTTTACACTGAACTGAACATTTTTGAATCATAACATTGTTTTTCTTGTTGGGAGGAATAATTCATACATAAGCCTCTATCCTGTTTTCATTCTAAGATATGAGGTACTAAACAATCAGATATGCAAAGACCTGTTTCTTTTATTCAGCTCAGCAGCACATTGGTCTGTAAGCAGCTGTGCTGATTTAAATTGAGCTGTTTCTGAATAATGTTAGAAGAGTTAGAGCATATTTAGAAGGTCATATTTGATTCTGATGAGGCTACAGCTTCGGGAAAGTATTCAAAACATATATGAGTTGCAGAACATGGCTTTGTTACAATTATGCAAATGTGAGTATGATCTTCCATGTCTGGAGATGTCTTCCTTCAGTAGTGAAACTATACATTTTAGTGTTTGGTTCAGTAAGTCTTAGATCAAGATGGTGTGAAGAGCATTTCTGCTCTTGTCTGCTTAAACAATGGACTGTTCTTGCATTTATTTCAAAATTCTATTCGATAGGTTCATACATAAAATTCCAGTAGAAGTAAGATTGTTTTTGTTGGTTATCTTTCATGGCCCTTTTACAAGTAGCTCATGAGCATCACCCTACAGCGCAAAACCAGTGGCCTAGGATATAAAATTCATTGCTTGTCACTGAAATAGAAGTATCTCTAGAGACGAAGATGATGGGTTTATGCTGAACTGGACACCACCGGCATTTTTTGAGTAAAGTTGTCCTAGGCAGTTGAATGTGCTAGCAGAACGTTAAATGTGCAGTCTAATGATGACATTCATTGACTGAATAATATCACCGATGCTAGCGTATCTTTTGTGAAATAGAAGGTGTGATGGGGTCTGTGATTACAGTAACTCGGTAAGCTTGCATCTTTCACAAAGGCCTCGGTGGGTTTTGTGTGTGTGTGTTAAACCATGTCACACAGTCTCTGGCCTAACCATGCTTTTGGCCTAATCCAGACAGACATCTGTTCATGTTTATAATTTTAAAGCACAAAAAAGTTTTTGTTACGTATAGAAACATTGAAGCTCTGCAGAAAATAAGTGACAGGTATTGAATATGTACTACTGTTTCCCCAACTGGAAAAATCCCCTGAACATATTCTTCTGAGATCTTGTTGTCCTTTAATGTGGAGACACTAGCAAGTCTGTCTTGGGAAATCATGTAATATTAAATGAAGGACATTCTGTAAATGGTGACACTGAAAATAGACTCTGCAATGTGACTTCTTGAAATTTTCTGGATAACCATGGTGTGACAAGATGCTTGGGAGGTGGTAGTAAATTCCTACTTTCTTTACATTGTGTCTATGTCTATTCCTGTGGTAAGTTGAAGGCATATATATTGTTTTATTAGATTTGATCAATGCCTGCAATACTGAGTTTGGCCCCCTGAGTAAATTGGTCGGACTATGTGGTTCACGGTCTTCAACAAAACTGTGCCAGAAGATGTCAATACTATGCTAGTTTACCATCATCACTTGTTTCAGTTCAACAGTTGTGAAAAAAAGCTGCAAGAACTAACACTGGTGTAGTTCTGCGTACTGTATGTGACTAGAGAAGATGTATATCAACACCAAATCACTGTTTGATCCGAAATATCAAAATATCTAGAGGGATAACTTGCCAAGACTTTTTCCTGTTAGCATCCTTGCTAAGTTGAATTACAAGGTCAGAATAATCACTGCAATTACAACACTTGAATGTGAGGGCATGTGGCACTCCTTTGTAGTAATCTTTTTTCATTTAAATCATGATTTAAACCCCATTCAGGGTAATACAAAAATAGGATAGAAAAACTTGCATTAACCACAAGTGTTGAACTGAACCCATGAATCTAATGAAGCTATACTTGGCCGTTTCTCATCAGCACTTCTGTGACATTCCTATTCCAAATTTCAGCATGTGGTTGGGGTGTCATTTGAAAATGGCTCCTGTATAAGGAAAGATGTCCAAACAACCCTGTACTTCGTGATACGCAACTTTTTAACAATTATGTTTATCTACACTCAATATATTTGTTACCAAATTATGATATGTAAAGGCTTAGATGTCTGTTCTTTTGCAGCTGTTTGATTCCTATGAAAAGAGGATGAGTTTTGCTTATGACTAACAGCTGGCATTGCTTGGTATCTGGTAGCCATGGATATGACTTAAATTCCTCTCTCTTTTAAATTGATGTGGCAGGGAAGAGCCTGTGGAAAAAGTGAGAGCAATATATACAGTTCTGTAATATACCAAAGAGTATTCCTGAGAGCAGCCACGATACAGTTATATAAGAAATAATACTGGCCTTGCTGTTAAGGGAGAAGTGTGGGAATAACAGCTAATTACTTCCTAGATCTTAAAAAAAAAAAAAAAGTGAAAAGAAAAAAGAGAGAGACAGTCATGACTTCTGCTCAGAGATAAAAGTAAAGGCTTCTGAGGAAAGCTGGGCAAGCTCTCTATTTAGGAATATGTTGCCTGATTGCAGAATGCTTTACCTGATTAAGAAAATGAACATTAATGTATTGTAGAGAAGCCTGGAAGTGCAGCATTTGGTGTACGTGTGTGTGTATTTGGAAACGGGGATTGGAAGTCATTAGGAAAACGCCTCTGTTCTCTGCCCTATTACTGGCTAATGAACTGTTTGCTGAACAGCAGCCATCACCTGATGGCCACCAGCAGCTGATTCTCCATGAAGATGACGACAATACTGTCACAGAAATAAGTATTGATCTAATTTTTCTTCTACCTTAGGGTATCATATGCTGCATATTGTTTATTATCACTTTGGCTAGCAGAAGTTGGTAGTGGAAGTACTAACACAAACATTCCTGAGTCTGTCAGGAGGCTAGTGAGATATTCTGTTAGATGAGGCTTCCCNATGACGACAATACTTTCACAGAAATAAGTATTGATCTAATTTTTCTTCTACCTTAGGGTATCATATGCTGCATATTGTTTATTATCACTTTGGCTAGCAGAAGTTGGTAGTGGAAGTACTAACACAAACATTCCTGAGTCTGTCAGGAGGCTAGTGAGATATTCTGTTAGATGAGGCTTCCCAAGGCCGAAGCCTCTGGGTGTGGGAAGCAGTGCTGTGTTCAGTGCTCTGGCAATTGAGTTTTTGGAGTTTCTTTCCTATCTGTGGAGAAACAATGCAAATTTGAATGATGAACTCTCTTAATCCTGACTGGATGAGGAATGTCATTCTTGAACATGAGGAAGAATTTCTTTACTGTGAGAGTGATGGAGCGCTGGAACAGGTTGCCCAGAGAGGTTGTGGAGTCTCCTTCTCTAGAGAAATTCAAAACCCGTCTGGACGCATTCCTGTGCAATCTGGCAGTGGGGTTGGACTAGATTATCTCCAGAGGCCCCTTCCAACCCTTACCATTCTGTGATTCCTACTACAACAAACTTTCTCTTGAGGAGTTTGCCTATTTTGAAATGGTCAGATTGGTCTGTAATATTACTGGTTCTGCAGCTATATATCAGAAAGAGATCAGGCATCCAAATTAAGTGTCATTTTGATGCTTAAGTAGGAACAAGACAATCCTTTCCTTCACCACTCCTCAAGTATTGAACCCAAAACATTATGGGCCTGTTGCTTTTCTCTGCATCTTGACTTTCTCTAACTTGAACTCTGCTTTACCTTCGTTTTATAACTCTTTGTGCCAGGATCTGCCCTAAGCTGAAGACCTTACCCCTCCCTCTGGTTCCTCTGCAAGCTCGACTGTAGGACCTGTGCATAGTAGCGTATTTCCATAAATGCTCAGTCTCATATTATGCCTGTTGTACCTGGACAGATTTGCTTTGATATGTCAAAAATAGTTGGAAAAATACAGTTTGTAATACCATTCTCTGTTTACCTCACACAGGAGAAGGCATGATTCCTGTCAACTGCAGAGGGAGCAGAACATCAGCCTTCATGTCTTTAGGTAAGTAAACAATGAATTATTGCATAGAGATGAGGGACAATTTTTTCTTCTTCATGTGAACCTTTTGCATGTTGCTGTGAATGTGGGCAGGGAGTAAGATAAAAGTCACTTAATTTTTGATTAACCATTGGATATGCTGCAAGGGCCAAGGAGTAGTGGGTATGTATGTAATAATCAAAACAATAACATCTTGAGAACATGAACTGGAGCTTTGGCTTCCTTTTTAAATGTCACTTGATCTTGAGGCTGAAGAACTGATCTCCTGCTGCTTCTTTTCTTTCCAGATAGTGGAATTTCTTTCTACAGAGGGATGTTGTTTTTTCTCCCAGTAGAGTCCTCTCAGAACATTTCTTTAATCAGCTGAAGGACAGGAAGAAATCTGTGAAACAACCCCAAGGGTTCACGGAAGAGAAGATGGATTGTTGTGACTGCTTGATGTGCATTACCTTCTAATGAGACAACAAATACACTGGAAAGTGTAGATTTTCACAATAAGTAAGTTGACCTAGTGGGCAGGAAGAGAGAGGGTTACATTTTTATAAGTAAATTTCTAACAATAAATGTGTTTTTCTTCATAGAAGTGAAAAGGAAGTGTGAACCAATACTATGTTAAATAGGATAAATGTTAGTTTAATGCAAATGCAAACTCAAGGTTTTTTTTTTTTTTAATACTCCACTGAAACACTGGATTAATGTTTAATCCTGATGACTAAATCCATTAATACATATATTTCTTACTATCTTAGATAAATGAGCTTTTCAGGCAATTTTGTTATTCCCTCAGGGCATGGTTTCCACTCGCCTAAGTATTGCTGTAATTAGATGATGACACAGTATCCCAGTAGCTATTTTTAAGATATGGTACCTCTGTCACTAGACAATAATGTTTAGTTTGGCTTCTTTGTTTTTAATTAATGAAAAGGAAGTCTTTTGTTTGAAGGAATCAGATGATACTCCTTGGGGATATGAAGTATTTAGTATCATATCAGGCAAGGTAGAACAGATAGAGGGAATTTAGAAGATATGGAAGATCTTTGCTGCAAAAGACAGTTCCTGTAAGTTCTTCTATGTCCTCCATTTTCTTAACTCTCTGAATTAAGAAATAATTAAATTCTTGTTTTACCAAAACAGAAACCACCACACTTTCTAATTGGCTTTCAAACAAAAGTTATTGTTTGAAGTTATATCACACAAATCAAGGGGCACTGGGAAAGTTGAACTTCTCTGTTAAAACAGTTTGGTAAGTGCAGTTAACGGAAACTTATAGACTGGCCAAGTTGATGGTGCAGGCTCTTCTGCATATTCTGTGAGTTAGATCATGATGGGAACGTGCACTACTAATGCATGGCCGACATCGGAGGACACCGTTTGGCTATAGATAGCAAATCTGAAGTTTAAAAAAAAATCCTGTTTATTTCAGTGGCAAAGCTGAGTCTACAATGACTACATCTATTTTCCAACAACTGTTTACATAAAGACTTTTTACCTGGCATGAGACATCGCTTCATTTCTTTCACCTGTTTGTGTGACAGCTATTGCTACTACATTGCTGTAGTTCCTGAGCACACCAGAATGTGAGTCCTTGGATGGGAAGTACCTTGATTTTGTTCATACCTACTGGATGCTTGTCTTGTGTGGAATCAATCTTAGCACTTGACGACATGAAAGAATAACTTCTCTAGCTTTATCTACAGTATAACATTGGGCAACCATATTTAAAAATAAAGACCAGAAATCCTTGAATTATAAAATTATAAAATTGGAAGGGACCAATGAAGATCATCTAGCCTTGCTTGAAACAGGGGCTGAACTAGCTTCAAAGTTAAGTCAGGGTGCTTATGGCCTTGTCCTGCTGAATTTTAAATAGCTCCAAGAATGTAGATCTGCAGACCTCTCAGGGTAATCTGTTCCAGTGCTTGTCCATGCTCACTGTGAACCTTTTTTCCCTTTTATATCTAGCAGTAATTTGCAATGTTGCAACTAGTGACTGTTGCTCTTGTCCTTTCACTGTGCTAATCTGAGAAAATAATGGCTTTGCCTTCTCTATAACCACCTGTGAGATAGAAGACAGTAATTTGATCCCATTAGCCTTCTTGTCTTCAGGCTAAAGACACGCATTTCCCTCAGCCTCTCCTTGTGTATGCCCTGTGCTCCACTCCCCAACCATGTTAGTGTCCCTTCGCTGAACCATCTCCACTTTGTTAGTGTCTGTCTTGCAATGGGAAGCCCTGAACTGGACGCTGTTCCAGGTGAGTGTTTGTAGGTGCTGCACTATTGGGTTAGCCGTTGTCGTGGCCTTGTGTTCAGCTGGTCATTTTCTGCAATGAGAAATATAAACACATTTTTCTTTTCCTCTTCCTTCAGATACTTTCAACTCAACTGCTTGGGATTTTTTTTCTAAGTCCTCACTTGGTCATTTAGAGCTTAATGAGGGAGATTTTGGTGATAATTCCCTATGACCAGCTATGAAGAACCTACCTTGGGCTGGGATTTAGCTCTCAATACTTGTTCTTTCTTTCACTAAGATATAATAAGTAGGATGCAAATACAGTTTAAAAGCTGCTATTTTTTTCATGCATATGCTTCTGTTACCATTCAGTTGGAGATGGAGAATAAACAAACCTTACTTCTCTCCTTGTTACCAAGTTCAGCTTGATTAATACCAGTTTAATGTACTAGTGGCTGGCTGTCATCTGTGTTCTCAGTTTTCAATAAGCCACTTCATCAAAGTGCAAGGTTTGCAGTCCCCAACCTGCATCCATTTTTTCAAATCTTCATTCTTTTTATTTCCATCAGTTAGTTACCTCTTTCTTTTGAAATTGGGGAGATGGTGTTGGAGGTAATGAGTTTAGCTGTGGACAATATGAACCGCTCCTGAATGTATTTTTCTTTTCAATATAATAGTTTACAGGTGTTTTGAGAAATAAAGAATGGCTAAGGTGGCTTAAAACATCAGAGATGTAAACCTCATTGTTTCCATTGAAGGCAAGAGAAAATATTAATGGTCTTAACGGTGTTGAAAAAGAGAGACTGCTTTGAGATTTCTTTGAAATGTTATGCATCTGTATTAAAAAAAGAAACAGCATAGTCCATCTTCAATAAAAATTGGATTATCAAATGCAGACTTACAATGATTAGGGGAACTACAGATATTCAGTTCCTTAACTACTTAATAGATTTTATTGCAACTCCACACTAAGTTGCTTCTTGACCCAGATCAGTGTTACATCAGAAGAAATCCTCATAGTTTTCCTACAGTTGGAAACCATACTTTCCTAAACCACAGGAAACCAGGTTTAGGCAACTGTAGAAGTTGGTGGGAGAAGCATTAAAAGGTTGAATTGACTGTAGGGATGATTGAAGTCTTACATAAAATTTTTCTTCTTTCTATATCACTTTGCCTCTTTCAAAACTTTGCCTCCAAAGTAGATTTCTTCTATTTAAAAAACAAAACCAAACAAAACAAAACAAAACGAAAGAAAACATATCATTTAAAGTACCATTTGCATTTCCAAGAAAGAACTTTCACTACATCTTGAATTTTTTTGGTAGTGCTTCTATTCACCAAAGACTACTGTGTTAACAAATTGGAAAAGTACCATGCAATTGGAACTACAGTGATATATGAGAGCTATATGATCACTATCCTCAGAAAAATGATGCCGAGGAGAATCACGTTCAAGAATTTTTTTGCTGCAATCATTTTTGCTTTAATTCCATTTTCTCTAAATGAAACAATCCTTTTTCAGTCTCATTTTGAAAGAATACAGATAGTCCAGCAAATGAGGTGTATAAATGTGTGAATTGTACACAAAATGTCAACCCGCAGTTGGCCTTTTTTGCGTTTGCAGCTGTGATTGCCAAGGGAGTAAGTGACATTCAGCATTGACTTTGGTGTTACATGACAGCATGCCCCTATGGCAGTATCCCAGTGAGGCAGACAGAATTTCAGAGTGAGAAGCACAGAAACAATTTTTTTTTTTAATGAGTGATTTCATGATATTTTCCTTTGTGTGAAGATAACACTTTGAAATAACATAGTCTAAGGCAAGTAATTAACTGTTAGTAAAAGACTTTCTTCTAGGACGAGAGTTTTCAGCAGAGGGGAACACAGAGGGGAAGAATTCCTCAGTGGCTGGAGTGCTGGCATGAGTCTTGGAGACCATGGTTCATTCAGCTTCTTTCTCAGAGAGAGACTTATTAAATTGTTCTTTCCTCACTACCTCTGCTGTTTGAAGGGCATTGGAAACAGAAAGCTGAAAGGCCTGTGAAGAGCTCAGAGGGTTAGCTGTTGAAAGCCATGTCGATGCTTTTACAATCAAAATTCTTATTTCTGGTCCCAGCGTTCTGGTGGAGTTCTGAATGTGGTGTAGGAAATCATCCAAGGTTCAATGGTGGGCATTTTGGGTGAAAGTAAGTGATCCACTAGCACAAGGGAATACGCAAGGGAATGGTGCCACCTATCACTCTCTAGATACAGAAGTAACTTGAAATCAGTCTGAAGAAGGAGAGGTCATGTTATCTCGGACAAATCTTGCAATTCCAAGGCACGTAGCCTTGAGTGGTGAGCAGGATCATGCTATCCCACCAGTCTTTCAGAATCAATATTAGGTGCTAAAGTGAAATGCTACCCTGAGCAGTGCTAAATTCCAACAAACCTGTAAATGTCCCACTGTGTTCAGTCTTGTACCAGACCAAGATATACTGCACTGCCTTACCTTGAACTTCACTTCAAAACACTCAAGCAAAAATGAGATTATTTTCTGAATGTGGATCTGTGATTAAAAAGAAAAAAAAAGATATAAAGGTTGGGAAGACTGATTTTTATACTTTTGTGTGGGAAAATTTATTTCCACTGTCTCTCAGTTGCAAGACTGATGTACTTCCTACAAGAAACTGCTTTTCTAGCAGAGCTGGCATGCCACCACCTTTATTGCCTGGAATACCTGTGATTCCACCTGACATACCTATTGAATATGTGTGCTCTTTATTTCCTGGCAAGCGAGGCATGCTTCATGTTAGCCATGCTGATGAATCAGCTGGAGGACGTTGGAGGAATAGGAAATTTGCTGTAAGGAACAGTTAGGTAGTGCACTGTATTTGACCTTGGTGTTTCCTGAGTGTTGGTTGCATTCGTCACTCACTGTATGACCCTAGAATTTCTTTTGCTGAATACATTTGCCATTTAATTGTTGCTTTAAAAAAGACAAACCTATCACTCCAACAGAAGTGTTCTTGAATGCAACTCAACTCAACTAGATTGTTTCTACAGCTCAGTGTTCTCATTTAGAATATACATATCTATAAAGGCATCAGCCATCCTCTTCAGTGAGCTTTCTGTCAGTCAGATGTTTTTTTGATGTATAATAATGAATGAATGAATGTTACAGAGGAAGCAAGAAGATTATTTTCCTTTTGTTGACCTACTGTACGGTGTTGCATCATATGTTGCATCATCGAGCCCCTACCATGAGAACATGCATAGTTAGAGTGACTTTCTTAGCATTACCCTCTTAGTTTTGTCTAGCACGTAATGAAGATGCTCTTTCCTAAACAGCTGAATATCTTATTTGTATTTCAAGAACATATTTGATTATTATTTCTCTTTTTAAAGCTCAAAAATTTTGTTGCCTTGTATCTGATCTCACTAACTTACAGTGGTTTTGCTAATTTGAATGTAAAATGATGTGCTTTTGTGCCTAAGTTTATGCCTTATCTGCTTTTGTGTATTTTCAGTCCTTTTAGGTGCATAGACTGAGACTTCAGTACACCTTGAGCTTGGATTTCAATAAATTCAATGTATTGTTTTACAGAAACGAAGGTCTTTATTTTTGTCAGCTAGTCCTTTCTTAAGATTGTTCTTGAAAAACTTAAATCTTTCATTCAGTGTTAACCTGTTGTGAAGGAAAGAGAACAACATAGCTGGAATTAATTGAGTTGAGAATATTTTCGGTTGCTACTTTTGGTTTATTCTGACTGCTCAGAGAGCAGAGGTCTGACAACAGATCTTTGATTACGTGTCCTACACTTGATAAATGTTTCCGATCCATCCATTTCTATTACAGAAAACACAAAACTTTATCAGGCCTGGAATGGTAATATCCCTTGCAAATCTTGTTCTTCCCCCTAGTATGCAGTCGCACCTCTTAATGTCTTGATGTAGACTTGCTGCAGGGGAGAGCTTAGTCTTTTATTAACATTTGTAGATTATTTCTTCCATTAATGCTGACTTGTAGTGATCTGGTTTTGAAATTGTTTTTTCTTCAATGTCATGTTCACTGACTTCCTTTTCAATGTTTCCTCCTGTAGGTCCAGTTCTCAGATCTCAGAAGTTCTTGGCCAAATATCTAAATAAACTCACAAGCTTTCAAAGACTGAATTAAATAATTTCGGGAATAAAAATTGTTAAGTGCTCTGAAACTTGACCTTATCTGACTTGTTCAAAGCCACATGGGAGACTTTTGGAGTTTTAAACCACTGCATTTGTGATACTTCTATGGGGAAAGAAAAGGACTCTATCTAATTTAGTAGAAGGAACTGAGAAGACTTGAATGTAGCCTTGTTCTAGACAGGTAAGGTTAAATTAGATCTTTAGAGCTGAACTAATACAGTAAGTACATGCCTTACTTTGCTGACTTGCATAGCCACCTGTGGCTATTAAGATACCAGGTCTGTCCCAGCGTCAGAGAGAATGGCACTACTTGGTGGAACCCTCTCTTCTTCGTGGGGTCTGTATCTCCCTGCAGCTGGAATGAATTTAATATAGTAAATAGCAATTACCATGGCTTCTTGTTGCAGATAATTTCTTGGCTAAGACTTGGAAGGTACCTGGTCCGTCTCTTGCTGAAATGTTTGGGAATGAGCACAGTGCTATTTTTGGAGAACTGTAACTGGGCAGATTCTTTTCCGACTCACTCAAACCGTTTAAACAGCAAGGTTCACACCCTGCTGAGTGAACGTGGCGTGAATCTGGCAACTGTTGAAGAAAGTCTGTGTATTCAATATGTAAGAAAGCACTTGTTATACTGGTGACTATTTCAGCAGTTGTAATCTAATGAAAGGGAGTGCGTGCATGCGTATGAACATGGTGTAGAGTTGCATAATTTGTGTGTACAGTTTGATAGAGGTGTGGGTTATAATTTGCCTGTGGCTGACTTAAGATCCTTTGGATGAAAGGTGATCTGCTAATGTGCTAGTAAGTTAATTATTATCTAGCAGAGCAGCTATTATCCAGTTTGTCAATAGATTACAGTGCTTGGTTTATGGCTCATTTTTTGCATTCTTATGACTTGTCAAATTTCTGCCAACAGGGTATTGATGTTTCAAATCTACAGTACCTGCAGAAGGCACTGCATGTATATAAAATTAATCTTTCCTTATGCAGCGGTTTTTCCTTGACTGAAAAACCTCAGTGCTTTCTTGGTGGGAGGACCTAATGTCTACCTGCATTTGTTTTTTTAAGGAACCATAGTTTTTACTGAAAAACTTCATTGAGCGTCACTCTGGCTTAGGAACTTACTGTATTGGATGACCCAAGCTACTCCACTTGTTACCCAGCAAACTAAACAGGTATAGTATGGACTGCAGACCAAAACCACGCATTGAGTTTTGCTGCGGGAGAGATATATTTCTTGATGCAGCTTATGAATTCTGAGTAATTAAATAGGAATGATTGAGCATAAGTAAATATCCTAAGTATTAATGATTTTGGGACTTGTTACAAAGCTTATTGGTTAGTGGGAGAGTCTCTTGCTTTCTTAATAGCTTCTGAAACATTGAGATGTCTAGCAATTAATTCAATGAGCTTTATTACTCTTTATTACTAGTATTTCTAATATGTTCTTTGAAATTTGACGACTTTAAGCATAAAAGAGCCATGTGTGTTGCTTGTATGCTACTTCTGCTGCTCGGGCATTGCTAATGCATACTGAAGATATCTGAATTAATGATTTAATGAGTAAAGAGGAAAAGAGATTGATTGCCATACTTAGTTACTGCACTATGCCCCTGTGCTTGCTTTGCTGCTTCTCATCTTCCTAAATCTCAGGAAAATTTGTGTTGCTCAATGTATAGTGTCTCAGGGTTAGCTGGGAGAGGACAGCCACCTATGGCGTAGTGACCAAACTGCACGTACTGTGTGATCCTTACCAAAGCAGGTTTGCTGTTACCAGGAAAGCTGCTTCCCATCTACTTTTTCTCCTGCTGTAGAAGAGTCGTGCATCCACTGCTGCATCATGTTCTCTCTTTCTTTGGCATAATATGAAAAGGTATCTGCAGAAAAATGAGATTGCTCCAAAACACAGTCCTCAGTCAGAGCTCCTGCAATAGACTGCTGCAGTTCTGTATTGGGCACCAGCATGAAGGTCCTGGGGTTGCTCCAAGAGCACACTGCCCGCTGTACTGGCTGCTAATGGTAGCAGTTTGTGCTGGCACCCATGATGGATGCCAGTATAAACTGAGAGGGAGTAATCTTCCTCTCAAAGTAGTATCCAGTTTTGCCACTACTTTACTGCAGATAGAGCTGTGGACTGTTTTTACAAAGGCTTGACACTTGACTAGTGATGCACAAGTAGTAGAAAGTACCCAGGAATTTTCTTATTTTTTTTAATTTCCATGTACAGACAGAGATACAGGGTATTTTAAGCTGCTGAGGTGCCCAGACAGGACAGTTACTTCCAGCACACAGGATACATCAACCTCAAAGGAAAACCACTGTGCTAAATAAGCTTCTCAGCCTGTAATGTGTATTTTTGAGAGACTGTTAATATTGCTACTAACTGCGGTTCCAGTCTGGTTTTAGAGGCTGGATATGGATCACTTGTGTTACAATATTTGTGGATCATAACTGAAGTGAGTTACTGCTTTATTCCTCCGGATTTAAAATAGACTAAGATGGCAGAGAGCAATCAGGCTTAGGGATGGGAGGATAAGGACATAGGACTGCGTGTTAGAAGTGGCAATGCTTGCGCTTCATGTGAGTAATTCTGTTTCTACTGCAAAATCACTTAACAAGGCACAGGAGATTTTTTTCTTTGGAGATTTTTGAGCTCAAGGCTTTTCACTGGTTATCACTGAAAACATATATCAGCTATGGCTGTTTGAAATTTTTGTGCAAACTGAAATTGAAGCAGCTGTTACTATAATAGTCCCACTGGAAAGTGCTTTTCTGCTAGTCTGTTTACCTAACTGAAGAGTGTGGTAGAAATCTATGGACAGCTCTGAATATGATAGGAACAATGTTAAATTAGATTGCTAACTTGGAAAACTTCTTATATAGAAGTATTCTTTTTATAATCATACTATCGTTTAGGAGCTCTAGCTGGGTATCAGGATCTCTGGGGGTGGTAGGTGCTAAATAACATTTGAGTTTTCTCTGAAGTGCTCACAAAAAATGGATCCTTACACCTTTATGGGATAATACACACTTATAAATATATATCTATATGTATTCAAAGAAAATTAGAGCTGAATGCAAATGACAGTCTAGTAGAATCCTCCTGTGTCCCCCAGCCCGAACTAGTTGTGCCTTGTTTAAGTTAATTTCTTTTGATCTGCTGAAGTAGGGACAGGAAAGAGAGCCGAGGAGGAAGTTTTCAAAACTTAAGTACTCACCCAAATAATTATGAAGTTAAGGATTTTATTTTGTGAGCAGGCTCCAGTTTTGCGAAAGAGACCCTACAGTTCAGGAAACATCTAAAATAAAGCTGTCTCTGCAGCATTTAGTGCTTTTATATGCTCTGTAATATATTTGTGCAACTCTTTCCAGTTGGAACCTTGCCTCATTTAGATGGACTGGCGAGTGATGGAGGCAGCTGTTCATGTTTATTTTCATCCTTGTCCTTAAACAAATGGACTTTCTCATTCTCAATATGCTTGTTTCACAGCCTGTGGTCCATTTGCCTACTGAAGGCCCAAACTACTCTTAAACTGCTAAAAATCTGAATTGTGTTCATTAACATTACTGGATTTATTCCAGATTTACATGGCTGTTACAGTTAGAGTTGTGCTCAAAATAAGGCGCAATTGTTGAATAAGACAAAGAAGCATGTGATTTATACAGTTGGCAGGGTTGGGTTAATATTTCTGAACATCAGCTCATTTTGACGTACACCAAGTAATTATTCCATAGCATGAAATAAGGGTTCTTAAAATGCTTTTTGATATTGTGAAATAACAATTCTGGGCAGTCTTGTTTCCATATATTTGTTAGGTGCTTGGTCTATGCGATGGCTGTGGGTTTGAATTCAGCAAGCTAAATCAGGTATAGGTGAATTTGCAGCTAACTTTGAATTCCAGATCCTTGTATCACTTGGTCCCCCGCTTGGTCACTGCGATGAATATTGGGTAGGTGTTATTTAAACAGGCTTTTATTCAAGTTTATTGGACATCAGGAACACAAATATCAGTTCAAAACCCTAGTAAGTTCTTTATTCTCCCTTCTGATATGTTCAAAATGTTTTGCTGTATTCGCCAGACTGTGCTGGCACGGCATACAAAGCATATGCATAGGCATTCATGAGTTTGTGTGATTGCACAGTACTTGCCTACCTGGTTCTCTCATTTAGAAACTCTTCAGTGGAGCTGGGAGGTATCTATGATTCTATGATTCTATGATTCTATGATTCTGAGGCAGCTGCAAACACCTCTGCTCACCTTCATCACCTGCAAATTCCACTTTAACAAATGGAAAATAGTTGTACCTAATAAAATAGAAGTACATCACTTTGCCTTCACAAAATAATTTTTGATACCGACATTACGACAGAGAGATGAGGTATTTTCAAAAAAACCAATAAAATTTGCTAATTTAAAGGTATTTTTGACTAGCCCATTGGAAAATGTGTTTCCCTTCTAAGTGTCTCTTTTTTAACATTTGTGTTTCTGGATGCAATATATATGGCATTATTTAAATACAATTTAGCATTTGGTACTCTGAAGCATACATTATTTCTTGCTCTAAGTATGTATAAACGTGAATTTTAAGAAAAAGCATACCTTGTGTTCTTCCTGTACTTTAGAATGGAGATTGCATCATTCTGCTTCATGTTGATTAGGGTCAAGGCTGTTTTGAGGCTGTCTTTCTGGAGTATGGGGGGGCAGCTATCTCAGCTAAAATAGCTATCTGGTTGCTGTCCTATAGCTTTGCAGCTTGGTCAGAGCAGAAGGTGTCAGTAAGATCACATGGTAGAGAAGAAACTGGTGACTAATCCCAAAGGAACATCACTAATTGTTATGCCTTGAATGTTTTGATCAGAGATAAGGCAACGACTATAGCTAAGGAAGAAAAGAGAGTCCTACAATTGAGATTTAAGTAAGGTGTCCTTATTTTTCCACATCTTCTTGGGAAGAGCACAGGCTATTTTTTCCAGGAGAGGCAAGCAGATAGTCCTCTGAGGGTTGCTCCTTTCTTGCAGGAAAATGGAAAACAGTTTGGAGAAAATAATAGCTAGCATGTATACCACAGAGTAAACAAGGCTAACTAAGGCACTTGTACTGAGAAATGCAAAGTAAAACCTCAGAAAACAAACCAACAAAAGCCATAAGCTTTGGTTACTGTCACGGTATCATGCCATTGCAATGAGTGCCTATCATTATGGTTCAGAGAGCACTGGGAGCTTTAATAGCCCTGCCCAGCCTCACCTTGGGCCTCCATCTGTGGCAAGGACCTCCTGTCAGAGCTCAGGCCGGACAGGCAGCCCTGTCTCCAGCAGTCCTGGCTTGCTGCCTGAACATCCCAGACTGACCCTACATCACCTTATGTGATGGTCCCCAGCTCTGGCGCTGTCCCCACCCTGGCTCTGCTTGGGTTCTGTGGGTCTGCCCCTGTTTGGTGGGGCAATGCCCTGCCCTGGCCATGGCCATGGCCTGGCTTCCCTTGCGGAGCAACCCCCTGCTCCCTGACACTTGTGTTCAGTCCTTTGTGTTACTGAGCTAACACCAGCTTTCTAAGCCCTTTTAGGCAGAGAGGGACTGGGAGTGCCTCCAGGATCAATGTTGCATCCTACTGAAACCATAATGGTAGAGAAACTGGAAAAAGGCTCATTATGCTGTAATAGTAATCTACACATCTATATGGAATAACGAGTGACTGCTATTGTTTTACTGTAACTTAAGTCTAGATAGACCTACTATTTTTTTCTTTTCTATAATTTTCATATTTCTTGATTTTTATGTGGAAGGATATTGAGTATCTGCTTTCTGAGACCAGTGGAGGTTAGGTGAGACCATGCGGATGTTAATGTCTCTCGTACTTGAAGACTAACTTTACAAAATGATGTTTTACAAAATGATGTCTTTCAGGACTTTAGGAAAAAGTACGTTATTCCGGTTCCTAATTTCCAAATGTGTATGGAGTTGCAAGTGGAACTAATTAAAAAAGTTAGGTGTTATCTTTGTGTAGCAATTATCGTGTCAGGGACCATTGAGATAAAAGTTCTTTCTGACTGTTCAAGCCTAGCAAGCCAAGCCTGTGAATTTCTAGTTAAGTCATTGCTACTCTGTGGCATAATGACATTGTGAAAATGTTACTTTATTTTATTAGTTAAGCCTTTTAAGTTCATAAGGCAGCATCTTTCTGACACTGATTCCTGTCTCTTTACAGGTCAGCAAGGTATTCTTCTGGAGTGATGGTAGGCTACAGGCTGTACACATGATTATCTGTCTGCAGTTACCTGCCTTATAAAACTGTGCAGAACAAAAGATCACCACTTTACTTCCACCTAACAAATGGACAGCAAATGTTTGCAAGGTGCTAAATTTGAATAAAAGCCATTTGGAGTAAATAGCATGGCTGACACTGGGGAGTCGGTTTTAAGCTTTTTGAGCTCCCTGGTGTATTGCTATGAACTACCAGAAAGATAGAGGTAAAAGGGAGGAGACGGTTCCCCTAGAACATAATGGAATAGCAAAGTGTTCTAATATAGCTGGCAGGTTTGCTTATCTAATGCTATTTTAAACTAATGAAAGCTGTATTTCTTTGGATCAAGGTTTATACCATTCTTACAGTTGTGAGCGTTGTCAAAGTAATTGATGTACTGCCAAAACTGCAGTGAGGATACAAATAGATTCTTGCGTGGGTTGGAGTAGATCTCATGGTAATTTAGTGGCAATTGGTGTGTGTAGGAAGACTACTTAGTCCCTTGTTCTGAGGTGAAAACAATCCATTGGTAATGAAGGTCTTGACAAATACAGATGTTGCCTTTCTGAATAGGGACAGTAATTTATCTATCTAATTTTGCTTAGATCAGTGGCTGAAACTTCAGAGGAAGATGCAACCATTTTTTAGTTCGAGCTCTAACAGATGGCCTGGACCACCTTCTATTTACAGCTGCATATAATGGTTCGGTTTTGGCCCTTTAACATGAGCAAAGGTGTGGTCCCTGTGATCAACTGCTGGTACAAATGCTTTGTGGGAGGGTGAGGAAGGCATTCACAGAACTTGCTCTAGGTACCTAGCAAGGATGCGATGAGGCGCACTAACCTTCAGAAGCCAGCATTTCTTGTATGTCAGCAAATAGCTGGGTGACCTTTCCGGGCAGCGTGACTGTGTTCTCTGTTCTCCTCCCTGCGCATCCTCGTGCTACAATGCAACTGCACAACGCCCTTGTCCTGCGGAGTGCTCTGTGATCTCTGACACAGACTCCTCCAGATAAAGGCCTTGGCCAGAGAATACGATAGCTCTTATTCCCACTTTTCGTCACATGAAAAATGAGACTCAGAGGTGAGGGACCAGTGAACTGCTCCAGGTCTTGTTCTGTTACAGACTTACGCAGTACGGTGTGGATCTCTACTGGAAGCTCGGAAGTGTTTCTAGCACCCCTGGCTTTAGATACAGGAAAGCGGCTTTGTGCACTTGATAGAGCCATTTTGTGTTAATTTATGCTGCCCAAAGGTGCTTCTAGTTAGTGAGTTAGTGAAGACTACCAAAGGTGCTGAATATGACCACGTGTTTCACTGAATCAATAAATCCTTATATTTCTTCTAATACCAAAATAAATAATACTTCTCATGACACTATCCAGTTGAACCATGTCTTTTGGTCTCTTGAAATTAGAAAACAAACTCTTAGATATGTGCAAGGTTATGATGCATGATTGCTTTCTAATAAATTATCTTAAAATTTTTTATTTGGAGAAGCTTCACCTTATGTTTCCAAAGGTGTCCCTTTTGGCAAATGTCCCTTCCAATTAGAAGTGATGACACCTTGTGATGTGTCAGAGAGAAGCAGGCAGAGAACTGGTCCGATGTTTTGGTTTCTTTTTTTTCCACTGCAGAATGGCAGGGGAAGGCTTTGAGCCAAGTAAAATATAGCAAGGACAGAAGATGTGGGTGTAAGCGAGCTGATAAAAATGAAAGGAGAAGCTTACTGTGTTCAGTGACGGTTTCTGAAGATGAACTGTACGTTTTTTGCTGTTCCTGTTGCTATACAGTTTAAGAGAGATCCAGTCTGCATTATGAAACTTTTTTAAAAACTGCAAAGTACTGGGAAACAAATAGTGGGTGTTTTGGGGGAAAGTCTACCAGAGATCTGTTACTCCTATGACGCTCCAGTAATCAGCCACTGGTGTTACTGATGTAATGTGTGTACTGGTTGATGATTATGGGCTGGTGACTTATTTACTTGTTTTCACTTTGCCATCTTTGGTATCAGTGTGAGTTGTAAGATTTAAATACATGAAAAAGTAAAAATAAGAATAACAATATTTCCTTGGCTATCCCGGTTAGCATGTACACCATATAGATTTGTTTTCTCATGCAGCTCTTTTTTGCAGTTTAGTTACTGTTGTTCTGCTTTTGTTTCTGGCCTGTGTCGTGTGTTCNTTCACTTTGCCAGCTTTGGTATCAGTGTGAGTTGTAAGATTGAAATACATGAAAAAGTAAAAATAAGAATAACAATATTTTCCTTGGCTATCCCGGTTAGCATGTACACCATATAGATTTGTTTTCTCATGCAGCTCTTTTTTGCAGTTTAGTTACTGTTGTTCTGCTTTTGTTTCTGGCCTGTGTCGTGTGTTCACCCAGAATATTACACTAAACAGATCTGTGGTGTTTTTAGGTGTGTTATGGATTTTTTTTTGGTTGGTTGGTTTTGGGTTTTTTTTTTTTGGCAGCGGGGAGAATGCTGTGGGTAGGAAGCACTACTGTTTTAATAGTTGAACTAAGTCAGCGATTTCATTTTTCTTTGATTTAGGTACCCTTTTCAAGTTGAGGTGAAGGCACACTAATAGCTAATTTAAGTCTGAAAATGGATTCGCTTTTCTTATTGCCTTTTATGAACTTCACAGAAATTGCCTGTGATCTTTCAAGGGTTGTTAGACGATTGAGAACCACTGAAGTATCAAAATTTGTATGTAGGTGGAATCGATTGAAAACAGTTGTAAGATTCTGCCAGTAGATGGTGCAGTTAGTAAAAAATATACTGAGCACGAATGAACCGGTTTTGGGTTTTGTGACTTCTAGCAAGGACTTTGGCTCATGAGACAAATTAACTGGTTGGTTTGGTTGAATATTTTCTTCTGTTAAGCGTTGCAACCTGGTAATGTCAACTATAGAATTTAGAGGAATCTATAACTGCTATAGTACTCAAAATGATGAGCTTGGAAGTAAATTTGCAGTTATTCTGCTCAATGGTTGAGTATACTCTTAGGTTAAATCCTCTCTACCCTACATATAGTGCAGACTAATACTGTGACAACTCTAGTCTTTCATGCTTGGACAAAACATTTTTGAGCTTTCTAAGGTCACCTGCAGCTGGACCTTTTTGAGACAGCAGCATGCTGCAACTTGGTTGTCTTTTAAACTGGAGGTTCGCATACTTCAAGGACTCACAGACTGTAGTTACTTTGAATGTTTTCTGAGAAACGCTATGTTCCTTGGAGGTACTGTGAAAAATTGCTGTAAAAACATTCTTCAGCATGACTAAATTGATAAGCTACAGACTTTTAATGCAGCTTCTAGAGGCTATGCTTGGAAATATTTGGTGTGAAGTATCAGTTTCTGCAACATATTTCAAAAATATTAGGGGGCACTATGAAGAGCTAAAACTTAGTCAGTATTCCAAATCTGAGCTTGTTACTGATGCTAATGATGAACATCGTTAAATCGAAGTTGTTGGAATGGTTTTATTTAACATTTTAAGTTGACAGAAGTAAAGGTGGAACATATACCTCTGAATCAGTATAAAACTGAAAGTATAGTTCTCGGGTATGAAGTGACCATTTATTCCGATGAATATGTATTCAAATTACTGACTTTGTGATAACACAATGAAAAATTTCACAGTGTTTAAGAAATTCAAGGAAGCATTTTATGATGACCTGCATCAGTCCTTTGGCCCGTGAAGCATGCTATTGGCCATGGAGCAATGAAAGTAAAAAACATTTTTTGGTTCTTGAGCACAATTTAAAAATTATAGAGATGGGATCAATAGCTGTCCCACTGCTGTGGTTTTCTTTGTTTGAATAACTCGGTGGGTAGTGTTGACTATCTGTTTTGGAAGGGCTGCAGACAGGGCAAGGGAAAAACTTTGGAATAGAAGGCAATAGTAGGAGGTAAAATACAGAGAATTTTTGTAAGTTCGGCTAAAAGAAATTGTGCAACTGTCTAATGGGTTGCTTATTTTGCTCAACACTGAGGCCAGTATTTTCAAAAGCAATTGGAACAGTTGCACGTATCAATTTTACGCACCAAGTGCGGCACCTGTATTGCACTCTTTGCTCTCTAGAAGTGATTAATTGCTGTTTTGCCTTTCAAAAGGAGTTCTATTCTTCTAAGATGCTGCTGATTGAACATCTAAAAATTAAGCCACTCAATATCACTAGTAGAATATGGTGAATTGGGCCAGGTTTGAGGAATAAGCTGTTATTGATCATTTTGGCACAAAGCGGATAGGAACAAAGTACTTGTGAAACTACTGATCTATGTTTTATTTTTTAGGAAGTTGAGCTACTTTAGAAGAGTCACGCTGCTTTTTGACCCGCTTACACTGCTAAAGAGAAGAGGTTCAAACCAGAAAGCTTTCCACTCTTCCTCTGCATGGCGTTGTCTTACATAGCTCTCCAGTTAATAAATGCTATGTTTAAAGTCCAAGCAGTGCACCAAGTTCTGCTACCATTCTGTATTTGTGAACGAATCTCGCTTCCAGGATTCTTGGTCCCTACTGCCCATTGAGAGTGCTGCCTGCACCCCAAGCCTATCAGCAAATCAAGCCACCTCAAGACTTTCCTGACAGTTGTTTGCAAGCGACTCATTAAAAGCTTGCATCTATATGCTGACTCTGTGAATCATGATATGCGGTATCTAAAATGACAGATGGATTTTCTGTTTCCCCATGAAGTGTTAGCTCCTCTCATCTTCTACTGGAATTGTAAACTTTGCTTTTCAGTGTATGTGGTGTTTTGCTTGGTGTCCCGAGGCTGGGGTTAACTCACAGGTGCTCTGTCAGCAGGTTATGAACTTGATGTTCTTGGAGAATTCAGGGACTTTTTAACAAAAAGCATGTTACTTCTTTTGCTAATGTTGCTTCTGTCATTGTTCCAAAGGTGGCAAAACACCATGTGTTCTTAATCTTCAGTCTTCTCAGCTCTCCACAAGAAGTAGATGTGCTATTAATATCACACAGCTCCTTTAATTAGCTAATTAGCAGTGGAATGACAATGCTAAGAAATCAGGAGTGGAAAAAAAAATAGATTTGCCAGGCTTTAACAGTCCATCAGTTACTACAGTAATCTTTTAGTTTCATTCCTTTATTATCTAATATCCTCAGTGGTACTGTCATGTCTATAATTCTGTTCCTATCAATGAAGCTGCACAGCCTAATAGATCTGTCCCAGGTAAGCAGTTTTCACTCTGCAGAGCATAGATGCTTTGCCTACTCAATGGTCCATGTCAGCTATTAAGTACTGATGATGATCTTCTCTGAACAGCCTTTTAGCAAGCAGCTTATTTCGGTTAGCTTGCATAGTGCAACTGTAATATCCGTAGGGTGAGGGGTTAGTTGTTTGCTGATTGGAGTTCTTGATTATTTTTATTTTTCAAAAATGCTTTTCTGTATTCAGTAACAATTCAAGCAATAGCGATATATTTATGCAAGTGTATTGGGTCAAAAATACGTCCTTGCTCAACATGACTTTTTTAGAAACTGGTGCACAAACTGTAACTTACCATTAGCAGTTCATCTCTCTACTTACAGAACACTTTTATTAATCATCCAGTATGTTTTGCCAGTTGGGAAAAGCTTTGAAGATGCATTGTTTCAGAGTTCACCAGTTTGGGATTTATTTATTTTTTTTAGCTTTTTTTCTTTATTTTCTAAAGAGAGAAACAGTAAAATATAGGATTTGCTTTTTATAAAGTGCATTCTTTCACTTTTTCCAGTTTGCTGTTACTAAGATGATTAATTGCTCAGGCTAAAAGATAGGACTCTTTTCAGAGAGCCTTCTTTATCTGATAGAGGCTAAATTCATTGGGGCAGGGAGAGGAAAATACGTTGTTTTGACTTACAAAATGGTTTGTATAATTTAGAAGTAAAGTTTAAAAAAACCTCAGCATTTCTGAGAGGAGGCAGATATGAGAGAAAAAGGAAAGAATCTCTGCTACTGGTACTATGCATAGCTTTTAAACTAACTTTAAAGTGCTCTGTTACAGTGAGCAATGCATTATTTCCACAAATACTTGTAAAGTAGCTCAGCTAGTTTGTAGCTTCAAAGACAAGCTAAACAAAAACATGAAGTAAATCCTGTCTGTTTTTTAGGAGCTATTAGACCAAGCTGCCTGGCAATGGGAAGAGTTAATTCAACGTGTGTATGCAGGAGACCTAGTTATGCTTTCATAGTAGTGCATTCATCTGCAAACTAAGCCGCTGCATCCCCTGCATGACACCTTGGCCGGAGTCATTCACTGTTGCATGAGGTGATGTCTTCAGGAACATCATCTCCAGGGAAAGCCATCTGGGTTTGTCTTACTGGGGAAGTGTACTCAATGGCAGCTTTCTAGGGAAAAGGTTGGACTGTTGTCCCATGGATCCATCTGGCTACTCGGAGTCTCCTGAGAACGGAGTCACCTCTGTGGGGATGTTTGCTGCGCACCTCAGAGGAGATACTGGAAGGTGGCCAGAGCCCAAAGGAGGAGCTGGGGGAGAGGGTGCTCAGGACCCAGAGCACTGTGTGGATTTCCACAAATAGAACTTAATGCGAATGAAGGACCCTGCTGATCCTGGTGAGAGGTATGGATAGTCTTGGGAAAACAAATGCAAACAAGCCTGTTTGCATTTGCTGTGCTCTCTTCCAAGCTTAGATGCTGTCTGGACCTCGGATAACAAGTGCCATTTGTTGAGGATTTGCTTTAGTCTGGGCATGCATGGACAGCAGAACCTCTCAAAGAACATAATGACCTGTATGGCAAATAGCAGTAAGTAAAGGATCAGAAGTGAATTCTGACTTACTTTGTGGCCTAGAAACGTACAAAAATCTTTATCTTACCCTCTGTTCTTCAAAGGATGACCTGTGTGGATCCCCTGTTTTCCCTCTTTGTATTTCATTGTGTATGCCCTTCTGCAGTGAGTGTTAAGCAGATGGGCTGGGCTGGCATAGGCTGAATTTCAACAGCTGGGTCTTCTGTAACACAAAATGGGGAGGGATCCATCTCCTTTAGCAGCTACGAGAATGCCTCTTTCACGGTGCTGACAAAATCACGTTCACCTGCAGGACCCCGTCTACATAGGAATGTTTCCACTGGTTTGATTCTTCTCCAAAGCCAGTCCCACTTTCTGTTTGTGTTGTAATGAACGCTGTCACAGCCGTACACTACTAAAGAAACCTACGGTGGCTTAATGCGTATCTCTAAGCTAGGGTGAACTGAGCCTCTTAACGTGGGTGCGAGTGGCAGTGTTAGAGCTGATCTAAATCCAGGTGGTTGTAGAATTTTTGACCGGGATCAAGCAAAATGAGGGAAAATCTTGTGAGAAGGGGAAAATCCTTTCCATTTACCTCTTTCCATCTCTTTCTTTCCCTACCAGCTTTTTGAGAGAAAACTCATAGCTTTCAGCTCTGTATATTTTCCAAAAATTATTACATTCTATATATAGTAGGTTGTTTCTTGTAAACAAAAAATAAAAGGTGGAATTTGGAGTCAGTCTACGGTAAATCGATTTTCTGTTTTTTCCTTGAGGATTTTTATTTCTACAAAAATAATGCAAGTTTTGCACATAGACTTCTGTATTTTAACAGAACTTTTATTTTTTTATGTACCAAAACAGCTACTCTTATCTTGTCTTCCTTATCACCATCTGAAGCTGCTCCTCCCTCACCAGATAAAACCTAAGAGGGGGCTAGAGTGCCAGAAGTGTCCGTAGTGGTCAAACTGCGTCTCTTAATCACCTCATAAAAGTTCTGTTCTTCGATGAGTATGCCAGAGAGAAAAAGAAGCAGCACTGGAGGGGAGGAAAAAAAAAAAATTAAGGGCTATTTTGGAATGAAAAATTCCTTTCGCCTCTATCAGCTCTTTTGTTCAGCTTTCATAAATGCAAGCATTAATGCTGTCCCAGGGTTAGAATATCAAGTCCCTGTTTCTGTTGGGACTTTCCTCGCTTCCTCTTGATATCACTTATATGGTCTAACTAAATTCCGAGTGGTCTGAAATGATTGCTTATAGTAAGTGGATTGAATCAGCCATACAATACATACTGCTTTAGATACAAATAATCCAGTTTGAGGACAGACTAGATGATCTCTGGAAACCTTTCTGGCACTTTGATGCTGTTACGGGCATGGTGAGCCAGTGACAGGTTTTTTTTTACCCAGTGTGATTGACAGGTTTTCCCTTTGAAAAAAATGAAAGCTTGTTTTTGGCAACAGGTACTTCTGTCCCAGACTTCCTTGCTCCTGCCACCTTACCTTGTCCATGAAAGAAGAAAGACTTTTCTACCTGCTATAACTGAATGAGAGACAAGGTGCCGAAAAAAGTAAAAATCCAGTGGGAAAGATGAAAGTGAAAGTAACGTGAGGGCAATGTATATCTTTATCTAAAGAGGTATAAAATATGTAAGAATTTCTTCTGTGCAGTACTGGTGTGTTTACAGCAATATCTATATGAAGATGCAGCATTTTGCCCCTGACTGCAGTAAGGTAGGGACTTTCAGAACTGGGCCATTTGTTAGTAATTACAGCACAGATTTATCAGACTAACAGTTACATCTAGGCGGGAAAAAACAAGAAACAGTAATAGCACAAAAGATGCTTCAATAACAAATTCGATAACAGACAAACTGAAATCCTCCATCAGCTTTTTTACTCAGGTTGGGGAATTGGATCAGAGGAGTCAATGGCACCTTGTACACACGACAAAATACAGGAGCATCACTGTCTGTGGAGCCCAGCTGGAAAGTAACATGATGGCACATTTCTTCCTGCCAGCAGCGTCTCCTTGTCAGCAGAATTGTCATCATTAATCCTCCTCTTCCAGGCTGCAAAGCAACTGTGAGAACTGCTGATTGGCCCCGTTGTCGTGGTGGTACAATATTGCTCCGCCGAAGTGTTCCGATGGCAAAGACCCTGCCTGTTGTGAAGGTTCTGAAAACAAAGTTCTACAAATGCGTTCTGTGGCATATTAGCACTTTTAAACCATACATTAGGTTTTGTACTGCGTGTTTATAAAATGTATCCACCACAGATTTTGGTGTCGGGTGCAAGAGTTGCTGCGTGTTTGTGCTGTGAACAGTAATATTGTGACAGCAGTAAATAGCAATGGCTGCTTCTAGGACGTTAGGAAAACTGAAATTAGCCCATAAACATTTTAATCAAATTATTTTTTGTTATTTACATAAATATCTAGTTCATTAGGATGTGTGAAACTGAGGTGGATGTTTCACACGAACAACCTACCTCAATTTCCTTCTTGAGATTTTTGCTTCCAGTTTGGCCAGAAACGCAGACAGTCTTCTGCCTCTTTAACAGGCCTGTAAAATAGTGGGTTTCTATTTTCTTTTCCTTTTTTTGGTTTTTTTTGTTTTGGTTTTTTTGGTGGCTTTTTTTTTTTTTTTTGAGTCTTCAGTACTGGGAAAAGTACTAGAGTACTGCTTGAGTCTGTCTGGGACATTTTCCATTACAAAAGATACTCACTTTTGCTGTTTTGGGTTTTATTTTTAGTCCTAGATCACTTGATTTTCTTTATTTCCCTCTGAGCAGGTAAGTTTAATTATTTATAAGCAATTTTAATGTTTTTAATCTGGAGTCCCCACTAGATACTGCTTGAGGATCTTGAAGCTGGTGCTGAAAAGAAGTTACTTCATGATGGTGAAGATGCAAGTTTTGGAGTCCTTTGCCTCCTGTCTAGAACTGTTTGAGGAAAATCACCTTTTTTATTTGCTGGATTTGAAGGATTCTGAACTTGTAGCATGGTTGCACCTGGAGGATTCATTGACACTGTTGTAAAAATGAGTTAAGTGTTACCTAGAGTGTATTCAAGAGTTTAACTGCATGGTAATCTACGCTGTAGGTAGGAAAAGAAGAAAAGTTGAAATATCAGGGTTATAGTGGGGGACAGAACGTGTTAAGTTTTAATGAGTTATCTGAAACAAAAGGAAACAAGTATAGAACCAAAGAAGTAAGATTTGATCATTGTAGCAGAAAATAGGAGCAATGCTACCTTGGTTTTGATCCTAAGGAAGGATGGCAGGATGTTGTTTAAATATCGTTGGAAGGTGAAACAATTGAGTCCTTGATGGAATATACAGTAATGTCTGAGGAGTTAAATGCTTATCTCAAAGATACTTACGTTGGGAAAGATAAGCATGCATGAGCAAATGTGATGAAGGATATATGTGATATGGTACTTGCAAAATAGAATAATGAAGAAAGCACTGGTCTTGGCTACTTTGTACTTACAGCATGTTATTAAGCATATCTTTAAGACTTTTATATATTTTGACTGCTTCTCTAGTTATGCAAGATTTGTAACAATTTGTAATTAACTAGTATTCATTATTATTGGAAAAAGGCAGGAGAGGGAACAGAAGCTATGGACTTGGAATTTATAACGCTTGTCTAATCAGCAATGCAGTTACACTAACTTCTCTGAGAAGACCTGATTCTTGGGGCAAAGCTTACTGACTTCACAGATTACGCTATCTCATTTNAAAAAGGCAGGAGAAGGGAAAAGAAGCTATGGACTTGGAATTTATAACGCTTGTCTAATCAGCAATGCAGTTACACTAACTTCTCTGAGAAGACCTGATTCTTGGGGCAAAGCTTACTGACTTCACAGATTACGCTATCTCATTTTAACAGATCAAGAGAAAGGAGATTGTCAAGATACAGCTTCAAGAATAAGAGAGTAGAGACATCTTGTTCAACTATTTTTCCATATCGCTCATGTGTCAGTTGCTCCCCACGTAAGTTAAAGTAGGCCAAAGGCAAATGTGCAAAGTGTGCAGCAAAGTCTCTCTTGACAGGAAACTTAAGGGAAGCGATACACTGACAGGTAAGGGTATGTTAGTTTTTGCTGCAATATGCTTGGTAATTANGATATCGCTCATGTGTCACTTGCTCCCCACGTAAGTTAAAGTAGGCCAAAGAGCAAATGTGCAAAGTGTGCAGCAAAGTCTCTCTTGACAGGAAACTTAAGGGAAGCGATACACTGACAGGTAAGGGTATGTTAGTTTTTGCTGCAATATGCTTGGTAATTACTTGAACAAGGACATCTTGACAATTTTTTCCTAATTTTAGTCTCGTACCTGCTAATCTGTATGTGACATCTGTCAGAGTTCTGCTGATCAGTTGACATGATTAGACATTGTTCTGTCTCTGCTTGAGAAATGTTTTTTTCCCAGTGCCCCATGAAAGCTTGAAAAAGAAATGTGTGACAACAAAAAGACCAAACTTGATAACTCATAAAGAGGCCATGCAGATAGAAATGGGTGCCTTTATACAGCCTTTAAACTTGTGCTTTGATTCAGATAAAACTTACCCCTTAAACTGCTTTCTTGGTTTGTTTTTTTTTTTGTGTTTGGTTTTGTTTGGTTGTCGTTTTTTTATTTATTTATTTATTTATTTTTAAATAAACACATTACAAAAAGGCCGCAGGAGTAATGACGAGTACTTAGTGTTGCAATTCTGGTAGGTTTTGAGACTTCACTATTTATTTTAGACCTTATCTGTAACCATGTAAGTGGCTTGTCTCCTCAGATAGACACAGGTGATGTGGGGCCTGACAGCAGCATCGTAATGAGTTCTTGATTCGTCACATCTCTTAGATCTGTTCTTAAGTCACTTGCTGGGTCACTTAAGGGACCTGAGGGCACACTTAGGCATCTTTCTGAAGGAGTTTGCTCTGAAGCTAGGCCTGAAACCTTAGAAGGATGTGAATTTTTAATTTTTTTTTTTTTTTCCTGCTAACATGCTTGTGAACCTTGTTCTTTCCAAGATTTATTCTCTAGAGTTTAGGCAAGCTTCCTTACTTTAAGCTTCATTGCAATCATTGCACATCCAGTGAACAAAAAAGCACTACTTGACCAGTCATGAATAAACAATGTAGTCTACTTGGCCATGAATAAATATTTCACAGAAAGATCTGTGAGAACAAAGATACGAAAAGGCTGTTGTTTAAATAGTTTCCAATGAGATGTGAAAAGAAATCATGAGCACCGCTATCACAGAAGAGAGACTGAACTGGCTCTGTTCAGTTATTGGTTAAAGTCTGTTTTGTTCATGTCTTGATATTTGTTTTAGTAATGCTCTGTCCCTGTGAATATATTTGTTTAGCATCCTGTAGAAAGCAGCTTAACTTGTGTGCAGAGAGGTGCGGTCCAAGACTCCTGATGGAGCATTTAAGGATTGGAGAGATTTGTATGCTGAATAAGAAGATCCTTATTTGTGTGTATAGACTAATACTGTGGTACACTTAGCTACTGCAAAGATTATCAGTGTTGGCTGGGGTTTTTTTTGTTTTGATGCATCCAATGGTAGAATAATGTATTTTGGTAGCTGGCTGGTTGAGTATATTTGGATATTTACTAGTGGATATTTATTGTTAGTAATGAAACATTTTAAAAAGCAAAACGGCAGCATTGCAGTACTTTCCCTTGCCTGCAATGGACAAAACCCCACAGGTCTTAAGTAAAATTCTTCTGCTTCCAAAAAAAAAATCGTATTTAAGCAAGCATTGCACTATTTGATGCAGGAATAGAAATGTGGTAGTTCATTGCTAGCCCTGCCGTGTAGCCATAGCAAGTGGTAGGTATGCTGTTGTCTTCTGACGCTCCCGTAGAAAATATGCTGCAATGAAGTTCATTGTGGTAGCCGCAAACTCCACTTCTCTTACACCAGATGCAACAGCAGCTACAGTCTGTCTTCGTTTTTCTGTATTAGGATGTTGTCTTTGATGCAGACACTGCAGAATAAAAAGCTGCTTTGGATCCTTTCCAGAAAGTTATTGAAATCAGTCTTCGGTAACTGTATCGGCTTTTACTGTGTACCAAGGTCACTGAGCTGCATGAGCAGACAGCCCTGCTAAAAACAGGATTTGAGTATTTTCAAAGGTGTCTTTTTACAGTTTGGGTAAATAAGCAGGAGCCTTATAAAAGTATAAGTATGGTATTTACTGCTTTTGTCCTGATCTTCCCCCTTTTTTTCTCTCCAGCTGAGGTCCTGGTGGTCAGTTTTGATATCAATAGCAGCTTTCCAACGTTTGTTACATCAAAGCTCTGAAGAGAAGGAAGATAACTGTTGCCCCACAGTTTCTGGCACTGATAATTAGGAATAGAAGTGTGTATCTTTTGGGCAAGTTGTTTTTTTTTGTCTTTATATTCAAAGGAGGTGGTAATTTTGGATAAAGGTGGTTGGTATTTTCCTGGTGAAGTCTTCTCACTAGAAACAAAATCAGCGTGTCAAAAATTAACTCGTCTCTGTCTAAAGCTTCGTGATAGGTATGTGTTGCGCTGCGCTTTTCCAGCTCTTGAGTAAACTGGAATTTCTGGGTTAAAAAGGAGGTGCAGGTGCCAAAGTGGCTTTTACTATACCCACCACAGTACTAGCTCACCATAGTGTGAGGCCTGGATTCAAGTTTGTCCTCTACCTGCATCAGAACAGTCACCTGAACAAGGTGAGTGTCAAGGCACCGAGATACAAATTGTTTTGGAGTCAATCTCTCATTTCTTCTCTTGAAGCAGTTTACTTCATGCTCACAGTTATGCACGCGTTTGCTAACTGAGCCTGGATGGAGGCAGGGGGGAAGAGGTAGAATTAATTGCTTTGTGGCTGCATTTGCTTCATGTTTTAGGAGTCGGTCTTGGGTGTCTAGAGCAATAGCGTCAGGATAGCTTGCTGAATCTCAGGTGCCTATAGGAAAGGCAATTCTTGCAGAGTTCTTTAGGCTGGTCACNTTTCATGTTTTAGGAGTAGGTCTTGGGTATCTAGAGCAATAACATCAGGATAGCTTGCTGAATCTCAGGTGCCTATAGGAAAGGCAATTCTTGCAGAGTTCTTTAGGCTGGTCACTGGGATCAGGGTATGTCTTTAACTTACTTACACAACAAATACATAACAGAGAGGGACAATGCTTTACATAAAATGACTTGTAACTAAGGTTGGCTAGGATTTAAAAAAAGTAGTATCATTGTGTAAATGCCTGGAGCAGGACGTGGGACCCTGTAGCCTATAGCAAACATATGGCCTACAACTTAAATTTCTTATGACCAAAGGCCAAATGTTTACTTTTTCGGTTGGCTCTTTGGTTTTTTTCATGCTATTATTGAATATTGCTAAGGTCAGAATAACTGGCCAAAGAAGCTTCAAAGCTGTAGTTATCCCTCAGCAAGAGTAAAGACATCCAACCTTTATTGTAGGATTTCTGTGGGCTATATCTGAGTGTGTGTGGCCTGTTTTATGCCTAGAAATCCACAGAGTTGACCCCTGCCTTCCTCACAGTATCTTTTTGTAAGGGAAAATTTTCCAGATGTACTTAACTGACCGGGTGCCTTCAGCACAACAGACTTATTAACCACTAAGCCAGCATAAAATTTGTAAGTGCAGCTGCTGCAGAAATAGACAGTGAGGAAACATGAAGACTGTGCCTGAAGACAGAAGAATAAATAACAGTGTGGTGATAATTACCTCCTGTAGGTACTGCATTATTGTAGTTATCAGAAACTTATTTACTGTGTCTGCCTTTCCCTCTGTCAGTAGTGAGTTTCCTTCATCCTTCCATGCTAGCCTTGCCTGCCGAGAGAAGTTCTCGGGATTATGGCTAAAATATTAGGAGTAATTAGATAAAATCCTGTGGAAAAAAATACATTTATTAATTACCTTAGTTGAGTTCTGGCCAAACTTAATTTCTTCCGTATATAAATAATTGGATTAACAGATAAAGAGTTGGGTAAAGTAATTTTGCTTTATCTGCCTTCAGATAGGACAAAAGGTAACAAACTGAGATGACTAAGGAATCGGAAATCTGTCGCTCCAACAATGGCTTATTTAATCATGGTCAAACACCTTATTCTTTGTGCAAACTGCTGAACACTCGCTTCTTGTGTCTGACCTTGTCAGGCTGAGGAGCCCTCCTAGAGAGAGGTCAGGCTTTTAAGCCAATGGTAGGTTGTTGCTGACGCGAGTCAGGGCAGAACGAAGTCCTAATGCATGTATCTTCAGATGTCAGCTGGCATTCTCCGTAGGTGTCCAAGGAGTGGGAGATCAGCAGTTCCAAATGAAACCAGTGTGCACTGTGATATATTTGATAAGTGACATGTCTTGTGTCTGAAGCTTGGTATCTGATTTAGGATTAGTAGTGGGCTTGCAAAAATTCAGCTTTAAGAGTTGTAGAAGAGTTATACAACTGAACATATATTGCGAGCAAAAATAAGAAATCAAAAATCAAAGTTTTGGAATTGAGTGAATCATAGGAATTACAGGAAACTCAAATGACTAAGCAAAGCTATTGAATTTGATGCTCCATCAAGATGTAAGAGTGCGTTCAGTGTGATTGTGACTCAGCACTTGTGGGTGAGTCATTCCTCATCACTGGGACCCCAGTGCTATTGGTTTTCTGGGTGAAAAAGAAAAGAGGAGGTGGGAAGAGATTTAAACCTATAGAGAAAGTTTAAACTTCAAAAATACAAAAGAGGGGGAAGTTTTACCCCCACTTAGACATTTTGTCTTGAAGGACTCTTTATTTTTAACTTTTGAATATGGTATTTTCAGTGGAGTAGGAGGACTTTTCACAGGAATTTTATTTATAATGGGGACTTTTCATATTTTATTTTGCAGAAGATTAATTTGTGACTGTATTGAACTATTAAAAGAAGCCTTTAAAGCAATGCAGTTTGCTTTGTTCGTGGCTATCTTTCACACAGATGAGTTTAAAATAATTCATATGAATAACTCAGTTGTAAGAAGACAATAATAGCGGAGGGGGATTGAAATCAAGTGCGAAGAAGAGAATAAAGGCCTGAGAATATACAAACATTAGTGAAATATGTATGGGTAGTAGAAACAGCAAAACAAGACGGTCTTGCGAGCACTGACAATATTCTGAGAAGATGAGTAATTGAGGGGAAATGAGAAGTGAAAAGCAGTGAAATCCTCACCTCAACTCTGAAGTGTCTCTGCGTCCATCATATAAGAGGGTAGTAATGGAATAAAGGTGTCATGGTATGGGTCCTAACACCTGTATGCCAGAGCACGGGTCCCCCGCTTTGGGCATAGTGATGGTAAGGATGATAGTGTTAATCTTTTTGTGAAGCTTTGAACTTATCCATTAGTAGAAATGGGTTTGCTTCGGGGGCTGACTGGTGTGCATTGGTGTGTTTAACTGTTGTACCAGATCTGGGAATCAGGAGGGAAAATCCTTTTTCCTTCCCTGTTTTATTTGCCAAGCCTGGCAGAGGCCATGGGGAAGTTGTAGTTTGTGTCGTAATGTGCAGCATGGTTAGCTGCTTGGGAGCGCCTGGGGATCCCAAGTAACAAGTTCTTTGCACTATTGCGGGGCCAAGGCATTGGCAATGCAAAGGAGTTTTTTTCTTCTTCCTGTGTCAAATTGCTGTTGTGTCTTTGGCCCTTTTATTACAAGTCTCAAGTCTGTTGCAAGGTTTGAGCAACTTCTTTGTGGCTTCTGTGCAAGGATGTGTACAGTAGTCATCAAAGACATCACCTGCTGGACTGAGTGGCTGTTGCACTGTATTGTCTGAATAGAGGAGCTAGATATCATGACCCATTCTCATCCATGTATATGGTACTAGTTATATGTACAGATTATAAAGGAATTACAGAAGCAACATCAGTTCAAAAAAGTTGCAAAATCTGTGAGGTTTCTCTAACTGCAGCCCCATGAACCATTTGCTGGGTGTGATGTGCTGTAAAATACCTGCAGTGTCAGATTACACAGTTTGGGTTTTTTTATCACTGAATGTGACAAAGAGATTGTCATATGTGCTCGTTGCTTATTTTGATCTCCAGACATTGAGTTTGATTTTCAAATGTAAGTGCCTCCATAGGATTTGCAAACCTCTGATGGGAATGTGGTTTGTTACCTTAGGTACTAAAGCACTTCAGTGTCCCCACCATAAGCTGTGAAGGAAACTTTGACTGTCTGGCAATGTTACACTAAGGAACATAAAAAGGGTGATTAGGGACAGACAAGGTCTGTGAAATACATCTGGAGGATTTAATAAATTAAGACATTGATTTTTTTAAGGAATGTATCATTCTTCTCTTACACACACTTCCAGCACTATGGGGAATTATCACTGGCATTGGAATTCTGTTTGGAATTACATAGAAAGGTTGGACCAGATGATCCTTGAGGTCCCTTTCAACGTGGTAGTCTATGATTCTATAATATTTCTCCTGGTTGTGCTTTTACTGCATATAGTTGATACTCTCTTAGATCATTAGGTAATTACATTTAAGTGGTGACTGAGCTAACATGGTTAGGCTTAGAATCTGAAGAAACAGGTATACGGCAAAGCTCATAAGACCCGCTTCAAAACCTTTTACTTAAAAAGCCCATAGTGAGTTTTGTGCAAATTATAAAGGAAGATATCTTGGTAACTGTCCTGGTTTGACTAAATGCAGCATTCCATCCCACACCCATCATGCTCAGTATAAAGCCGAGGGATCACAAGGGTCACTCTCTCTCCCTTTATGGCCAGGGGCCTGAGGGCACTGATGGGCTTTAACGGCCCTGAGCAGCCTCCCCTGGTGCTTCCACCCACACCTGTGGCCCAGGAGCCTATTTCAGCCCAGCATGGGGCTGTCAGTGAGGTCCTGGTGGTGTTGCAGGATACTGCTCTCCAGATCTGCCTAGCTCCTTGCTCAAGCATTGGAGGAGGACTCTGCCCAATTCTTCTGCCTTTGATCCTGATCCATGCATTCCTGTATCCAGCTCCTGCCTGCTGCTGAGTACAGTCCGGGACTTTCCTGGGACCTGCCCTGCAGCGTCCGGGTGACGTATTCATCATCAGGGATGTGGGAGCTCGATATCGGTTTTGTGTTTATTTGTATATATTTCATTATTGTTCTTCCTATAATACCTTATTATTGTCATTAGATTAAAACTATTTTAACTTTTCCAACCTGTAAGTCTCTTTCCCACCTTTTGAGGAGGGAGGGTGTTAACAAAAAGCATCTGTTGTCTGTTTAATAGCCAGCCCAGCTTTGAACCGTGAGAGTAACATGGGAAGAAACAAAGGAAAATCCCAGGTTAATATTTCCTTTCATCTTTATTTTGTTACAGCACATAAGTTGGGTGATGTCTCTGGCATAAAAGCGTCTGTGAGCTAGTGTGAGCCCATCTCTACTTTTACATCCTCAGAACATGCTGGTGTCATACTTTCAAATGAGATGATGTAATGCAGGCCTAGAGGTTCTACTTAAAAATACTCTCTGTCTCTGAGAAGTTAAGAGCTATTGAAAGTAACTTGCATATTTGTAGTGAAAAATAGTGGCAAAGTAATGATTTAGTAGGTTCCTTCATTTTTTCCTCAAAATTATGATAACAAAGTAGTCCAGTGTCATACTCTGCAGGGTGTTGAGTATCTTGACTGTATTACTCAAAGTGATCAGAGAGAACAGTTCTGTTTCTCATAAGTTTTTTGAGATTTTAGGGTTTGGCTTTTTTTTTTTTTTTCCACATGAGAACAAAACTGGAATGTTTTGCAGATACTGCACAACAAAATTGCACAGAAGTTCTCCATTTTCAGTTTTGAAAGGCCACGATTTTAATTTTGATATCTCTAGCTGGAACCTGATTGCGCTGCATCTTGGATATCCTCCAGGTGAAAACTTTGACCTGTTTCACTGAAAATGTTCTAATTAGTTCTCATTCCAACTGCAGAGTCTTTTAAAACAAGAACAAAGCAGCAAACTGTTAGCGAATCTGAGCCAATAAAGGCACAGTGTGCAAAGAATTAAAACCAAGGACCCTAAGAAGAATGGCCATAGTCAGGGTTTTAGACGAGAACCAGCTTAGCTGGTCAAACCTGTAGGTTTGACCAAGGCATTCTTCTTAGTTGCTTGTCTAGGAAGATCCACGACCCCCCAAACTCAAAAAACTGCAATATTATTTATTAACAGAAACTTCTTTACCTACAGCTGTTCTGCGCGATTTCTTCACTTCCTAACCTTTTATGCTGACCTGAAGCCAATGTGAAAATATTTCCACAGCTTAATATGGTTTTATTCAAAATTTAATAGGAGAGAAGCTATTTCAGGATTAGGTGCAAAGCATTAGGGGATGTGAATGAGATGCTGAGTTTTCTTGTCAGATAATAGTTTTGTTCTTCCAAAAGGGAACATCCTCAAAAGTAACCTTTTCAATGTCTTTGGCTGTCTCTGCTTGCAAAACGATTACTGCTCCTTAGCAAGGACTCCCTATTACTGTTCTAAAGGCAGATGTTACGAAGAAAGCAAAGCGATATTTGTCGCCTCAATGCCTTACTTTCAAGTAAATACTTCTTCTTTTATTGGTGTGAGCTTTCAAGTGTTCTCCACTTGAAAGACGAGGGAAGAGGAGGGGTGATATTTGATAAAAGCACAATCTGTGTGTTTTTGTCTACATTCTCCCAGTCTGTTATTTTCATCTCTCCACTGCAGTTGTCCTTGTAGGACTAAGATAGAAGACAAGAGATGCTATTTAGACTGCAGACTTTTCTCTAAGCAGGAGTAGATATGCTGGAAGAGAGAGGACTGTTTTTAGGATGAAAAATCTTTTTCACTAGGAAAAGGCCACATAGGTGTTAATATTCCCCTTTTGCCATTCACCAGCTGAATCGTATTCCAGCTACGCACTTCTGCAATGCCTGAATATGTGGTGTTTGGAGCCTCTGAGAACAAGTGTGCTGTGAATTCTATACCGTGAGTGAGCTTTCCCATGGCATTATTCATTTTTTTCCTGGAGGAGATCTTGCAGTGTTATTTTTGTGTGGTGTCCTCCCTTACGTTACTGCATCAATAAAAGGATGTAAAAGACGAATGTGTGTTATTTGTCCCATATGTAGTAAATTAGGCCACAGCTGTCCTCTTCGCTTCTGAGAAGTGTTGAAAACGTGGTAAAGGTGGAAGCTGTTACCATCAAATGTAATATAGTCCAGTTATGTCAAGAACTTTGTCATTTTAATTTTCTATGTTCTTTGCTAGTAAAGAGATACTGAAAACATTTTCTTTGCTCTTCAAATCTTAATGTTTGTAGGTTGTTACTTTATGTTGTATGTGTAGCCAGGCAGTCAGTGTTGCTTTCATTGTTATTAGCCACTAAAAGAAAGGATTGAAAGGATTCATGGAAGCCTTTTGTACTCCTGACTTTGAAGAGTACACTTGTATGTGTCAACAGTTAAGCCTGTGCCTATAATCAAATAATCATGCTTTTCATTGATTCTCACTCCCCGTACAGTTTGTAGTCAGCATAATGAGTTGCTTTTTTGCATGGAAATTAAATTAACTGTATTGTTCGTACACATCGGATTCAGCACGGCGTGCTACATACTGATGGGCAACAATAAAGTGCAATGCTATTCACAGGTATTTCTGTAGCTGTTCTGCACTCTGATGGGGACACATTAGATTTCCTTAATGTTTGTTTGGGCCTTGAGACTTGAAGTATAAAGCAGGAAAACTGAGACGTGATGGCAAAGACTGACCAAATCAGAATGATCTTGCCTTCGTTTGTTTTGCACAACTCATTTTCTGATAATTCACTTTGTTTTCAAAGGAACATTTCTCATGTGGTCAGTTTTCCTCAATAAGAGTTGCGTGTTTGGTGTTTAAATAGATTCAAACCGACTTATTTCCTTTCCATGACAACTTTGCAATAACGCTCATCTCTTTCTGTGAGGATTTGTAACTTTTACTATTGAAACAGGTATTGGTTTTTCACTTGGTATTAGTGTTCGTGTGGAACTGGGAGCTAACAGGTTACTTGCAGGTGTTAAGTTTGGAAGGCTTGGTATTTCAAAGCATTTTAAGACTTGCTTTCAATTAGTGTTTACTGAATATTTAGCGCATTCTGCTTAGATATGGAGAGACTGTTCTCTTCCCTCTGTGTTTGCTTGTATATACACAGGAATTGGTTGCTGCCTATCAAATTTTCAAGGTCAGAAGAGTAAGCTGGGCACTGGTACTCAAGGTCTTCCCTAGTTACCTTCGTGCCTTATCAGTAAAGAAAGGTGGTGCCCCTGTGCCACAGGGATGTAGGGCAGAAGCAGACTTCTGAGCAGCTTTGTTTCCCGATGTAGTGGGCTCTGATGGAGCTGGGGCCTCACTTACGTAAATGTTTAAACAGAATTATCACTGCATGACTATTTCTGGAATATTAAACAGCTGTACTGTGAAAGCCTTGTCTATGTAAAAGAACAGTTTCCTGAAATAGTTCAGTAGTTCTCCATAATATTCTAGTAGATATTGATCAATTGGCTGTCAGCAGGAGAAGCTGATCAACTTGCACCAAAATTGGAGGGTGATATTGGTGCCCTCAGTAAAAACACATGCTTTTTCTCATGTATTTATTTAAAAATAGCAACCTTCAAAGCTCAATATTTGGAAAACTTTTATCTGTATGTATATATCACATTAAATTAACTCCTAGTTGTTTAACTTTTTTTCTGTGATTTTGATGACTTTGCTTCGTTACCAAGATTAGCTTGAAATCAGAGGTGGCCTGTTTTTCACTGGAGGAGCCATATGGGGAATTGCTCTTCCTGCATCACTTAAGAGGTGATTTGGATGCAGTGAGTGAAATGCACAGGAGACAAGGGAGATAGTCCATTACAGAAAATATTCAGAAAGAGCGATGTGGTGGGTTGACCCTAGCCAGCAGCAAAACACCCACCCTACCTCTCTCTCTCACTGCTCTCTCAAACAAGTGTAACGATTTCTTGGGAAGAAAAATGCCATAAAAACTGTTCCTGTGTCATGTCTATTTCCCTGAGTTTTTATTGCTGAGCACAACGTCATATGGTAGGGAATATCCTTTTTGGTCAGCTGGGTTCAGATGTCCCAGCTGTGTCCCCTCCGAGCCTCTTGCCCGCCCCCAGCCTACTGGCCTCTGTGCGTGCATGAGGTTGGAGAAAGCGCCTTGGTGGTGTGTGAACAGTGTTCAGCAACAGCCAAAACGTTGTTGTGTTACCAGCACTGCTTTGGCCACAAATGCAAAGCACAGCACTATACAGGCTGCTATGAAGAAAATTAACTCCATCCTAGGCAGACTCAGCAAAAACAAACAGATATTAGGAAACCCTTTTTTTTGTTGCATGTATCTCTATTTGCATCTTAACAATATAAAAGGTAACCATCAGAGATCGAGTGAGTGAAAAATAAGAAAGAAACCTACTAGGTCATTTCCAGGTTCTGTGCTGACTAATTAGTGTATTGCTGGCCATAAGTAAATTAAATGCTACATTAATGACTGAAATATTTCCTAGAATGTGTAGACCCTTTTGCATGATGGAAAGTGTTTGAACTTTAATTCCGAGATTAAAAAATAGGTTGGTGTGTTTCTCAGGGGAATATATATCTTGAGCTGTTTATTAATTTCTCATTGTTACTGACTGTAGCTCAGACAGAAGTATTACCCAAAGTACAGTGGGATACTACTTGGGATCTCAGTTCCATGTAAGAAGCAATCAGTGAAGCTTCTCACTCAGTGGCATTAAAATATGCTATTCAGTAAAGGATAAATGGAAGAAAGGTCTGAAATCCAAAAATCTGTTAATGACTCTGGGAAAGTTTTTCATTTCTGTTTTAGGAGCAGCTGATTCTGTTTTGACACAGTTGTAGATTTAAACTTGGATGAAGAATAGTGTAACTAGCGTATTTAGTTGGATGTTTACTCATTTGGTTCATTGTGGCTGGTCACAGTCATACATGCTACTTGTAATAATGTATGTTCTGCCAGAGCTCCAGCACTGACTTCCCTGGTCTTCTGGAGAAACAGAGAAAAGATGGAAAGACCAAAAGAAATTCAGCATGTTCTCCATGTCCTGTTTGCAGATATCCATTGCTACAAACATAAGGCTTTGCTCAGAGATGGAGAGTGTTAGACCCTTAATCAGCACATGGTTGAGGAGCTTGCTAGTTTGCACTTCCTGAAATGAGTCCTACCTCACAGCTGGTATCACGCTCTGAAAAGCGATCCTTTGCAGACCCTGAAGTGCTCTCACTGCGTATCGGTGACTGCATGGAAACGTGTCTCAGAGGTGGCATGCCCTGGTGGTTGCTGGAATACCACCTTGCTTTATCCTGATCTGTTGCCCTTGTCAAAGCAATCCACAACTGTTGGTTTCATTTAAATCCATGTTGGATTGTGATCACGCTTTAATGTCACACCTTCACTACGTCACTCTGACTAAAGTCAGCTTTTTATTGACACATTTGTAAAAAGCTACAAGTGAAACAAATGTAAGATGCAGTCCTCTTGTACTTGAGCAAAAAGATGTCTTTCTATTTGTTTTGGTATTTCTTGTTTTGGTATTTCTAGAATTCTTTCTTGGGAGTTTGAAGTACCTGTTGTGGTCCTTATGGAGTGATTTGCCTTAAGCTCTGGATACCTCTGATAAAGACCTCTCCTTATGTGTCTTTTTGTCGCTAGGACTTTTCTACAAATGGAAGTGCCATAGATGGCTCTGTTTACAGCCAGGTACCTTTGTACCATAGTGTGGATTTCTCATTCTGAAGTGATGCCTAATACCTAAAGAACACAGGAATGATGTAAATAGCTCTAAGTGTTTGGGAAATTAAAGCTATTTCCCTTTTGTTCCTGGTTAGCAGGTGATAAACGACCCTTTCTCCAGTTTGGGCTGTTGAAACAGAGGCTGCTAGTGTATTTATGTTGAATATTGGACCAAGTATTTATATCCACATTTTCATACACTCTTGACATCTTTTGCATTGTCAGTTCTCTATTGCTGAGGGACACATAATGCAATATTAATGAAGATGGTGCAATTAGTAATAAGCCACTTTGCTTGGATACATGCTCCCTGTTTGTGTGTTCATGAATGCCAATGAAGGGAGAAGTGACAGAGGGGTGAAGTGGTTGAATGGATTTTGGCTCAGCCATCTATACATGAGGGCCAGACTAGCTCTTTTTAGGCTCTGGAGTTTCATGAATAGGGCTTAATAAATGGAAAGTAGCAATAAAATATATTTCTGCATGTGAATACTTTGTGCATTGAGCTGACTCCTTTATTTACTGCACACATTTGTTCTGTGCGTATATGCACATGTGCATATGCACAAATCACGGATTGCATGTATATGATATCTAGATGTGTAGAGATGTTAAATATCAGCTTCTTTGGATTCAAGTAGGATATTGGGTTCTTAAAGTCTCCAAGGATGTTTTTTCAGGTTTCCTAAGCAGGAAACTAGAATAGATATTGAATGTTTGAATTTGAACCTGTAGAGTAGAATCTACTAACTGGAGGCTAGGAAGACTAATTTAATGTAAGTGCCGCTATATCGATGCTCTGGGTACAAATTTAGGATTCTGGAAAATAAGCTCTTGCAAAATATGTTAATGTTATAAAACTGAGTAGCAGATACCCACTCAGTCACCCAGAAATTACTGGGAGCTGAAATGCAGTCAAAAATTTGATGAAGTTAAGTGAGTTAGCAAAAGCATTGTCAGTGCTAGACACACCTTGATATTTGCATCACACATCCCGAATTCTATTAATTCATGCTTTATTTCAGGTAGAAAATCCTTCTGGCAGTGGCAGTGCTTTCATCAACTGCCTCAGTGCTCCACTGGTGTAGTGTGCAGGTTAGACGCTAATGGATTTATCAGTGTTACTGTAATTGTTTGTATCTTTATTTTTATGACGTTTTCCTTGGTAACTATCCTACTGTCAGCAGACATGCAGCCACTCTGTGATCAGCTCGTTGTAGACAGCTATAAGAGATGTGACCCAGCATGATTCCTCTTGGCGTCCTTATTGTGATGTTGTTTTACTTTCCGTAATGTAAAAGGGTGTCTGTGGCTACACATGTATTTCTGCCTTTCCTATGCGGAAATCTGATGCTTGACATGGAATAAACAACATGCTGTTCAGTGCTGAAAATGCAAATGGGTGCAACAATGCCTTGCAGTCCTTCCCTATGCCAGAAATAGCAGAAGGCATTTAGATTTCCCTCAACTAGCTTTTTCTTGGCAGAGAATTAGATGGCACTAGAAGCACAGAGAGGTGCAGTGTGGGTTTCCCGGAGCCAGCTGTAGCTCAGCTTTGCGGCTCAGCTGTGCCTGGATGGACCAGCAGAGGCAGAGCCAGTACTTCTGTTTTGTAGACTTTGGTAAATGTTGAGCTGACCTGCAGTAGGCTGTGGATCAAAACGTTTAGGATCTCAAATGGATTGGCTGAAGTGCTGTGAGAACACAAGATGAGATGTGATGATATTCCATGGATATTTTTTTCACAGCTCCTAACTCACTTCAGTAAAGGCCTTCCTTGAATCTAGGTACCAGTGCCTAATGCCTGAAAGAAGTTGAGCAAGGTCCTCCACTCTTCAAGTGAGGGATTCTGAATCTTTACTGCTGAGTAACTTTCATTTCTGTGCAGAGGGCTTGAATGAGACTTAAGTTGTCTTTTTTTTCTGCATAGAAAAAGATCCTGTATTTCAGCACTGTAGAAATGTTATGTTCTTTTTCACTCAGACTAAAACTTACAACCTGAATGACTTCAATAAAAGTGAATGCTGGTTTTAGGTATGGCTCTGTAAAACATGTCTTGAAGTACAGCCAAATCCTTTCGTGTGCTATATCTGAATTATAAAACAGCAGGATCTAAGTTCAACTATAAAGCAGCAGGATCTAAGTGAGAACCTTTTAAGGAAAAGCTAACATAGGTCATGTACAGTGGGGCAATCAAGATTAATTCCTATTGAGTCAGCACCAGGCCGTGCCCCATCGATGGTGCAAGTGATAACTAATTGTGAGGATGCACGAGGAGCGAGAGAGAATATAAAAATGCTTGTAACAGCACATTAATAAAGTGTGTCTGCTCTTGGAAATATCACCATAGGATTTCCAATCCAGTAAGCATTCAGAACTTCAGTTCATGAATCGTCTTCTGCAACCCACTCTCCTCATGAAAGTGTAGCATGGTCCTTGCTACAGTGCTGGTGCTGAGGTGATGATATTGCCTGCCTGCAGTTTGTTGTGGTAGCATCATTATATTCGGGCAGTCTTTTATCTAAGCACTTCAGCCTGAAACCACCTCAGAGCAAAGAAGCTCAAAGAATGAAGTGGGTGACAGGTCTACAAGATAAAACACTGGACGGCTTCAAGGTAGAGTGGTGTTTTGTTGTTTAAAAGGAGAGTGTTAATCAGGGTTTTGAATAGGAATGCTTTGTTTAGAAGGAAATAAAGAGGGATGTTTTGTGAAAATCTTTGAAACAAAACAATTGCTCACTGTAGTGGAAGGAAGCTGTCACGCATATACATTTCCAAAAGCGGGAATCATTGCACAGAGTTTAAAATGTTGGGCAGATTGGCAATACTCCATGTTCTGAACACTTTCATAGGTTTTAAATTTGTTCTTGTTCCACGATGGAGTTAGAAAGAGCTTTCAGAAGTTCTGTGAATTTTATCAGGAAGTTTAGTTTTTAATGCACTTTTCTTTCACGTGAATGCAGAGACAGTGCACAGTGATTCTCTTCCCATAAACTTGACTGGAATCGGTGCATTCACAGAAAAAGTCCCAGCTTTGACAAAGTTGCATTTCCTAACATGGCCAATGGACTTCATCAGGTCATTGGTACTTTTTCGGCGTTCCTAACAAGCCAATATGTGCTCAATTACAATGAAGAGAAATTCGAATTCTTTTGCATTGTCAAGACTGACACTGAATGCTACACAACCTGTTATCCTCTCAGTTAATAGGATAGTATCAGGAGTGAAAGTGAACTGTCATCTTTGCCCTGACAAAATGTGAAGGGAAATATGACTTAACCAACTTGGGTCATCTCTGCTTTCTCTTTTCGAGATGCTGTTGATGGACTGCATCAAAAATCAGGTTGAGACTGTGCCAACAACTGTGCAGTTTCACGGCAGCATCTGTATCATAGTCCTGCCTGTGCACTGATGGCAAGCAGCTTCTTGGTCTCCCCGCAGATGCTGAGGAGATCAGGCTGGTTTTCATCCATTTCCCCTCTTTTATGTCTGACCAAAACGTTTCGAGTTCAACGAACAGAGGAGAAGGCTCCCTGTGGTGTGCTAGCCCTGATCTCCCTTTGTAGACAAAGGAGGGCAGTAGTTACAACGACGAACAGTTCCCTGAGGTGGTGCACAAGGGTGAGAGGTTACAGTACACGCTCAGCCGCAATCTGTTTGTAATCCTTCCTCTGTGACAGAGGTGAAAAGCTGTCTCATGTAACTGTGTTTCTTAAAATTAATCAAAATCTATTCTTCATTTGTAAGATGGAATAGAGAGATATGCGTAAAGATGTATTTAAAGAACCACACTATATCTGATTTAATAACACCTTATTTTTGATTCAATAATACCGTATTTTTGGTTAAATCACTTAGTGGAAGAATCATGAGGAAATAGGAGGCAAATTTGCTTTAGGACTTATGTTTTCAGCTAAGTTTCTTTAACCGCAAAGAGTGTTGCTATATAATTCTCCCTTTGGCAAGGTCTGTGCGTCACCATGATGCATCTATAAACAGAACGTGAAGCGGCTGTGCTTTGTTAGATGAAGCCAGTAATTCACTAGGCATTTAGACCTGCACTGAACTCCGCTTCAGGATGTGGAGTGTGTGCTGCTGCTGTCAAGCCAGGGGAAGCAGAGGGCGTTTGGTACCCCAATAAATGTATGCTGCTACACAGACCAATGTCCTAAAAAAAAAAAAAAAAAAAAAAAAAAAATTCTAGCAGTAAAACATGCTAATTTGCCTAAGTGGTCGTGGCTTCTCTCCACGCGTATTGCACTCTGGTGTATTTTCAGCATGCTTGTGGTAAACTACTTGTACTGCTCAGCAGATGCTCTATCCTTCTGGAAAGTGTAAACAAAGTACTGTGGTTAACGATTATAGCTGTTAAATGTTTATTTTTGATAATTTCTGCAATATGCTGGGCTCTTGCAAAATATATATACACTTACAAAATAATATTAACTTCCCATTCAAAAGCCATTTTAATTAGTGAAGATTTTGATCTTGGATCTTTGCTTCAGGCTGGACGTGGCTAATAGGGGATAAAACTTTGGCAGGCAGGTGTCTGGATAGTCAGTTTCTATTGAAGTAATCTTCCCAACCTTAGGCACCTTTGAAAAATGATGTTCTGATGATTTCAGCCAGGAGAGATCTTTTTAGATAACATCTTTGAATGAGGTGAGTGTACAAGAAGAACACAATGTTCTCTATACTCTTATAACTTTAAAATCCTGTTTAATGTACAGAAAAAGTATACACTAATACTTCGTAAAGGTAGAATGGGGCCCAATCAAAGCTATGTGTTTTGACACAGAAGAATTTCTCTTACTTCAAAATGAGAATGCTGTAGTACCCAGATTCATTTAGAAACCCTCTTTGCCAGTGAAATAATTATTTTTGGAAATAACAGAAAGCTTTATGGCATAGTTAGCATGCATCCTAATTAGCATACTTACATACTTAAAAGAGTTACGGTACTATTCTAACAGTTTTTTTCAGAAGCAAAAAACTCATCTATGTTTCTTTTGGCAGGACTGATTCTTCTTTTAGGAGGAATCTGAAATAATGACATAATGAAAAACTCTGTGTTTTTGTTCTTAGTTCTGCCCTTTATTCACTGTAAAAAACAATGTGTGCTCTACCTATCGTCTAATTTCTCATACCCTTTCATAATCCAAAATTTAATCTCATTCTACATCCACCTCTCTTTTTTTAGTTTTTATTTTTGTTGCAAAATATTTCAAGTACCTTCTTTTTTCTTTCTTTTTTTTTAAGGGTGAAACACACTATTTTTAATGTTACTCCTATGCTGTGTTCCTCAGTTAACTGAGCTCCTAGGTTGAGCTTACATGCCTGATAATGTCACACGATCTTCTCTATTTTAAGGCAAGAGGGCAAAACCCAATGTTTATAATACATTTCTTTATTCATGTTATATGGCTTCTTCTATTTTGTATAAAAAAATTAGTCCACAGTTTATTAGCTTTTGGGTTGCATCTGAGTGAAAAACTTGAAAACAACTTTAACTGGTGGGAGAGTTTACCTTCTTGTCTAGAGTGCATCATGTTATTTACTTGCCCTTTATTAAACAGACATCAGTAGTGGTTGTTTAGTGAGACTGTAAGTGATGTTCACTGTGTGAGTCACTAGCCATCATTTCATTGCGTCCCACTCTCTGCTGGTAAACTGCAGCTCACTGCATGGCGTCTTTTGTTTCATGTGAATTAATGAATTTTTCTAAAAGAGAGTGTGAATATTTGCACACAACTTAAAGTTTACCTTGTGTAAATTGTCATCCCTAGGTTAAATTTACATCCATGGAGGATCTTCTCCTTATTTCTGTCAGATATAGAGGACTAATTACAGCTATTTACAGTTTTTTATTGATCAGAAACCTGCTGTTTTGCATTAGAACATCTGAATATCTTTTTGTCTTCCAATTAAAAAAATATTGCTAACTTTGTTTAAATACCATGCATCATTAGTGTGTGCAGGTTTTTAACCTCTACCGGATAAAAAGACCTTTCTCTTGAAGAGTCTCCAGAGCATGTTCCGAACAGTACACAAATGTGACAAGACTCCCTTGAAGTCAAAAGGAATACTTTTAATTGACATAAATGGAGCCGGAGCGACAAATGTACGTACAAGGATTGTTTCCCCCACCAGTGAACTGAAACCCCTTCAGGGAGTGAGGGCCAGTCTCTGTTTCACCAATTTTCTGGCTGTGTAACTTCATTGATTTCCATTTCACCACCATGACACGTGAAATGGAGTGGAGAATCAGGCCCTAGGCGTGGTGGCTGCACACTCAGCTATTTGTCGTGCGTTGGGGCAAGAAGTGTAAAAGGAACTACGTGCACTCCTCACAAACACTGCTGTAAGCTGAGTGCTGTCATGACTGGATGTATCTCCCTCCTCCTGTATGCCACGTATAGGCATCTGGTATCCACTTTGTAAAGGGTATGGCACGGAAATGCAACCAAGGAACGACAGGGGCTGGATCTAGGCAGTTGCAGGTAGTTTTCCCGTGCTCTGGAAAGCCAGTGTAGGCTTGCTTCTTCAGTCAGAAAAAAGTAATATTCTTTAATCAAACTTCACTCGGGTAGGAGCATATCATCTCACAGAGGGTGTTTTGTGCATCATACTTTATGTGCATGGTTGCATCCCATAAGTAATGAGGAAAAATTTCTTCATTAACATATCATAGGATATAGTAAAGCAAAATTGCAAATTCTTATCTTGGAGATTTGTAACCAAGTTAAATCAAGATAGAATATTCTTGCCTATTGAAAATATGTTAGAAAAGAGCTATTTATTCTTTCATTGTCCATTTAATATTCTAAATAATATATTTAATCAATATCTACGATAATACAGACAGCAATTATTTGCCTAGAAAGATTTGGCTTTACTGGTGACATTACACAATGAATAATGGAAACATCCTCAATATATCTTGAAATATATAGTAGCATGTAGCAGGAAATCCTACTTGAAAAATTAAAATTGGCTTGAATAGGAGAGTAGCATCACATGGGATGCAGGCTATGTAATGGCTCCTATAAAAAGGTGCTGGAATGCAGGCAAGGTTGCTAAGTTGAAAGGACAACCCTCTTCTGCAGATGTGTGGCAGAATTAACGTTAACTTCAGTCTTCCTGGTTCTTTTGTTTGGCAAGAGCTGAAAATGAGCTTATTGTTTATGGAATCAGAGAACACTTGTAGGCCTAATCGAGATCTAACTTGCCCAGGGCTGACAAGCAAGCAATAGATCTATGCCATGCTTGCCCACGGCTGGCTGCAGCCATGGTAAGGTACCACCGTCAATAACTGTGTTGTGGGCTGTGTTGCCTCTCTCTCAGGCAGTAAAACCTCCATTGCGCTGGTAGAGGAAGCGGAGGTCAACTGAAATGCGGAAGTGTGACAACATGCTCTCCTCTTTCCCCAGGGGAGGAGGGCTGTCCCTGCTCAAGTTGGGCTGGTCCCACTCAAGCCTTTCTTATGCGCTACAAAGCACCAGCCAGACAAGATGTACGTCTGGCTGCAGTGCCAAATGACACTAAGGAACTGAACTGGGTGAGCATTTGGTCTGCAGCCTGTGCTGACAGATTTGTATCGCTGTTGTTAAGCTGCAACTGCTGTCGATCATTTTGTAATCATGTAACGATCGTGCAATGTTTTGCAGCCATAGAGCACCAGTTACCAAGATCTTAGTGCATGTTACAAATAAGTCAGGTATTGGAAGGTGTAGTGTTTGCCTCCAACCATAAATTCTTTCAAAGTTTGGAGATAAGGATGGATTTTTGGTGTAGGTATTGATTTGGTTCAGAATGAGATCTTTCCTTGTTGTTACTACTATAATATATAGTCTCCCTATAACATATTCATTTACTGTGTAGATATAGTGCATCTTTTAAAAAATGAACTATTTGTAGACGTACAGAAAGGGAAGAATGAAGTTCATTTGCCCTCTACGGGCTGCAGTGATAGCAACAGATGTGCTAATATGCCCTCAGCCATTCCACATATTAATATTTCTCATCTTGTAGTATCCCTGTTCTCCCATGGGTACTGGCTGAATGACAATTGTTTTATGAAAAGGAAGTCCTGATTTACAGCGGCTAGATGCAGTATCTCAAGCCAGCATCTGAACACCCACGTCTTCACAAGTGGGAGAGAAACGTCAGTTTCATGAGCTGAAGGTCCTAAGGTAGTTCTGCTTGTTTATGCATCTAGTTCTGTGAAAGAAGACAAATGTAGGGGCACGGAAGTCAAAAGGAGCATGAAAGTGGACTGAGCTGATTCATCAAGTACTGGGTTTGGCTGAGGGTGGAAAATTTGGCTGAGTTTCTTCCTAGGAGCCCATACGCTGCTGTGTTTTAGACTAGTGACAAAAACAGTGCTGGTAAGACACCGATGTTTTAGCTATTGCTGAATAGTTCTTGCACAGCATTCAAGCTTTCTCTTTTTCTCCCTTTGCCCCCTCAGCGAGTAGGTTGGGGTTAGGCAAGAGGCTGGGAGGGAACACAGCAGGAACAGCTGACCCAAACTGACCAAAGGGCTATCCCATACCATAGGATGTCACGCTCAGCAATAAAAACTGGGGGGAGTTTTTTGCAAGGTAGCTGTTGCTTGGGGAGTGGTTGGGCATCAGTCAGCTGGTGGTGAGCAATTGCTTCTTTTGTTTCTTTTTCATCACTTATTAAACTGTCCTTATCTTGACCAGTGAGTTTACTCGCTTTTTGCCCTTCCACTTCTCTCCGTCATCCTGCTGGAGTGGGGCAGGGTGAGTGAGTGTGTGGCTGGGGGCTTACCCGCCAGCTGAGGTCAATCTACAACAAGCACTGTGGTTTTTGAATGAGACAAGTAATGATTCTTTTACATTTAATTCTCAGTGGGCAGTTTCACCTTATGAACCACTTCCTGCATTTTTCTTTCTTGTAACTGTATTATTAACTGTAGTATCACTGACTCAGCTTACATTTTGATGGTAATGTCAAGCTTCGCTAGCTCTTGGCCTCATACAGGCCTGAGTAAGGTCAAGTATTTGTTGACAGCAGACCATCATATGTTCATTCAATTAAATGAGATTCTGCAGATAGTCTGGGTGAAGGGATTGAGATATTCTCCCAAGAGAATTTTTTCCTCCTCCTTGGAGAGGGTCATACTCACACAATGAGTCAGTCCTCTTTCTGGTCCAGTAAATCATGAATCACAGTTTACTAACTGGCACAGCTTCAACAGGAAGGTAAATTATCTCATACCAGACAGCCTGTGTGTGCTGAGGATGTTCTTTCTGCGGGGAAATATATAGATTTCAACCTCCTCAGGCTGAAGAGGTTACATGGCATAGTACTTCCCTGAACAAGTGATTTAGCCACTGAGCTGTTGGATAAAAGGGGTACTACAGCCACTGAGAAGCAGAAACATTTGTGGCTGTAATGTTTTAAAATGCTTAATTCTAGAAGTGTGTGGGAAGCATGCACTGTGCATGCCTCTCAGATTAAATCCTTCTAGGGAGCTATGAAAAACATTTAGACGTGTAGGAACACAGGAACTGTGCTGCCCCAAACTCCAGGGTCCATGTTTGTGTTTCTCAGTGTCAGCTGAGAAGCACTAAAATCAGAATGATACGCATCAATTCATGTGAGAACATAATTTATAAGGTTCATCTAACACATTTCTAGAAAATATGGAAGTAAGTCACTGAGTTACTACTACTTGATTCTTGCTTCACCTATTGGTTAGGAAGTTTACACAGAAGTAAGAATCCAGCTCCCCAGTTCCAGATAACTAGCTTAGGAAACTGGACAGGATTTAACCAGTAAGGCTAAGGAAATTGGTTTAAATATGGGGGTAAAAAATGAAAGAATAAGCTGGGAGACAGACCTTTTTGCACAGAGTTTGTCTTAAATCGAACTAGAAAATGTGAAATGTATCAACCTTTCAGATATGTGATTGTATTTTGCTTGCAGTTTTCTAGCTGAGGTAACATGAAACAGACCTTATTTTGTCTTGCATTTTTGCAACAAAATGAATGTTTATGTCAATGCATATAAAAAACCCCTCTTAACGTATCAGAGTATTTCATTGAAAAATGTATGGCTTGCATTTGCGATTTTAAATTTTCCATTTTATGAGACTGTATTGGAACACTTTTCTATTTGGAATGAATTATTTTAGGAACAGAGTTGCTTCCTAGGCTTTGTGCGCTACTGAGGGTTTGAAATTCTGGCGTTGCCTAGGACAAAGGAATGATCACTATTAGTGGTTTTATTCTGTAAGTCAACACTCCCTTCCTCCAGCAGTATTAGCAAATAAAAATATTCACTTATTTCTTTATGTAACTCCTTTATCTGTAACAAATACTGAATTGTTGTAGAATAAAAATAGACTTGCTATGTCTTTTTCAGCTTATGAAATTGGTTTCTTGTATTGGTCATAACTTCAGTGTGTGAGATACACTTCTACAGTAGTCCTTGCTATCAAGTATGCCGTGGTTGAAGGTAGTGTGACAAGTTTATATTAGTTGCAGAAAACGAAAACTGAAAAAACTTTCAAATGCAAAAATAAATATATACATACACAATTAGCCAGCACTCCTGTGCATACTTAAATGTGGAAATTTAAACATATTATTCATAGGTAGTTGCTTTTTTAAATGACTTTTATATCTGGTTCAGAGAAGGCAGTTTTGCACATTACATGACTTTAAATTTTGCTGACTAAACAATTTGTTCTTCTTGCTCACTTAAGTATGCCAAATTTTTTTTTGTATTGCCATTCCAGGGATATACGTGTGTATATGGGAGAAAGGGAACGTTTGTCCTCAAGACTGCACTCACCAGGAATGAGTTAGATGGATTCAATTTTATCTTTTTGTGTTGACAGTGGCTAAAAGCGTGAGGTATCTTCCTTCACTGACAAGTTTAGGAAAAGCAAAAGGAGATTCAAATACCCATGGAGACTTTCCCTTTTAGAGTCTAATGGTAAATCTAAAATACTGTTTTCCAAATAGGCTGTTCCAAAACATCACAGAGTAAATAACTACAATGCTAGGCTTGCTTTCTTAAAGCAGTGTGGGTAAAAATGATCTTACCCTTTTTTTCCCCCCTCAGCCTCCCCTTTTTGGCTTAACTTTCTGGTTTTGGCTTCTGTTCCTTTTTTCTTTATTCCATTACCCAGTTTCAGCAATTTAAAATAAGTCAGTATGTTAACTTTTGCCTTGCAAGCATGTTGCTAGTTAATACAGAATTTTCTCAATTAAGAGTCTTGCTTGCCTATTCACGTGATACCTGGGACCATACTGCTCTTTGTCAAATTTAAAAGCTCACAGAAATAGTTGGTTTTTCCTGATGCTGATAGGAATTTTATCGTGGAAAACAATATCTTATACCAATCCTAAATATTTTTACTGTTTGTGGCAGTACTGCTGCGCTATCTTTCACAACTTTTCTCAATTACATTTGCAATAGGACTTTAAAGCAATGTATTTCTGTTTCCTCCACCTCCATAAAGCAGGAATGAGCATAACTGTGATGTAAACAGATGTTAGTGTTTTAACCTATGTCCTGGTTTCTTCTGGGATAGAGTTAATTTTCTTTCTTATTGCTGGTACAGTACTGTGTTTTGGATTTAGTATGAGAATAATGTTGGTAACACGCTGATGTTTTAGTTGTTGCTAAGCACTAAGTCAAGGACTTTTCAGCTTCTCGTGCCCTGCCAGCAAGTGGGCTGGGGCTGCACAAGGAGGTGGGAGGGGACACAGCGGTGACAGCTGACCCCAACTGACCACAGGGATATCCCACATCAAATGGTGTCATGCTCAGCATATAAAGCTTGGGGAAGAAGAATGAAGGGGGGGGGGCATGTTTGGAGTGATGGTGATTGTCTTCCCAAGTCACCGTTATGCATGATGGAGCCCTGCTTTGCTGGGGATGGCTGAACACCTGCCTGCCGGTGGGAAGAGGTAAATTTATTCGTTAGTTTGCTTTGCTTGCTTGTGTGGCTTTTGCTTTACCTGTTAAACTGTCTTTATCTCAACCTATGAGTTTTCTCACTTTCACCCTTCTGATTCTCCCCCGCACTGAGAGGGAGGGAGTGAGTGGCTGTCTGGTGCTTAGTTGCCAGCTGGGGTTAAACCACGACAGCTAGTCCTTGTACCAAACTAGTAATCTGAAGCCTTGAAGACACCTTTTTACAACTCTTTTATTTTGACAAATCTGAAAACCACAGACTTTATAGGTGAAAGAGGTTAATTCCAAAGTCAGCATGAGCCAGGTAGGGATTAGTCTGTCTACAGCTAATGAAAATAATCTTTTTGTTTTAGAAAATTTACTCAGGAATCTGGGTGTGAGTGCAAATGCGTATGGGTCGTTGAACCAGATGCTTGCTCTTCTGCAGTGCATTGGTCTCCTTCATGTGGAAGCTCCAGGTAACAAAAGGAAGGATAAATGTTTTAAGAGCAATGGCTTAAAGAGCTGCAGCCAACCTGATGAAGCAAAAAGCAAAATCCCTGTCTTTGACCCTCCTCGGGAATGGGAAGGGGAGTGGTGCTGGAAGATAGTTTGTTGATATGTATCTGGTGGAGAGGAGGAGACACAAAGAACAGATTAGCAAACACCTGAAACATGATTGCTTTGATCAAGATGTGGTGGTATGCTTAAGATGCATTTCTAATAAGAAGGAAATTAAAATTTTAGGCCGCTCATCTAAACATGGAAAGGAAATAGTCTAGAAGAGAGAGAAGAAAGGCCCAGGGGACCATTCGTCTCTTCTGAACCACATTAGACACAAGATGTTGCTGACATTTCCAGTGAGCTGAGAGACTGTTTCTTTCTTAACAGAGTAAACATGTTTGTAAGATCTCAAACAGCAAAATAATTGTTGGTTAAAAAAAAAAAATAATTAGAGGAGGTTTGGGTGCAAGGGATGGCTGGTGGAAGCTGCTGATGGGAATGGCAGCAGGAGGCATGGCTTGCAGACTGATGGGCACCCGCCTGAAACGATTTGCTCCAGCAGACCAGTGTAGCCTAAATCAGGCCTTGCTATCTAGAAGAGTTAAGCCTCAAACTAGGGATGGTGCTTACAGGAGCGAGGGGAAATCAACCAGCTGGCTGAACAGTTGCTTCCGTAGGGGAAAAGGCTCAGAAATTGTACAGCTTTAGTTATACTTTAGGAATTAATTATTGTAACTTTATTTACTTACCTTGTTTTCTCCTTTTTAATGAAAATGTTAAACTGTTTAAATTTGTAGATGGGCAGAAGTGCTTGCTTTGAGTATAATCAGTACGATGTTCCCAGGTCTCTGCATAGGTCTTCAAGCAAGTGTTTATCTAGGAAGTCCCTTAAATTTGAATGCAACTGTGTGCTTGTCAGTTGAATTGTGGCAGGAAGGTTACACTGAGAAGTGGCCAAAGCAGTGAGACAGTGATTCCTGGGAACAGGGAATATAAATTATGCATATACATGCACCAAATCCAATGCTGAATTAAGGCTTGGTTTCTGCTTGTGATGTTGCAGTAAGGAGAGGTAATCTGGATTTCAAAGGCGTACATATTTCCATGTGCATTTCTAAATGCAAGATGAGCTGGGACTCTTCTATGTTTATATTCTGTTTTAAGGTACGTTAACAGTATTTATACCTGGAGTGAAAGACTTTTTTTTCTTTTTTTTTTTCTTCTATTAGTGAGCCTTTCCACCCTGAGATGCTAAGTGATTGCAAGAACCTTCAAGAGCAGACATCTAGAGAGCCACGTGCTTTCCACATGCACAGCCGTTACCCTTATGTGTAAGCAAGTACTCCCTGTGATAACAAAGCTGTCATGTTAACCAGGAATTTAGGGGATGTTTTACGCATTGCTGCACTCAGAGAAATTTCTTTCAGTAGAGTGGATTAGAAAACTAGTTGCTGAGGAACCTTATCTGTGACACATTTTTAAGTGATGGCATTTTGACGGTTGTTTTAACATACATAACTTTGTGTTTCTCATCAGCACAGAGCAACAGCTCTGGTCTGCTGTCATCTCAGTTTTATTATGCCTAAGCCCAAAGAGCCATAAGGATGGACTTCTTTTATTTATGATTTTCTGTTTATGATTGCCCTTTGTTCAACTGCTAAGAAGCTGATTTAAATCCGTCATGTTTGAAGTTTTACCTCTTAATTTCTTTTTACCTCTCTGATCCTGAAGTGCCACTCATGTTGCTCTCACTATTGCTTGGTCTTGAGACTCTGCTCATTTTCTTTTGGAAGGTTTTAGAAATTCTTGTGATTTGGCTGACAAAAGTAGTATTTCTC
>VZSC01004468.1:156123-166553 GCA_013398225.1 Steatornis caripensis
AACATAGTTCACTATTGACCTGATTTTGCATTCTGAAGATGAGAGATGTTTGTGAATCAGATGGCCTGTATAGAGATTATTTTAGAGACTGGTGTTAGCTTATTTTTTAATCTGTTCTGTACATTGGTAGCTGAAACCCAAAAGGTTGTACCAGGTTATGAAGAGATGTAGCAAAATATATAATTTATTTTCAGTGAAACTTACAATATAGTGTTGATTAAAAAACGCCCAAACCTCATAGCATCGAAAGTTCATTATGAGGATTTTGTGGGAGGAGTATGCCAAGGGGCTTAAAACACTGGATTTTGTCATTATCTCTGCCTTCTTGTAAGCTCTCTAATGCTTCCCAATCCCTGCCACTGAGTGACCTTTGCTTAGAGGGTTGGGTGGCAGCCCTTGACAGAGCCTTACAGTCAGAACATGATAATAATCACTGAAAAATCACGTGTGTATCAGGCAAAATAAAAAGGGAGAGGAAGAGGTAGAAGAAATTGGAAATGTCCTTATTTCTCCTCCCCTTTTGTCTGCTTTCAGGTGTTAACTTAAAAATGAGTTTCTAGGTGTGTTAAAATATTGAAGGCAGAAAACCTGGGCCTAATTTTTAAAATCAGTAAAGATTTTTTTAAGACTGCATCTGGTCTTGGCATGTTTTCAGATAGACTTTTCCCACTATTCTGTAAATCTGTGCCAGATACATNATGGGCCTAATTTTTAAAATCAGTAAAGATTTTTTTTAAGACCGCATCTGGTCTTGGCATGTTTTCAGATAGACTTTTCCCACTATTCTGTAAATCTGTGCCAGATACATATGGGCAGCTATTGGTAGTGACATTTGGGTTAGTCCTAAAATTAGAAAGAATCCTGGTTTAGGGCTTGACTTTGTCAATTTTTTTAATGGGAGAATCTCAATTTCAAAAGTAGACAACAGTTGTTCTCCCTTCCATAAAGGCTATTGCTCAGTTTTTCTGAAAACTGAGTGCCTGTATAGGTATATACATTTGGTTTTTTCAAAGGATGGGAAAGAAGTTCCCAATTTCAATGAGTTGCAGTGACAAGTGGGCATTCAATTTACTTTCCTATTTTTAAAATTCTTCTTTAAGATTTTAATTTACAGCATTTTATCTTTGTTTCTTCATTTTAGAAGGCTTTAGAAATACTTTTTCATACAATTTTATGTGGTTATTTGAGTAAAACTTTTCACAGTGTAAGTATCTAATAAGGAATAGATCTTGCTCTATAGAATAAGCAAAACAGGGGCAATGGTAAGTATATGTTGACTGTTGTTGGTGGTGTATCACACTTTGTTTTGAGTTTGCTTAACATTTTAATTTTCACAACCACAAACCTGAAAAGCAAAGGAAAAATACATTTGACCTGACTCTTATCAGAGTCAGTTGTTTCTGCTTCTCAGTGTAGTATCTTGTTGTGGAAGTAAAGTTCACTAAAGATACCAAACCAGGACAGCCTTAGATGAGCTTTTGGGAGAATTGGATTAAAGAACACATACAGAAATTATCTATTGTATATAGACATATATATGCATATGAGTACTAAGAAGGTAGATATATTTGTTAAATTGATATACAGCTCCTGAATTTACAAATCTGTGTTAAGTAGATGGACGTAGGTGGATGTTGAAACATATTGTAGTTAAGACTTTGATCTATGAGTGAAAACATTTTTTCCTCAAAAATAAGAATATTTAGTGATTTTTAGCTCTTGCTTCTCTTTGATATCAGTGACTTAAAGGAAGAGTGATGTGAGACTATCATTATTTTGAAAATTAGTATGACGTGATTTAGATGAATATCAGATGTTTGAAGTGAGATTTAACTCCTTAAAACATAAGGGGAAATTAATCTGCATGAAAAACTGCATGAAACATTCTCAATAATGGGTTCTGTTGAGATTGTGGTATGGTATAGGAATGCTCTTTGTTGGTTAGAGAGAGATCATATCCAATTCCTGCCCCAACACTGATTCAGGCAAGTAGTATCTTGCATGTTCTCACTCCAGGTAGGCCCAGAGAATATGTAATTGTTTAATGTTATCCATCTGAGAAGATCTAGTCATCTGTGTTTCCTCTATAACAATGTCTGGCATCTCTCGAATAAATATTTGTATGTAAGAGTCTGAATCATACTCTGGGAATCATCCTCTAGAGGAAAACAATTTTACATTTAAGACTAGTATGGGTTGCATAAATTAAAATAGCCCCTGAAGCTACTCTGCCTTAAACCAGAGTTCAAGGTATTACAGTTCCAAAACATAGTCAACATAGAAAAGTCAGGGTTGGTTGTTTCCTAATGCTGTCTGATAAAAACAACATTATTAGAGCTTGAAATCTATTTTCTATGAGTAACGTTGCTCTACTGCAGAAATACACACTTTTAGATTCTTATAATGAAGGCTTTGCCATTTTAGCCAAATGGGCAACTAGTCAGCATTCCAGTCTAGGGAAGAAGATGATGTTTGGAAGCACACCAATCTAGGAAGAGGATGTTTAGAAGCCAGATTTGAGACTAGAGAAATAGGATAATAAGTCTGTAGTTCCCCCTCCTGGAACCTATGACAGGTGCATGGGAGCACTCATCCCTGGAATTAAAACTGGACTGGATATAGGTGGAGAACTGCTAAATTTTTTTGCCCTGGACACTCAATTTAACTTTGAAGTCTTCATTAAACAAGACATTTTTTTCTCTCTAACATTTTCATTAAAAGGAAAGCATCTTGTAGGTGTGTGGCAGAAGACAGACAGTAGAAATTGAAATGCAGACTTTGGAAAATATCTGGAAAAATGCTAGACAACTGTCATGGTTTAAATCCAGCCAGCAACTAAGCCCCACACAGCCATTCACTCTCTCTGCCTCAGTGGGATGGAGAGGAAAATCAGAAAAGTGAGAAAACTTGTGGGTTGAGATAAAGTTTAATAGGTAAAGCAAAAGCCGCATGTGCAGGCAATTCAAAACAAGGAATTCATTTAATACTTCACATCAGCGGGCAGATGTTCAGCCATCCCCAGGAAAGCAGGGCTCCGTCACACGTAACGATGACTTGGGAAGACAAACGCCATGACTCCAAACGTCTCCCCTCTTCCTTCTTCTTCCTCTGGCTTTATATACTGAGCATGACATCATTTGATGTGGGATATCCCTGGGGTCAGTTGGGGTCAGATGTCCCCACTGTGTCCCCTCCCAGCTTCCTGTGCACCCTCAGCCCACTCGCAGGTGGAGTGGGGTGAGAAGCAGAAACGGCCTTGTCTCTGTTTAAGTACTGCTCAGGAATAACGAAATCATCCTTGTTCTATCAATGCTGTCCTCAGCACAAATCCAAAACACAGCCCCGTACCATCTACTATGAAGAAATTAACTCTATCCCAGCCAAAACCAGCACAACTTCAAAAGTAGTAGAGCTAGGGATCCAAGTGTTTGACACAAATTAGATAACTTGATTTTTTTTTATTACCAAATGATTATTGTTTTTAATCAAAGCTGTCTACCTGTATTCTTTGCTAGATTTTCATTCATATCAATAAAACTACAGGGAGAGATTTTATTGTAGAAACTTCTTTAGTATTCATAGGATAATTTTTGTTGAAAGTGACAAAACGGGGTCCAGTTATATTAGGTAGCTTGATGCTCTGTCCAGTTGAATGCTGAATATCTCAAGGATGGACATACCACCACTGCTCTGGGCTTCTATTCAGTGTTTGAGCACCCTCACAGTTAAAAAGTTTTTACCAGAATCCTGATTGGAATTTTCTGTGTTGCAACTTGTATGTGTTACCTCTTAGTCTGTCACTTTGCACTGCTGAGAGGAGTCTGGCTCCATCCATCTTCACCTATACTTTCCGTTAGGGGATATTTGAGGAGGGAAGATACACTCGTGTACCTAACTCTCACAGAAACTCTAGCAGTTTCCTTTTCAGACTGAAGAACCCCAACTCTGTCNCAAAGCTATCTACCTGTATTCTTTGCTAGATTTTCATTCATATCAATAAAACTACAGGGAGAGATTTTATTGTAGAAACTTCTTTAGTATTCATAGGATAATTTTTGTTGAAAGTGACAAAACGGGGTCCAGTTATATTAGGTAGCTTGATGCTCTGTCCAGTTGAATGCTGAATATCTCAAGGATGGACATACCACCACTGCTCTGGGCTTCTATTCAGTGTTTGAGCACCCTCACAGTTAAAAAGTTTTTACCAGAATCCTGATTGGAATTTTCTGTGTTGCAACTTGTATGTGTTACCTCTTAGTCTGTCACTTTGCACTGCTGAGAGGAGTCTGGCTCCATCCATCTTCACCTATACTTTCCGTTAGGGGATATTTGAGGAGGGAAGATACACTCGTGTACCTAACTCTCACAGAAACTCTAGCAGTTTCCTTTTCAGACTGAAGAACCCCAACTCTGTCAGCATAGTACGTAGTACAGCAAGCTCCAGACTTCTAATCATGTTGACTGTCCTCTGGACAGTCCTCTGCAGCTGGACCCACTACGGTATGCCAATGACTTCCTTGGCTGGGAGGACCAAAAGTGGACACAGTGCTCCAGAAACAGTCTCACAGCTGCTGCATTGAAGGGAATTCCCTTGACCTGCTGGCTATATCCTTGCTAAGGCAGTTCAGTACATGGTTAGGCCTCTTTGCTGCTAAGCCATGCTCTAGACCCGTGCTCAACTTTTTGTCCACCAAGATACCTAGTTCCTTTTCTGCAAAGCTACTCCCCAGGCAGACATCCTCATTTTTTTCTGTTGCTTCCAGATGCAGGATTTTGCATTTGCTGGTGTAGAACTTCACGAAGTTTCTGGATGGTCATTTTTTCAGCAAGAGGAGATATTTAGGGTCTCTGAAAGGCAGCCCTGCCTTCCAGTATGTTGACCGTTCCCCTCTGTTAGTATCATTCACAAGCTTGCAGAGGTTGCTTTCTTGATCTTGAAAGAGCTGATGTTGTTAAGAACTACAGTTAGGTTTAGTATCATTCTGAGAAACTGAAAGTCTCTAGATAGCTCGTATTTGCTCTAGATGTGACAGACTTTAATCTTTACTTCAACGCTTCAGTCTGGAAAGAATGACATTGATTCTTAGTAGAGTTATATGATTGAAGCAGAAGTCACATGATGTGATTCGATTAAGGTTCAGGTGAAAGGATTATAGAAATATTTAATGGAAATGTTACTGTTGGTATAAAGAAAGTATGAATGGAAATGTTTGGATGTGAAAGCACCAGAAGAAATGGTGAAAGAAGAGATACAAGAATTACATGTGTTGATGGCATCTAGATTAGTATTTTCATAAAATCATAGCACATCAGCATGCAGTTTCTCAGTAACATTCAGTTTAGGGGAAAAAAAGAAAGTCTAAACCATAGGACAGGCTATAGGTAGCAAAGAAGATACAAAGGGTGAATGCATGTTGTTTAATGAGTTATAGACGTGGCACAGGATTGAAAGTTTGCAGACACTGTCAAGTCATGAACTGTATAAAAGTTACATCTCCATAAAAACCTGTGTGTTGCCAGCCTATGAGGGAATCAGAAGACACAATAAGAATTCAGTGGCTGTTGATGTTCCTTAATCTCTGTGTTCACCACAAGTCATCTTACACAGAGTACTTGGATACGTGCATCTTTGTTCTTGTGAGCATTTGACCATGAAAGAGTGTGCAAGTGAAATATTTCTTGGAATTAAAGCATCTCATCATGTATGGTCTTGCATTGAACGATGGTATGTTACTTGAAATTAACATATTTCGATGCTACTCACTGCACACTTAAAGGTAAAGCAAAAGTTAGCAATAGTAGCATCTGGAAAAATTTACATGCAATTTTTCTCTTTGAAAGTGGAAAAGACTGAGGAAGAAAGGTATCCGTTCGACAGGTAGCAGTTTCCTCTCCTGCTGTAATGCCGAAGGAGGCTCAGATATACAATGATGTGTAAAAAGAATACAGTAGCAGCTGCATGTGGGAACTTAAAAGTTTTAGTTGTAAGGGTTTTGTTTATTTTTAAAATGCTCAACTTTGGCATAATGTCCAGAGGCAATTATAAAAATATACCAAACCCACCTATAAGTTTCAAAAATTCTGACACTATCAAAAAGTCAGAATCTATTGTTACAGCTAAATGAGGGAAAACACCCAAATACAACTACTTAATTTTGATACCGCTGTCGTTTCTGCTAAAAATTACTTCAAACGTACATGTAATGAAATCTTCATGGCAAGAGAATTGGATAAATTATTTGTTGCAAGTTATTTATTTGACTTTGTTGTTTGGTGAGGTTTTGGTCCCTTGAAATAATCATTAGTCCATATCTTGGGAAAAGAGTAACAGGACAGACTTTACGTATTGTGATAGAGAATTTGTGAAATAAGGATGTGGAGGATGATTTTTTTTTTCTGGTTCCTGACTATCCTACAGTAAATTTTAAAGTATAGTTTGAATTTATTGATGACCTTGCTCTGGACAATACATCTTTAACAAACCTAAAGAGTCTGTTCTCCTGCAGCTTCTGCATCCAGTATGTCATGTGGGTTTTAGTAAATAAGTACTTTTGCAGTTCACCTTCATGTAATTCAGTGCTAAGGAGGGAAAGAAGTGATTCGCCAAGTTTTTTCCCCTCAGATTTTGGGTGTTTACTGGCTGTTGCTCCATTTACCTTCCCGCTGTTCTACATAGCTCCATTAATATCCCAGCTGCTCTGCTTCTGCTGTCCTTAAGATATGTGACAGGAAAAAAGGGAATGAACCCTAGGAATCCACAGAGGGAGCTTCCTGGCAATGGAAAGGAACAGAAGGTTGTGGAAACCAGGAGTGAAAGCCTCATGGAAACAATTAGCAAGTCTGTAAAACCTGTCTGATCTCTTCAGAAACAGGCAAGGTATTCCTGCACTTAGGAGAATACTTGTTTATTTTGGTCAACAAACATGTTTTGCCACCCTTACCACGTGTTTTGTGTTACTCCATAAATACCCTAACTGAGAGAAGGGGCATCTGTTCAGTGAAGAATTATACAACAAAAGACAACAAGAAGTTTTGTCTCTATGTAGTTTTAAATACTTCTGGTCATTCCCAAGCTAACCAAAATCAATTATTGAGAAACTCTGAAGTGGTTTGGTTTTTTCTTGGTGGTTGATTTTTTTTTGTTGTTGTTTGTCATAACCTTGTTTTGAAACTAACAAAACCCAAAGCTTGCACTTGGCCCCTCAAGGGTTGCATATTCTAGCTTGTTTGACAGCTCTGTTACTTGCCTGCCTAAAGTAGGAAATATGACGCATCAATTGTCTGAAATCTTGGTTTTGAAAGGCTATCACCTTAACAAAAACTCCCACTGTGATTCCAGGACATGTAGATGCAATAATTTTCAAGGAGGTTTTTGCACCTGCTTAGCTGTCACTGTGTTGACAAAAGAATGGGAGTGAAGGCTGCTCCTACGCATTTCTATTGCTGCTTATTTTTTCTATTCTTACCACATAATGACTAACGGCAAACAACCCCTGATAAATATTATTTCTTGATAGTGTAGATGAACGTTAATGAATGTGATTGTAGCATAAAGCACATATGTGCAACACTTGTCCTCACAACTTATTTAGAAAAATTTCCCTCTTTTTCTAACATGCAATGCTGGCTGCTGCTGCTGTGTACCGCGGAGTAATGCCCTTTATCTTAAACTGGTTCTGCATCCCCTGGTGTCTACTTTGAAGATCCATCCAAACATTTGATGAACATTTAATTTTGTAACACCTGAATTTTAGGTATGGGTAAAAAGGGTAATCTTGCAAACCATTTTATGTCAGAGCTTTTGATTAGAAAACCCCTTGACCGGTTTCCTTTAACCTTTCCAAAAGCATGCTTTTATTGTTGAAAGAATAAATCTGTCAGTTTTGGCCAAAGTTGTAAAAAGTTACAAAAGGTTCTGTAAAAGAAAGCAGTTGTAAAACATATCGATGCATCTGCTTCTATACTGTAAAATTATAGTGAAACAACAGTGGATCCTTGCCTACTCATCTGGTCAGTTTGGTAAGAATCATCGCCAAATGGAGAGTTTTCACACAGAAACAGGAAGGCTTGAGTTAATTACGTGTGACTGACACAATAGGTAATAGGTGATAAAAAATTTCCGATATGGTGTAATGAGAGGAGGAAAATAAGCCTATGCCAAGAACAAGCAAACCTTACCTAATAACTGTATTCATTTCTTTTACAAGAAAACCTACGTCATCGCATTGAGTCCAGCACCTAGTGATAGTCATATTTCTTTCAAAGGAGTTTTTCTTCAAAATATTTGGTAAACAAAGTTAGAGAATTCAAGTTAGTGAATCTGAATCAAACATCAAGTTAGAACATCTGAATCTTATGCTTATATTGCTTAAAATATGTTTGGTTTTTTTTTTCCTGACTTGGAATCTGCATTTAGCCGTTGATCTGAGATGGGTCTGTTTTTACTTACAGTTGGGTTTCTCAAAAAATACCTGTGGCCCTTTCAACCTGAACTGTATGATTGTAAAACTACCTTTTAGAAAAGGTTTTATTAGGAGGAAAAACTTAATGGTTAACTCTAAAATAAAAGAATAGGTAAGAAAGCCAAAAATGTTTGTAAATAACTTTCCCTCTCTCCTATCTATTGTGTCTGGACCTGCCTGCGAGGTTTAATGTCTTTGGTGTTGCAGCAATGCCTGTGTGTTCGCCTGGTGTGTAGTCCACCAGGAAGGACGTGGTTGTGTGTTTTGTTCCTGTCCCCCTCAGTAAAGTTTTAGGCTCTTTACTACGCTAAGGGCTTTTTTCCATCCTCAGTCTCACTCTGTACCTCTTCCCATCTCAACCTCTGCATGCCTCATCCCAATCTAAAAAGCTTTTATACCTCAGCATACTCTCTAGAGCAGAAGTAATCTGTTCCTCCTTCCAGAAGAGTCTCTGTGATCCTATCAGTCCCATTTTGAGCGGATATTAGTTTCAAGCTGAGAAACAAAACAGATGCTATCCCTTGTATTGATTCCTCACTGGTATTTCTATAAAGACAGATACCTTGATTAAATTTTACACTTTTTCCATATGTAGGAAGCCTTAATTGGCTTTTGTAGCATTTGTTAGAATGCACAAGTTGTGGCTCATTATATATCATAGTGGCTCATTATATATCATAAGTGTATTAAAAGGTCATCAAATGTTACAAGAGATGCAGAGGAAAGCCTTGATATTAAGTGAAGTATTGCAATACAGATGGCTTCACTCCTAGAAGTATATGACATGGGTTAGGCTGTTTCATCCTGTCTCTTCTCTTTTACACTATGTACCTCTATGGTGTTTTTTTCAACCAGCTTCAGAATATTCTTCCTGTCTCAGCTGGTGCGTGAACATGGTTTTGATTGCAAGGAGTGGGGCAGTGGGGAAAAGCATATATTTGCAAAATGTCCTTTCGTTTTAATAAATTGTTGTAGCTGCTCCTGACTGGACAAAGGAATCCAGACAATTCCAGCAGACATTTTTGGACTCAGATCAAATTTCTGCACCTGATATTTGCTGTAAAACCACAACTTAGTTTTAACTATAGAAGCACAGATGATTGTCTGTAATAGTGATGCGTATGTAATAGTGATGAGGTTGTTTGAATTGAGATTTAATGCAGTTAAGAGAATTAACCTTGCATTACAGACAGTTTTTAAAGGGTCTAGGGTAATGGTGCTTGTAAAAGCTTCTGGACAGTAATGGACACACTGGGCAAGAACATAACTATCTGTAGGAAAGTAATGTAATTCCATCTCCTGCCTAGCTATTGTATTTGCTTAAATGGATAATTTTTGCCAAAGGCTTTAACTGTTGGCAACTGAAATCAAGTAGATTCTGGGGAATCCTGCACCACCTCATAAAATGAATACTTAAAGTCAGTGACAAGTAGTCTTGCAAGGTTAAAAAAAGCAGAGGTTGCTATAGAGCCAGCCTCAGATTAAATATTATTTGCTAGGTTTAATATTTTGATTACTCCTGAATAATCAGCTCTTGAGTAACCATATCGTGGTGTTCTGTTAGGGGTCCTTTTAGTTGGCACTGGTTTTCATACCATAATATAATTGATAGGCTCCTGTGTCAGAAATCACTAGGCAGCCAAATAAACAATATGTCCTTCTGTCTGTTCAGAAGTAGTGTAATGTTCAGAAATATTGATCCCCTGTGGCAGCTAAAGCCGTAATGAGGATAATACCAAATGAACTAAAAGCAGCTTCAACATGTCTCATCTATTACCCAAAGAATTGTAAAGTTAGTAACATATTGACCTTGTTGTGACACGCTAGAAATTGCAGCTACGGGTGCTGCTTAGTATTTTCAAATAGCTACTCTTCACAGCAAAAAGAAAAAAGAAAATATTTAACTTGTGCACTACTAGTACTACTACTGCCTTTTGGCAGCAAAAGGAAGACTAGGGAAAATGTGGG
>VZSC01004468.1:168450-183208 GCA_013398225.1 Steatornis caripensis
CTGCTCTAGGCTAACCTGCTTTAGCAGGGGGGTTGGACTAGATGATCTCTAGAGGTCCCTTCCAACCCCTACCATTCTATGATTCCATGATTCTATGATTCTACTTTACTTTTTATTGATTTTCTCCACCTGACAATTTAAATGTGAGTACTCAGCAATAAGGCATCAAAGTCATCTTAACAGAGGATGGTAAAAGCATGTTGTTGGCCAGAATTTTGCTATTGTGAAGAATTTGGCAGCTTTTAGTTTCTCATCTCTCCTCTTGTTCCCTTTCCCCCTTCTGCTTAATTCCAGAATTAGGTGAACATTTCACCTGTGGCAGTGTTATAGGCTTAATGTGAGAATCTTACAGAAATAATGCAGTGCTGATCATCTGAGTTCACTGCTCACTCTTAAAATCTCTCCACTGAAGGAAGTCCTAATTTTCATTGAAATTCTATTCAGTTATGGAGAGTTTATTCCATGCTAATTATGAATTAAAAAAAATCAAGCTGGAGATGATAATATAGAATGACTGATTAAAAGTGAAAAAGATTAAAAGACTCTCCATGAAATAAGTACATTTAAAAATTAAGTATATCATCATCTAGATTTTTGCTGTGCCAAAAGAACATTAATAAAGCTAGTAAAATGTAATTTCGTGTATTTATTTTAAACATCAAATAACTTCAAGAAAACAAGTAGATGAATAAGCTATTAATAGACATTGTCCTTGACTCATTGCATTGATTGTATTAGAGTTATTTGTAGTCTTGCATTAATACTGGATTGTGCTAAGAATCTTTAATTATGCCTTCGCTGGTAAAGAAAAAATGGCCTTTGAGGAGCAGTATTTATACTGTTCATCAGCATGTCGTTTGTTTCCTGCCAACTAGCATTCTTCCAGCTGCTGCCTGGGCATGGTTCTTGTGAGGGTTATTTCCAGTGGGAAGGTGGGCTGCAGCTATTGTGGGATATTTTGAGTGGAGGACAGTGCAGCCATGCAGGTATAAACAGAGCTGTGCTACACTGCTTGGTTCCTGAGGCAAGAGGAGTCCCTGGCCTGTTGTATTTGCTAGCGTAGCAATAACCTTTGTGTGTTACAAGATTTTATTTTTAAAAATTCTTGAAATTAATTGGTGAAGTGAAAATCTTTCTCTACATTTTTTTATATAAACTCTTAATAAATTACATGCAGAAAGACAACACCACTAGGACAGTATTCAGGTTTTAGAAGCTTTGTTACTTTGAACTATATTTGCTGCTTTTAAACTTGACTAGAGTTGAAGCTGTTTTTATAAAAATATCCAAAGCCGCTTTTATAAAAAATTCCTTATCTGACTCTTTAAGACTCTTGATGCTCTGCTGTCGTTAATCCTTTTTCCCATATCCTCACCTATCCCTTTATCAAAAACCACCTCCAGTGCCAACATACAATAACGCATATGTGTCAGGCCCTATAAACTGAGATATGATAAGACTAAAAGCAGCGAGGTGGATGGCATAAATCAAAGTAAGGGCTCAGACTACAAAGCTGTTCATTAAGGTTGTTCCTTTTTAACTTAATATTTGTACTGAGGCATGAGCTGTTACCATTTTTAGACATGGCTGACTTCTCCCACAGACTGTGTCTTTTGACCTGGCCAAGGTTGTAAACCATCACTAAAATGAAAGTTCAGAAAACTGCCTCTGAAGTTCCACAGCTAGGAACAGTTTTTCTTGTCAGTATCATTAACAAAAAAGTGCAGAGCCAAGCTGGCACACAGCATTACCTTCAAATTTGAAATAACTAATGACTAAAGTCTGAGAATATACCTCATCTCCTCTGCAGTTTGCTTGACTTGCAAGTAAAGACTGTTCTGCTGAAAATACTGAACTATCACCTAACAAATAGAACATGTTAAAAATTTCCTACCTCCTGGCTTCTTATTAGGTCTTTTAATTCTAATAATCCCTTTAGCCCTATCAATTTCTGGCATATTTTCAATGGTGGGTTTTCAGCTGGATGTGTTTGCATGCAACTGAGTTACCAGAACTAGTCCTGAATGATACAAATACACTGTCTGGAGTCTAGTCTCACATAGATCTGAAAGAATAGCATGGATGTGGCCATTATTGATGTCAGAACTAAATCTGAGTTAATACATTTATACACACAAGTGCATAGTTAATGCTGAGTTTTAGTTGTTTAACATTTTTTTTTAAACTGAACAATGCAACTCTGTGATTAATTTGCATATGTGATTCTGTTTCTGTAGTGGGATCTCCAAAGAATCCAATTGTGTGATATCAAAAGTAGTAAAACAGAGAATGATTGTGTGATCTCAGCCTATTTTGAGCTCCAGTTTGAGAAAAGCTGATCTATACTGTGCTATACTTGGAATAAAAGTTTTCACAGTAGCTTCCTGATAAGATTCCCATCGTTGTATGTCCATCTATTACCTTATTTTTTTGGAAAAAACACAAGTATCAAATTGAGCCTTGCATATCAATCTTTTGGGCAGTCTGTCGTGCACTTTGCATTTTAGTGTAAAAATCTGAATCAAATAAATTAGACTTGTGTACACGGGAAGGGTGTTGGAACACGGCTATTATACCATTGCTTGAAATAAAACATAAACCTCGCAGCTACAAAAATGTGGGTTTTAGTCCTGCATACGTACTGTGTGCATGCTTTGTTTTATTAATATCTACCAATAAGTCTTTCTGTTGCAATAATTATTGTGATAGTTGCTGGGAGTCAAGGCTTGCACAATCTTTGTGTGAATGTATTGTCAGGTAAAATGTTATCTAGCTAGTGAAATAAATTCCATTACTTTTAAATAGGAGTTTTATTTGTGGCTTTGGGTTAGAATTAATGGGATGTTCTGGGTAGTTATTTTTATGAATTAGTGCGCGTCTAAAAATCAGTAATGCTTACTTCAGTTGAATGAGCAAGACACTTCTAGACAACTTTCTAGGAAGCTGAACTTCTTTATAACAACTTTTCTGTCTTTATCTCAGCAATTCCATACTGATTATTGTGTTATAACTTAGCAAAGAAACATGTAATAGAAGTAGCAAGTGACTGTCCTCTGATGGAGAAACATGTCTTGATATGCCCAAGGCAATTCTATCCCGTCTGCTCCCTTGGAAACTGTTAAGATTGTAATAGAACAGAGTGGAACCATGTAAAAGGGATTACATTAAATGAAGTGATTTAGGATACCCTTAATGCTCTACGAGCATTTGGAGAGAGATAGATCTCAGAGGTGTTCTGGAGGGTAGTGGTCAGATTATTTTCTTGCTGTGTTAAAAGTTCATTTAAATATAATGTTATTTGTATGTAATGCAAGTTTGTATAGGAAAGGTATGATCTTCTGACAAATCTTTGGGGATGTAGCAAATGATAAATGAAAACACGGTTTCTTCTTGAGTTGCTGTTACCCAATGAGTGTTGTGTATTGATGGTATTGGTAATGCAAGAGTTGTAAGTCATCTTTTTCCTAGTATAAAACCATCTTCTCTGTTGGAATCAAAATAATCTTTCAAACTATGTCACAAGAAAAGAACTGTGAAGCTTGATTTCCCCCCCCACCCCCCCGCTTTTCTGGATTTACTTTGCTTTAAAGATGAATGATGTGTTGGTTCACTTTGAAGTGAGATGAAGTCAAGTTTGATAACTTACTGTAACAGGCTACACTACCCCCTGCCCCATGACCTGGTAAATACAGTTTTTACTTGAGTGACAGTTGTATATTTTTAATAATTCTGAGAACAAGGTATTCACATATAGAGTTCTAAATTGAAAGACAGATTTTTATTCAATTGCTAGATTACTAGATTAAAAAGCAAATAAACCACTTGTCACAGGATTTAGACCATTTGATTTTCACCATTGTAAATATAGAAACAGGCAGCTATCTTTGAGCAATCACATCTGAAACACCTGGTTCCTTTTCCACAGTGATAAGGAATGAGATGGTAAGAACATCAGAAGGCTTTATTTTCAGTCAAGTAAACCATCTTTGTAATACTTCAAAGCATTTCAGAACCTATTGAAAACCTGCTGAAAATAAAGTCCCAGTCCTTGTATCTTACTTAATTTCCAGCGTGAGGAGTTATGTTGCTGTCTTGCTGGGTTATTCTTTACTGAATTATTCTTTACCTCAAGCACAGCAATGAAGTTTCCATGTATTGTTAAATGCTTGATCCTCTTTCTTTCCATAGAGCATCATCCAACAGTGGTAAGTATTATAATCTTGGCATTATATTTTAGTTTCTGTTGATGGTATTAAAGACTTGGCATTTCTCAGGATGAAAGACACTGAGTAAGCAGTATTTCTTTAACTATAGTCCCAGCAGGGTGATTTCACTTGATGTTAATTCTAGTGATATCCAAATAACTAACTTTTTATTGCCATAAGGAATGTCTAAGTTTCTTTTGCTCATTGCAGTGATGTTGATTTTTATCAGTCTCTGTATATATAAACTTTTTCGTAGTTGCAGTGGAGTCAATAGGTATTTTGTCCCATCACCTACAAAAGCCTATTTCAAAAACTCTTGTTTCAGCCTATGAAAAAAGGCAAAAGTATGTGTGCCTGAAGGGAAAGAAAACTTGTCTCAAAACTGGTAGGCATTTGTCACTCCTTAGATTTCGGTCTTTGACATTGGCAGTGTCACTAAAACTAGGAAAAATATCCCTGTTAAACACTGAATTCACTCATACTGTAACCTGTACTGAAACTCATTTTTTTTACTCAGCCGGTGACGTACTAGTGCAGAGGAATCTGCAGAAAAACATTCCCATTAGCCAGGCATGAGACAAGGGAGTGAGTTCGATAGAGGGAATGGAGATAATATCCCACTGTTACCTCCCCATATCCTCAGAAGTCACCTGTAAAATTGGGGTCTGGAGCCTGGAAATTCTGGTGATAAGGAAGGAGAAAAGAGGTAATGGCACCTAACGAGCAACAGGAGCAAGTAAGAACTAGGGCAATACGTGAGGACATGAGCAGCGTGGGGACTCCAGGAGAGCAGAGGCATATTACATTGAGATACCTTCAGAAGGTGGCTGGGCTCCCTGATCTCAGCCTCACTGGTCAATCTCTGGGGCGGTAGTTGGCCATAGACACCACTAATGGCCTAAGAAAGAGCAGGGGGAAAAATAGGCTGCCTCAGAGAAGTAATAAACATAATCTCAGCTTTGAGATCAAAGGATTTTAAACTTCTGGATGAGAGGAGGAAGGGAAAGTCTTGGCTTTGCTTGCTAGGAGGTTTGATAGATTGGGCTACCTCTTATCAGCAATAACAGCTTTTTGACTTGTGTACTGAGGAAAGAGCTGTTCCAAACAAACTGGCCTGCCACTTGAGCATTTTTGCTGCAGATCCCTAGCAGTTCTGGAAATTCATAGATTGTGAAAATGGGTAAGGTTTGAACATGCAGTACAAAACATAAATGGAAAATATTTTAAAAGGCTGTCATGATTTATTTTCTTCTACAATCTCTTACAATGCAGTGACACTGTATTAAATCTCGTCTTAATGTTCTGGAATTCAAGAACTATTTGTCAGCATTATTTGTTTCTTTTTACTCTGTGTACACCATATGTTTTAGAAATACGTTTTTTGGAAATATGGGAGATTTGCAAGTATAAAAAAAACATTTTATTGCTTCTTTTTTTAAAAAAAAGTTGTTGGCAACTGAGAGCAACTTTTGAGCATAAGTGTAGCAGAGCAGGAGATGGAAAGTACTTGCTACAGTAAATTAGTAGAAGATGAAAGACTGCTTATCTGTTTGCCAGTTCAAACGTAGTAACAGTCAAGCTGAAGCAATAGTGTTGCTTGGCCAAGCTCATGTGGTATGACCTCAAACTATACAAATAGGTATGTCAATGTAATATTCAGATGTTTAAGAAACAGTGTTATTTCCATATACATACTCATTTGTGTGCAAAGACACAATAATTTTATAGAAAGTTGTGTATGCTGTTGGCAAAAAACAGATGAATGCACATCTCTGTTCCCATGTCCTACAACCAACTGATATTTCTCTCCTAAAAAATGCTTTTCTTCTACTGGTTTTATACAGGCTTATTTATTTAAGCCATCTGCATATAAACTATTTTTGTAAGATTCCTCTTTTGGTGAAAGCAGTACTTTAGAAATATATTTTTGTAATTTTATGAAAAAACAAAGTCCAAAATAAGTAGATAGTAATTATGCAGGTGAAATTGTGTGTAAGAGTTAACTCTGTGCAATGCATTCAGTCCCTTCCCTAAGCAGCAAAAGGCAGTTAGTTTCACACAATTTTTGTGGCGAGAGCACTTTTAAAGCTAGCTATGCTCTCACAGCCCGGAGTGGTGCTAACCACCGGTGGGAAGAGAGCCTAACATGTTGAGTATTTCTCTCTTGTGAAACTAAACACAGAAACAAAATGCCATCTTTTGTCTTTAGAGGAGATTAAGTATCAGGATAACTGACAGGTAACATATACTGAAGATATGTAAGATGAAATGCAGTCAACTGCAAGGATTCAGTTCTTGATATTCGTAGAAGCGCGTACAGAATTTGGTACAAATATTAACATATGTATTAATGGCTCATTTGCATGTGTTTATTATGTAAATATATATATTTTCCTATTAGAAGGACACCTAAGGAACAACAGAAGCGAGCAATAACTGGGGCAACATATGAAGACATGAGCATCATGGGGAATCTAGGAGAGCAGAAGTGGTTGAGAACCAGAGAAATTCAGTTTCTGTAGTGGAGTAATTTGAGGAATTATACAAGCAAGTAAGAGTTGCAGGATTGGGTCCATATCTTAGTTCTCTTTGTACAGTCTAATGTGTTAGAGCTGTTTGAAAGATGGACGAACAGATGCAAGAAAAAGCATTAAGAAAAAATATTTTGACGTATTTTTGAAAAATTTCTATCGTTCCAATTTGGGAGCTGTAGAAATATGACCACCGTATTGCAGAATCTGATGTTATACAACTGCAAGGATACGAGTGCAGGCTTTTCATCTTTGCAACTGTTCTGCAAAAATAGATTGTGCTCTTCTGTTGTGTACTTGGTAATGACAAGAACAGCCCCCTGTTAGTAAGGTAGACTGATGTCAGCACACCTGTTTACAGAAAAGGTTCCTCTGCAACGTGGAAATTTGAGTCCTATTTATAGTCAAGGATTTGCTGATGATTCTGGTGACCAATGCTTTCCTGCAGCCTCCATGCCCATATCTGTCTTCTGTTCTGAAGATGAAAATCTGTTGTGCCACTAATTCTTGTGGGTACATTCAGCAGGTCTCACTTTTATATATCTTTTAGATATTGCAACTTGGCCAAGTGTTCTGTGCCACTTCACCGAAGAGGAGAGAAACAGATTTGCACAAACCACAGTGGTGCTGTGCTGGGTTATGGAGTAAGTGATAAAAAAAAAGTTGTCTGTCTTTCCTCAAGTCCTGCAAATATGGTAATTTTCTCTGTGCCTTGAAGCTGTTTTGAATTTTTCCGCAAAAGCATCTCCATTATAAGAAAGCAAAAATGAAGTGCTTAATGTGAAGCCTAGTTTTAAGAGCCATTTGTTATTTCCTGTGTCTTTCTGACTATTATTATTCTAGCCTGTAGTAAGCACTTCCCCTCCCAAATTAAGTATATGCAACATTAAATTGAAACAAAGTTAAATTCATTTCTTTAGTGGTTTGAGAGTGCATGCTTTTTTTCACCCTTGGTGTTATCCATTGGTGTGTTTTCAGAATTTGGAATAGCATGAAAAGTAAAGTGGGAAGAAAATACGCTCAAAGAGGTGTGCCTTGTCAGGACAGAGTGAGAGGAACGGCCACAGGTGAATATGTCTTGGTTATCCTCTGCCATTTAGTCACTTGGATGGTGGGACCCCACTTAAATAGGGTTCTGCCCATAAACAGTGCACCATTCATGCTTATACCTATGATTGTCGTTTGGTAACTGCAACCTCAATAACTATAACTAATAGTTATGCACATACGTTGCATAGGAAGAATAGAAACAATGTTATGTTAATGTAACAGAGGACATGGGTCCTTTGTCACTGTAGAAATTTGATGATAAATTGACAATTGAGAGCTATAATAGCATGCACCTGTGAACAACAGCTTGATCAAAGAGGCAAGTAAAGATATATCAGAATAATTCAGATACCTCAGTGCCATATGACTTTGAAACAGGAGGAGAAGACAAGCTCACATCTGGAAGTGATACATGAGGGATTTTTGGAAAAGATTACGTTCAGTCATAGCGCAGCTGTGGAGAGAAGGAAATGAGATGAAGGAGGCAGATGTACAAAAATGTGTTGAAGGGATATGTAGGCTAAGCTAGCTGAACCTTTGTAAGGAAAAGTCAGAGATGTATAATACATCACTGGCCGGGCACTATGTGACAAGTGTATTTTCTGACTAGGACAGTTACCTGGTAATTTTAACCTGAAACAGCTGAGCCCAAAGTTGTGAAATCTTTCTTATATGGTCTTAGAGATAGAATTATGTCATTTGCTCTGACTCTCATCTGTCATTACCTTTTCTAGTTGGAGTCTTGCTAACCTTGAAAGCATACAAAGTAAGAGCTTTGAACAATATCTTCAGATTTTTCTGATGACCTTGGGTTTATAAAGCCCTATTCCTGAGCGTACTAAGAAGTGACTGTCTTAAACTCTGCCTATTTCGTTCCTAAACTTCGGCAGAAACAAGAAACTAGGGTCCAGTCTATCTGTCTGATCTAATGAAAATTTACAATGTGCAGAGATGTGACTGAACTCAGAGTGGCCTCATCTCTTTATTTGATTTTAATGTAAGAACATGAATAAAGTGATTGGAGTTTGACCCCATATAAATTTTGAAGTAATGAAAGCCAGTATCAGCGTAAAGGTAACAGATACAGGTAGTAACACTGGAAGTCTCTCATATCACAGCTGTAAATCCATGCGGTTTGGATGTGTGTTCTTACTTGTGAATAGCACATTTGTGGACCTACCTTCTGAGGACTCTGAAACCTACAATGTACATAAGGCGTCTGTAAGCTTTTGTTCCTTGATCTGTATTCCATCTTACGTTCAGCATATTGCTGTGCACTTAAAACATAGAATTTAAAATTAAGAAATGGTGGCATGCACTTATATCAATTGACTATGACCTTAACTCTGGCTGAAAGTCACATAGAATGGGTACTGCGGAACCAAGTGGTAGATGAAGGCAACAACGTAATGTGTTTAATACTTCAGCACAGAGTATTTTGATTGTTAGCTTCTTGGGAGATTGGTTAATTGCTTGTTTATCTTCCATGTAATTTGTTACTAAATAAGCTTTTAAAAGCATAATTCTGGAATGGGGCCAGTCTGAATCTGATCCATGTTGACAGCTTAAAGCCTACTTCAGTTATGCATTAATGCCTAGCCTTGTTTGCTGTGCTTTAATGGAATTGTGTAGAATGACTTGGATCAAGCCCAAATAGGAACAAATTTTACCAAGAGCTGTTGAATCTTTTTCTGGAGTTTCTAACAGCTTATAATGGGGAAAGGACTGGGAAACTGAAGCTTGGCCACAGTTTTACCCATACTGACTAATGAGCAGAATTAACATAATTACTCTGCATGCACGTAATGATACTAAAAAGAGCTTTGTGGATCTGCTAGGAGAGCAGATTTTCTAAGTTAGACATCACAAAACCTTATATCCCTTCCAGTTTCAAGACTATTAATTAATGTTCCTTCCAGCCAAGCAGTCTAGCCTGGATCCAAGGAGTTAAATTGGTGATGGTGAGGCTGTGGCTTAACCATAAAGTGCGTTAATTGGGCTTTAAGACTCCTCTGATCAGATCAAAAAACCCACCATGACTGTATGATGTGAAGTGCTGAAAAACTGATAAGCTTATTGTGATGGTTCACATTTAAAAAAATACTTAGATAAGCTAAATATGCACTGAAGGCTTTATAATTGATCTGCTATCGTTTTTACATGCTGCTCTGTCTTTATGGTCTATCATAATTTTTTCTGTAGATGACACAAGAAAGCATGAAACTTCCATGAACCGTAACATGGGGTATATCATACAGGCAGTTTTATGCCTGTGCCAAACCCAGATGGTATTGATACTTTTGGCTGGTCTGGTGTCAGTGACGATGGGACTGCTGTCTGTGGTCACCATACCTGTCTTGCATGTCACGTGTAAGAAGGGCTAGCAACTAATAGTAGAGTGTCAGCTCTAATGCACCTTCACACTTAGGAGGGTACAGAATTTCAAGGCCATAGCTTCAGTCGGTTGACTGTTAACACAAAATGGATGTAGGAATACGATTTGTAAAAAGCCCTGCGTGTTGCATGGAGGAACGCTTAAGGCAGCCAAACAGAAGCTGAAGTGGAGGCTTCCCCAGCTGCTGCAAGCAGAGATGATAAACAAGACACTCTCACAAGGCAGAAAACTCAACACCAGGCTTCAGTGTCATGTTCCTTTTAGCTTGTTCTTTCTTGCTGCAACATAGTTTTGAGTTAACTGCACAGGCACTGGAAAAATGAAGTTGGAGAGATTCTCATAGTGCTTTAGTGCTTAACGGCTAGGGCATATAGGGTATAGGAAAACAATTACTTGATCTCTAACGTGCTGGATATTTAAAAGGCTTATGGTAATAACATATGGAAATTGATGATGAGGCTTAAGACGCTTTGTGACCTCCATGTGCTCTTAGTATGGTGGCAGTTTGCTAGCAGTACTCAGGATTTCCTCAGCCTTTCGGACTGATCCAAGCCATGCTGTGGAGCATGGGGACCAAGAAACCCAGGCTTGTTTGGGCTGACTTGTGTCCGTACTGGTGTAGTAGCTCTTGTCTCAAATTTCATAACCCTGCTGAAGCTATGCTGCTTACAAGAACTGCTACTACTGTGGCTGAGGCTGTGTTGCTTTCAAGATGTGAACCAGTGCTGGGATACTCTGGCACTGGAATATACCAGCTTGCGCAGTGGTCTTCTGTGTGAATACTCTTTGCATGGGGCAAATGTTATCACAGACACCCTTGGCCTGAGATGGCTAGGAAATTAGGCAAAATTTTGAAGACTGTTCACTTGGATATACACTTTTGCACATTAACATTAATAATTTTTGACTAAAACCGATTAAGTTAAAATTTTCTGTAATTTGCTGTACAGTGGTCTTCTTCCTGTCTTGCTGCTGTTATACTAAAGTCCCTACATTCTTAGCTATGATGGGACTTTAGTTTGCAAACTGAGACCAATATACACAATTCCAGAAGGTGCAAGTTGTCTTATGATAGCACACCCCTCCAAACAAAGCAGGGTACAGGGACATAATTTTTCAGTATGTTGTCTGAAATCTTGTATTATGGTATGTTCTTATTTGAGTACATGGAGTAGAGGCTGCTGTGTAATCAAAACAGCATATGTTCCTTTAACTAGGTCTGAATCATTCCAAACTCCAAAAGCTCAATAATTGTTGCAATTTGTTTTTATATTTTCTAGCTGATAGCTAGGTAAGTGTGCTTTTTCTAGCTAGCACTGGTACAATTCCCAAAAAAGAGGTAATTAGAATGACACTTTTAAAGTACAATTACTTAAAAGTATACAGTTGAGTATTTTCTATTTTTATGTCAAAGTATACAATTTTCTACTTTTTTTTCCATAGATTTTTCTCTATCTCTGTAATAGCTTTAAAAGCTGTATGTTAGAGACACAAAGTGATAACATTTTTTTCATGGGAGTTTTATATACTTTAGACAGAAAACCCATAAGCAAGGAAAATAGTTTCCTTATAATTTTTCTGAGTGCATATTGTCTCACAAAATGGTGAAGTTTGGCAGGCAGGGGAATGGAGAAAACAACAATAATAATCTTAAAACATACTGAGCAACTTTAAAAAAAAAAAATCTTTAAAAAAAAAAAGACATCCCAGTCAGCTGGCAACCCTTACAGTTTGATGAATTTTCTACAGTGTGCAGCTACATGTGAGGAGAGAAACTGCTTCTGTGGAAGCTTGGTTACTGCACTTGGTCTCCCTCCTCCTCCCTTACTTCTCTCTCCTGCTCTTTTAGTTCTCTGTCCTCATGATGTGGCCAATGCAAGGGAGCAGGGCATGTGCAGAGGCAGTGGCTGGTGCTGGCTGGTGTTGACGTGTTCTTCCCAAAGCCGGCAGTGACTGGATGAAACTCTTGGAGCTCTGTGTCTAACCTCTGCTCTAGTTTTTTACCTTATCACATTTTCTCTAAAGCTGGTAAGCATGATGATATCTGTAAAACCGTATAAACTTCTTCACTTTCCAAATGATACCAATTTCTTCCAGCTTTACACCATGGCAAGTTACTTTCCATTTGAATCTATTTGCATGAGCTGACTATACAAAATATTGACAAAATGTCTTCCATGGAAGTGTGCTATTGTGGGATAAAGAAAGAAATATGGATTTATGGGTCAGAGTGTTCTTCAGTCAAAGCTTACAGTGACCTATTTGAAGTCACCTGTTAGGCTCATTTGGTATGTTTCTGGTTTTGTTGTCATGGTCAGTACAGTGGCCACAGAAGGAAGAGTGCAGTGAACTGAGTGATCCATTCATTGCAACACGTGAATATTTACAGAACAGGGCTATGACACACCGGTACAGTTACACAGAATGCAGCTTACGCTGCCACTTACTAATGCTACCTAGTACTCTACTGAGATGGAGGCTTGAATTGTTAGTTGGCTATTCGTAGAAAGCACACAAACATTTCAGATGCTTTTTATTTTGTAGACGCTATCCAGTTTAGAACTGCAATTTTTTTCACTGTAATAAGATTATTAAACTAATATTTCCTTTATTAGCCAGGATTTGTAATGCATGCCTGGAATGAAAAAACTGGGAGATGGGCAAAAACATTCCCAGATGTGTCAGGTTGTTTGCAGATATTTCAAAATTATCTGTTTAGGTGGAGATTCAAGTCACCAACCTGGTTAAAAGTGATCTGTGAAATTGTGTGATATTTGCTGCTTGTCATAGTTGGACAGCTGTCAAGCACTTCATTGGGAAGTCTATAATTTTTCTGTTTCTTTATGGTATTTTCCAATGTTCTGTTCTAGCCTGTAATATCAATTTTGGGGCTTTTTTTTTTGTTTGAGAGTTTTTTGAATTGCAGACATGCCGTATCTGTCTAATCTGTAGAATTTCATAAATAGGCCTTACTAATAAATACCAGTTTTTACTGAAAAGGATTGGTTGGCTGTGTACATAATGTCCATTGCATAAAAACCCTCTGTATGAGTAGCTTTTTCACAAGAACAGTTTGGGATTAGAGGTGTAACAAGCAGAGAAATACAGTTGAATGCTTAGATGCTTTGTAAACTGCCTGTGTTTTACTTCTGTTGTCAAAATATAGTTTTTCTTCTAAGTGTTGCTTTTGGTAAGCCTCTGATATGGTAGAGTTTTTCAAGCATTTGCATTACAAATTTACTTTAAGGTGAGTTGATTGATAAGTCTAAATTAGTTTACAACCTTCTGGTTAAAAAAGTTTTCACCTTTATTAGCATAACGAGATGTGGAAAAAAATTGCTTCTGAAATTGAGAAGCGGAAGAATGAGGTTAGTTGATTTTAGGATAATAGAGAGTACATTCGATTTAAATTAATCTACTGGGTCCTGTATATTTAAATATAAAGAAATAACTATGAAGAGCTGCCTGAAGAAGTCTGTTGAGAATAAGACCTGTCCTGAAGAACATCTTCAGGGAAAGTTTCAAAATTGTAAGTAAATTAATGCATACTGCAAGGATTAAATCTGAGAACGTTATTTTTTTTACCCAAAGCAGGGATATGTTTTACTAGGTTGTGTTTCTTCTTGCATAGTGGTAAACATTGTCACTTATAAATAGCAAAGCACTGGAATATGCTGTTAACTTAAATCATGTGCCTGGTCTTGTTGGATTAATTGGTCAGCTCAATAAACTGAAATTATGCATGTGATTAAGTGCTTTTCTGGATCAAGACTTAAATGATAGGTTGTGTTAATCACGGACAGTATACAGAAAAAATATTAAAAGTGCTGTAAAAATTATGCAAAACCCACTATATACTTAATCTAGGACCTTGAAATGTTTAGCAACCAAGATAGGAGCAGAGCTATGTGGTGCCTTGAAAAGCTCATGAAGGAACCATAGAATGGTTTGGGTCGGAAGGGACCTTTAAAGATTAGCTAGTTCCAGCCCCCTGCCATGGGCAGGGACACCTTCCACTAGACCAGGTTACTCAAAGCCCCATCCAACCCAGCCTTGAACACTTCCAGAGAGGGGGCATCCACAGCTTCTCTGGGCAACCTGGTCCAGCATCTCACCACCCTTGTCATGAAGAATTTCTTCCTAATATCTAATCTAAATCTACCCTCTTTCAGTTTGAAGCTACCCCTCATCCTATCGCTCCATGCCCTTGTAAAAAGTCCCTCTCCGGCTCGCTTGTAGGCTACTTTCAGGTACTGTAAGGCTGCCATAAGGTCTCCCTGGAGCCTTCTCTTCTCCAGACTGTACAACCCCAACTCTCTCAGCCTGTCTTCATGGGAGAGGTGCTTCAGCCCCCTGATCATCTTCGTGATCCTCCTCTGGACTCATTCCAGAAGGTCCATGTCCTTGCTATGTTGGGGGCCCCAGAGCCGAACATAGCACTGCAGGTAGGGTCTTATAAGAGTGGAACAGAGTGCAAGAATCACCTCCCTTGACCTGCTGGCCACGCTTCTTTTGATGCAGCCCATGATACTATTGGCCNGCTACCCCTCATCCTATCGCTCCATGCCCTTGTAAAA
>VZSC01004471.1:20291-40170 GCA_013398225.1 Steatornis caripensis
AGGGGGTGCCCGCGGGCCAGAGCTGACCGCGGGCGGCGGTGGTGGTGGGTGGGCGCGGGGGGCTCTCCGCAGGCTGCTCCTTCGGGGGGCACTTCTATGCCCTGGAGGAGACGTGGCACCCGGACCTGGGGGAGCCCTTCGGGGTCATGCGCTGCGTTATCTGCCACTGCGAGCCGGTGAGTGCCCCTGCACCCCCGCCCCGGGACCCCCCCCTGCCCCTAAGAGATCCCCCAGGATCTGGCCCTGCTAGGGAGGCGGCTGGGGGAGCTCAACCCCTTCATTCAATACACCCCTCCGCCCTCGGAGGAGGGGAGCGGGGATCCCTTCAGCCAGTCGGACACCTGGATGTCCCCCCCACCGTGGCAATAGGGAGGAGAAGGGGGGTTTAAAGGATCAGGCTTCTTTCCTCCTCCTTGGAGGTGGCCCTCGGCCCCCCTTCTCCCTCCGAGGAGCCCCCCGAGGCCGGGGCTGAAGGGGCCGCGCACAGCTGGGCTGGGGGCCGTGGGGAGGGGGCCCAGGCTTGGCTGCCGTACAGGCAGCTGGGGGCTGCGCAAGGTGTCCGGGCTGCTCACGGGGGCTCCAGATGGACCAGAATGGGGGGAGGTGGGCTGTGCCGAGGGGGCACGGCTTGGCACACCTTGGCACGGCTCTCACGGGCTCTCCCCACCACAGCAGAGGAATCGCCGGGGGAAGCCAGCTGGGAAAGTGAACTGCAAGAACATGAAGCAGGACTGCCCTGTGCCCGCCTGCCCCCACGCCACGCTGCTGCCTGGGCACTGCTGCCACACCTGCCCCAAAGGTGAGGCTGGCGGGTACCTTGCTGCGGGGAGCTGCCTGGCACCCACAGGGTCCCCCGTGGGCATGGGAAAGGGGACACTGCGCGTATCCCTCTATAAAGGGCCGTTCACTTTGTTACGGGGTTTTCCTTGGGGTGCTGGTCAGAGGGAAGCCCTGATGGGCACAGCCACCCCTGAACCACCCCAGGAGGGGTGCAGAGAGGGTGTACAGGGCTAAGCACCCTGCCTGCCCATCTGCCTGTATCCCGTGTGCCCCCCTGCGCCCCAGCACAGAGCTCCGTGGGGATTTGCAGGGCACATCTTGGTCTACCTCAGGAGTGGGGGTTTATTATTGCCCCTCTCCACCCTGAGCTCTTGACCACAAGCAGCCTGGTGCAATGGACTCTCCCTGTGCCCACCCCATGCCAGCCTTGCCAGGCCCCGCGGAGAAGAGCCCCGTGCCCCCCTTCGACACCTTTGAGTACTTCCAGGACAAGGAGGACGACCTGGACAAGCCGTACAACGACCGCTCCTACCTCAGCTCTGAGGGGCTGGCCCGTGACGATGCCCGCACAGGTGAGCTGCCTGCCTGAGTGCGCAGCAGCAGCCCGGGGCACCCCGCTGTGCTCCCCACCGTCATCGTCATCCCCTCCCCAGAATTTGTGGCCTTACTGACAAGCGGCCCAGAGCCGTGGCACCCCACGTCCAGCGCAGTGGCCAAGGCTCGTTTCACCCTGCTGCGATCTTACCTGCTCTTCTCCATCAGCTATGAGCGGTGAGTTCTGTCCCCTGCCCAGGCTGGCACAGCAGACATCCCCTTGGAAAAGGTGGGGATACAATGGTGCTTGTGCCTCAGTTTCCCTTCCGACATCCTCCCCCGCCGCGGTGCCACAGCCTTGCACTGGCAGAGTGAGAGATTTGGGGAGGGGAGGCAGCAGTGCACTGGGGGTCCGGCACAGGCGAGCAGCCAGGATTTTGGCACACCCACAGCGCCGGCCTGGTCTGGAGCAGAAACAAACAGGAGTTGCTCCAGGGCTCTGCAGAGGAAGCGGGTGCAGCAGGACAGAGACCCCGTGTCGCCCAGCAGGCTCTGCTGGGGCACTGCCACTGGGGTCCCCATCCTCACCGTGCCCTCCCCGGATGCCTGCCGGCAACAGAGCCTCTCCTCTCCCTCCCTCCTTCCCGTTCCAGTTTCTTCTGCTCTTCCTTGCTTCCAGGCCCCTTTGCATAGTAAAGTGGTGACTAATTTCCAGCTCCAACCGGGGGAGCCAAACCAAGCCGAAAATGCTCCTAACTTATAGCCGAGCACTCGGCTCCCTGTGGGTCCTGCCCTGTTGCCTTTCCCTATGTGGACCCCCCTCCTGCACGGTGCCAGCTTGGCACTGCTTTGGGGCAGGGGGGCATAGGGGACTTGTGCTGAGCTGGCGCTTGGTGGGACGGCGGCATCAGGCCAGAATGGGAGCCGGCAGAGCACGGCGCTTGGCACCCCGGGGGAATATTTTCCTTCTCTTGCCCGCCCCAAATTGCTGGGTGACCCTGTGTGACATCCCCGATGCACCCCTGTGCCCAATGCTGAGTGAGGGTGGTGCTAGGGGAGGGGGGGCCAGGCAAGGCATCCTTGTTCACCCCCTGGGTGCCCACAGGCTGGGGCGGCCGAGCCGGGTGCGTTTCAGCGACCCTGAGGGCAACGTGCTGTTCGAACACCCCGTGCAGAAGAGCGGTGCCCCTGAGGACGGCATGGTGAGGGGGGCCAGGAGGGCAGGGGGCATGGCACCCCTTCCTCCCCTGCCCGGGTGTGCGGCGCCCCCCGGCTGCTGCCCAGCCCTGCCGTTGCCCGCAGCTCTGCGGGATGTGGAGGACAGTCTCCAAGGCCAACATCCAGCTGCTGCGTGGGGAGCAGCTCCGCGTGTCCCTCGTCACCCGGGCCCAGCCCTCCGGAGAGGTCCACGGGCACATCCTCAAGCACCGGGCACTCTTTGCAGGTAAGGCCGGCTCCTGCATGCCCCTCTGGTGGGTGCCCACTGAGATGCCCCTCACACCCCCTCTCCCCGCTCAGAGACATTCAGTGCCATCCTGACCTCGTCAGACCCCACACACCTGGGCGCTGGGGGCATGGCCATGCTGACGCTGAGCGACGCCGAGAACAACCTGCACTTCATTCTCATGGCCCGGGGGCTGCTGGAACCCAGCACTGGGGGTGAGGCCCTGCGGGGCTTGGCACTGCCTGCTGGGGGCAGGGGGGAGTTGTATAGGGCTGGGGGGTTGCAGGGCAAGTGTGTGGCTCAGCATCTATGGGCTCAGTGTGGGTGTATGGGCTGGGTGTGGGGCTCAGGGTGGGTACAGGGACATGGTGGGTGTGAGGTGTGCATAGAGGTTGTTCCACAATTTGAGGTGTGTATGGGTGGGGGGTGGAGGTGCAAACCTATGGGGAGTGTGGGTCTAGGGGGTGCTGGAGGGTGCATGGGGTGTGGGGGTTGGTGTGCAGAAGGATGGGTTTGGGATGTGGGTTGTGCAAGGATATGGGAGTGCAGAGGGGGTCGTGAGGGTCGCAGGCCCCTGGTCCAGTGGGTCCAATCTCCTCTGCCACGACCAGAATCCGCCTCGGTCCCACTGCGGGCCCGCATCCTGCACCAGGGCCAGACACTGCGGGAGGTCCGCGCCAACATCACCATGAAGGTAAAGCCGCCCCCCACCCCGTGGGCCCTGGCAGCTGCAGTGCCCGCCGTGCCAGGGCTGAGCCATGGCGCTGTGCACCCCCCCACCCCTGGCAGGACCCTGACTTCGCCGAGGTGCTGAGTGAGCTGTCTGCCCGCGAGCTGCAGTGGCTGGTGCAGGGGCAGCTCCGCATCGTGGCCGAGACAGAGGGCCGACACGCACGCCAGCTGGCGGGCACCATCACCACCCGCCGCAGCTGCGACAGTGAGTGCAGGGCAGGCACCCTGGGTGCAGGGGGGATGGCTGCGTCCCCCCATGCCAACCTCATCCCTCCCCGTGCCTCTGTCCCCGGGGTGAAGCCATCCAAAGTGTGCTGTGCGGAGCGGACGCCTTGCTGCCGACCAAGACAGGGGCTGTGGGCTCGGCCAAGCTGGCACTGCATGAGAATGGCACCCTGGAGTACCAGGTAAGTAAGGGGCGCTCGCCTCCCTCCCAGAAGTGCCAGGGGCATCTCCCCCTACCATGGTGCTGCCCCTCAGCACCCTGCCCACAGGTGCAGGTGGTGGGCACTGCCAGCGAGGTGGTGGGCATCACGCTGGAGACCAAACCCCGGCGGAAGAGCAAGAGGAACATCCTGTTCGACATGACACCCAGCTACAAGGATGGGCTGGTGAGCACTTGGTGGCACTGGGGGGCATGGCACGGGGGGTTTGGGCAAGTCCCTGTCCCAACCCCTGTGGTCTCCCTCCGGCGGCAGGCCCGGGGTACCTGGCAGAGCCCCAGCGCCCGCGATGCCCACATGCTGCTGCAGAATGAGCTTTTCCTCAATGTGGCCACCAAGGACTGGGCAGAGGGCGAGCTGCGGGGCCAAGTAATCTCCCTGCCCTACAGCGGGCTGCTCGCCCGCTACACAGGTACCCGGGGGGCACCAGGGTTGGTAACGGGGGGTAGTGGGTCAACTCCCCCCCCACCGCCTCCCACAGCCCCTGTCTGTGCGCAGAGATGCCTGTGGTGCTGGCGGGGCAGCTGGTGTCCCCGCCGGTGGGCAGCGGGGCCGGGGGGCACGCCTGGCTCCTGCTGGACGAGCACTGCCACCTGCACTATGAGATCTCCGTGGCAGGGCTGGGCCGCCCAGCCGACGGCACCGTCAGCGCCCACCTCCATGGGGTGGCCGAGCTGGGCGAGATAGGTGCCCGCCCCCACCAGCACAAGCGCCTGCTCAAGGGTTTCTACAGCACTGAGGTGAGGTGGGCACCTGGCTGGGGCACCCCATGGTGGCAGGGCCCAGCCAGCCCTCATGCCCCCCGCCATGCCCCTCTCGCCCCGGCAGGCTCAGGGGGTGGTAAAGGACCTGGATGCCGACCTGCTGCAGCACCTGGCCCAGGGCACTGCTTTCCTGCAAGTCAGCACCAAAGCCCACCCCCATGGGGAGATGCGGGGACGGGTAGGTCCTCATCTGGCCAGGGCACCCCCACCCATCCCTGCCCCTGCCTGCGGTCCCCAGCCAGGTGGCACTGCCTGGAGCACGGTGGGAAGGGCACAGGACTTTGGGCACACAGTGACACTGTCCCAGCAGTCTGGCGTGATGTGTTCGGTGGTTGTGGGTGCTTCCTTCACCCACCCGGACCATGAAGGGCAAGCTGGGCATCGGCACAGAAAGCAGTGTCCCCCAGCGGTGCCACCCCTCCCTCCCATTGCCCCCCTCCAGGTGCACATCCCCAACCAGTGCCACGCAGGAGGGACGCGCCTGGCCCTGGGGGAGGCCCTGGGGGAGACTGAGCTCTCTGAGGGCACCAAGACCAGGGACCTGGAGCAGCTGAAGAAGGACCCCAACTCCTGCTTCTTTGAGGGGCAGCACCGGGCTCATGGCACCCGCTGGGCGCCCGACTACGACAAGAAGTGCTCCATCTGCAGCTGCCAGGTACGGGACGGGGGGGCATGCTGGGGGGGGAGCACTCATCAATAGTAGCCCCTGTAATGAGCCCCATACCTGCTGCCCCCAGAAGCGCACGGTGATCTGCGACCCCATCCTGTGCCAGCCGCTCAACTGTACCCACCAGGTGCACCCCGAGGAGCTGTGCTGCCCCATCTGTGAAGGTATCTGGGGCCTCAGGGCATCCCTGGCAGGGGGCTGTGGGAGCAGGAGCAATCCCTGGGGGAACAAGGTGCGGGGTCCCTCTCTGAGCCTCTGCTGCTGGCATTGTATGCACCCCCTCATGGCCACCTTCTTCCTCACAGAGAGGAGGATGGGGCTGGAGGAGCTGAAGCTGGAGCGGGCACGGGACAGTAGCGAGGGTGAGTCCCAGCAGGCACGAGCAGAGGGGGCAGCTCTGCCCCTCCAGCCTCCCTGGCCCTGCCACGGGGGCTGTGCCCACCTCTTCCTCCTCTTCCTCTCCTAGGCTGCTACTTCGATGGGGACAAGACATGGCGAGGCTCTGGCACCCGCTGGCACCCTGTCGTGCCCCCTTTTGGCCTCATCAAATGTGCCATTTGCACCTGCAAGGTGAGTGCGGGTCCCCCAACCCAGCCTAGTGGCAGAGCTGCCCCAGCACCCATGGATGCTCTCAGCCACCGGGCACTGTAGCAGGAGCTCAAACCAGGGAGGGGAGCACGTGCCTTGTACCCCCTGCCCTGTGCCGCCGCTGAGCCCCCTGCACTCCCCACAGGGCACCACGGGCGAAGTGCACTGCGAGAAGGTGCAGTGCCCGCGGCTCACCTGTGCCAACCCTGTGCGCGCCAGCCCCTCCGACTGCTGCAAGCAGTGCCCAGGTACCTGCACCCCCTCCTCCCCTCCGCTCTCCCACCACGGCCCCTGCACACCACCACCAGCAATGCCGTGGGGTGCCCCTGCTGCAGGCGGGCACCCTCCCAGTGCCCTTTCCTGCAGCCCCGGAGAAGAGTGTGCCCGAGCTGGCCGACACCATGCAGGCGGATGGGCCGCGGGCATGCCGCTTCGGGCGCCGCTGGTACCTCAACAATGAAAGCTGGCACCCCTCCGTGCCCCCCTTTGGAGAAATGAAGTGTATCCTGTGCTGGTGTGTGGTGAGTGTGCCAGGCCCTGGGCGGCACTGGGGCGGGGGCAACGAGAAGGTGCTCCTATGCCAGTCCCCAGTGCTTTGGGGATGGGTGGGAAAGCAGCCCAGGGTGGCTGCACCCTGAGGAGCCCAGCCCCTCAAAGCGTGTGCTCAGCCCCTCTTTCTGCCCTGCAGTCAGGGGAGACACACTGCCAGCGCCAGGAGTGCCCACCCGCCGCCTGCGCCAGCCCCGCCACGAGGGACAACCCCTGCTGCGCCAAGTGCCGCGGTGAGTGCAAGTGCTCGCACACGAGCACTACTCCCCCAAACACCCTGCAGTGGCCCGTGCGCCTCCCCAGCCTCCTTGGGTGCCAAGCCAGGGCTGGGACCAACCCAAGCACCCTCCTGGCACCTGCCATGCCCATCTCTCAGCCACGCTTTAACCCACCGCAGCCCCAGATGCCCCCCTGGATGCACAGGAGAAGGTCCACGATGCCAGGGCGGAGGCGTGGAGCCACTGAGCAGTGACCGTGGCCCAGAGCAGGGCGAGCACGCAGCGAGGCCAGGCGGCCGTGGGGGGGTCCAGGCCTCCCCTTGCCCCTGCACAGGGCAGGGGCCACAGAGGAGCACGGCAGGGTGGGCACAGCCAGGTGCACAGCCTGGGCACCCCATCTCGGCACGGCTGCAATGCCAGGGGATGGCCCTGCAGACTGATGCCAATGGGCAGCGACCGGGCTGGTGGAGGCCAGGGCACCCTTTGCCCTCTCCCTGTTAGCCCCCCTGGCCGGTGGGCGCAGCGGGCATCACACCCGCCTTGTACATAGTGTAAAATCCCTCCGGCCCCTGTCTCACTGTGCCTGCCCCAGCTTGGCCAGGCCATGAACAGGGCTCCCGATGTATTTATTAAAACCAAAGCTATTGCCCGCCCGGCTCCCCGCCTCTTCCTCCAGGCACAGGACCATGCCCCTGCATCCTGCGCTGGGCTCCAGTGGGATTTGTGAGCCCTGGCCTTGCTGGGTTTAGGGGTGCATATGCTGGGGTGGGGAAGGTATTTGGGGGGGCACAGTGCCAGGCTGAGAGCACCCACCGTGGGCTGTGGGGTGGTGCTTGTAGGGTGGCGCTGGACAGGACCAGAGCAGGGTCTAGTGCCCGTGCCCACAGCTGCCATGCCAGCCCTGCCTGTGCCTATGGTGGGGGCTGCGGACACAGCACCTGACGACAGTGCCTGCTGGCACAGGGACAGCAGGATTCTGTCCCCCGCACCTCTGTGGTGGCACAAAGAGCCAGTTCCCAAGGCCCCAAGCCAGCTGATGCCCACGGAGGTGCCTGTCTACAGCACCCCCAGCAAGCTGAGTGCCCGGGGCTGTGTGTGCCACACAGGCACCCATACCCATGCCAGGGCAGACTGCGGCACATGCTCTGGGGCAGCCCTCTCCCAGTCACCCCAGTACAGCTGCGCTGGACTAAGGCCTCATGGGAGCCCCAGTGCTGCCATCTGCCCTTCCGTCCCCGATGTGGGGGCCTAGGGCATCTCTGGGTACATCGCTGTGCTGGAATACACTGGGACTACTGGGACAGCATTAGCGATGTACTGGGCTATACTGGAACAATGCCAGGGCTGTAGGGAAAGCAATACCAGGCTCTACTGGGACAGCACTGGGGCATACTGGCACAAAGACACCATAGTGGGAGTGTTAGCCTATGCTGGGACTGCACTGGTGGTGACACTGGGCTAGACTGAGGTAGTGCTAGGGCAATTGGAGGATGGTGCTGGGGCATACCAGACTGGTACAGAGCCCTGGGTGCTAAGCTGGGTGTCCCTCCAATGCATGCCCGTGGCCACACAGGTGCCTGTGCCAGCAGGGTGGCAGCGCCCGCGGTAGCCTTGCAGCGTGCTAGCGGCCTGCAGCTGGGCACGCTGGTGGCAGTGGGCAGAGCGTGTGTCCTGGCACAGGGCAGCTGCTCCGGATGAGCATCCCGGCTGCAGTGGGGCAGTGCCAGGAGCCGACAAGTGAGCAGGGAGCTCCGTGCCCAGGGACACAATGAGCGGGCAGCCCATTTTATCACCTCCCTGCTGCAAACCGGTTCATGTCCGGCAATGAACCCTCCCAAGCTGGCGCAGGGCATATCCCAGCCCGGCCACGATCACCCACCCGTGGGGGTTCCAACGTCAAACCGGAGGGTGGCACCCGGGCAGCAAGAACTAGCTTATTCCTGGTCCTGCAGCATCAGCCCAGCCGTGCCACAGCTCCGTCTTTCCCTGCACCTAGTTCTTGCCACGAAGGTGCCATGCGATGCCCTGGGGACGAGGGTGAGCTCGGCCCTGCCAGCTGCACTGGCTGCCCCTGAACCTGTGGCGGTGGTGAGACGGAGGTACCGGCAGCCAGCCTGCCATGCTGGAGCGCCTTGCCCGAGGATTGCTGGTGCCAAGCTCTGCCCGTGTGCCGCTCTGCAGAGGACTGAGCTGCTGCTGCCCAGGGGGTTCAGCAGCGAAGAGCGGAGCCCACCTTCCTTCCCAGGGGCTGGCAGCCCCGGGACGCTGAGCGGCACCATGGTAAGGATGAGCTCCCTGCCAGCTTTGGGGTACCTCTGGTGAGCCCCCCCACAGTGCCGAGGTGCCCTGCCACCCGTGGGCATCCACGGGTCCCCCCGTGCCCTCAATGCCACAACCTCGGGCACTCTGCCCCCCAAATCTGCCCCCCAGCCAGGCGTGGTCATGAGCCCGGGGGCTGGCTGCCGGCGCAGTCCTCCCTGCCCCTGCCCCGCTGCCCAGACCCCACCGGGCAGGGACCCCGGGGAGGCAGGGACCGGTGGCGGTGCCCGTGGGAAGGGGGAGCGATGTACCCCACGGGGAGCTGTGCCCGCCGGCGCCCCGCGCCAGCTTTCACCCCTCACGTGCACGCACCGCCTGCCCGCGGGTGCCGTCCTCAGCCGGGGAACCCGTGGGCAAAGGCTACGGGGGAAGAAAGGGCCGCGCTGCAGGGCAGAGCCCCCCGGCCGGGCACCCCCTGCCCTGCCCGGCTCTGGCTGCCGGTGCCGGGCACAGCCGGCGGAGGCGGAGCGCGGCCGGTCCCTCCCCCGGGCAGTGCCCCGGGCCCGCCCCGTAGGGCCCGGGAGGAGACGCGGCCGCCGCGAACACCGGCACCGGCACCGGCACCAGCACCGGCACGGCACGGAGCGGCGGCGGCGGCGGCACCATGGCCTCCGAGAGCGAGGCGCAGCGGGCGCTGCAGTATGAGCAGACCTTGGTGAGTGCGGCCGGTACCGGGGGGCACCGGGGGGGCACCGGGCGCGGCGGCACGCCTGGCGGAGGTGGGCGGCTTAGGGGTGCTGCCCCGCTCAGGGTGGCAGTGCCGATGAGCTCCGGGGTGCTCGGTTTGGGATGCCGCCTCCGGGCGGTGGCTGGGCAGGGCGGCGGGGCAGGGGTGCCACACCGCAGCGCCCCAGCAGCGGAGAGGCGCAGCGAAGCCCCCAGCCCCAGGGCAGGACTTTTGCACACACCTCAGCCCCCCAAAAAAACCCAACCCTTGGGAGTGATGCCCACCCTGTGGGGGCTCCCAGAGGCACTGCCTGGGCACCCTTCACCCCCCTGCGCTGCACTCCCCAGCCCTCTGACCCCAAGATAGCATATCTATCTCCCCAGCCTGCAACCTTAGCCCCGTGTTTAAAACTCCTTACCCTCCGAGCCCTCCCTGCTGGCACCTGGGTGCCCAGCTGTCCGGAGGATGTCCTCCCTCTCCGTGTTAGCCCCTCCACTGCCTACGACCCTCGGACATCGTGAGCAAAGGTTCTTCTCGCTGGTCTCCACTTGGGACGCTGCCCGGTGTGGCTCAGCAAATGGGTACTTTGCCCTGGCAAAGTCATTCAGAGAGGCAGGGCCAGGGAGGTGAGCAGGGAAGGGGGGCTGAGCTGCTGCAGGGTACCTGTGCCCACAGCTGCCCGAGTTTGCCGAGAGCCTGGGCCAGTTGCTGTGAGTGGGGCTGGCCCTGCTGAGACTTGCCCACCTGGCACGTGGGCACAGAGCAGCATCAGGGCACTACTGTGCCGGGCACCCTCTGGCATTGTCTTTCCAAGCATCCAAAGCTCTTTTCTGGGGTTCTCCCTCAGTGCCCACCCCAAGCTGCTCCTTCCCTGTCACTGCTGGGTGCCTGAAGGGCACCACTGTCCATGGCAGCCCTGGCTGTGCCAGCATCTCCGTGATCTTATCAGCCCTGTGGTGCCTCCCCAGCAGGGCTGAGCCAGGGAGCAGCCGGGGGCACAAGCAGGGGTGCGCGGCACTGACCAATGCGAGCTGTGGAGGTGCCTCTTCCCCCCCTGCCCACTCCCCCAGCATCACACTGCCCCCCTTGGTGCTGTGTCCATGGTGCATGGGCAGAGAGGCCAGGCCAGCTGGGCACTATGGCGTGGAGGAACCTGCGGGCAGCATGGGAGGGGAGAGGCATGCTTGGCTGGCACCGGGGCAGCCTTGCACAGCACCAGCAGACTTTGCCCTCCTTTCCTCTGGGCGGGGTAGCACCTATGCCCTGGGTGCCCCAGGGCACCCATGCCCACAGCTCATGGAACCACCTGGGGCTCGTGGGTGAGGCTGGGTGTGAGCTCCTGTCCCAAAGCCTCACACAAGGCTTTTGAGAAGAGGGGTGCCAAACCTGCCCCAGTGCAGTGGAGCCACCACCAGCTCCTGCTGGCACCTTCCAGGAGGGTCAGGATCCAGCCAGAGCCTGGCACGGGCTGGTCTGAGCTGGACTGCCCTGGGGAAAGCTCTTGCTGCCTATGCCCACAGCCTGGGCATCACAGCCAGGCTGCAGAGCTGTGCCCAGGCATGCCTAAAAAGCCCTGTCCTCACCCCATGTTCTTACCCCCTTCAAATTTCACCAGCCCTGGGGTGCCATGGCCATGGTGCCACTGGGGACTGTCACAGCCCCAGCCCTAAAGGTTTCCCCCAGCTACGGCATCCCTCCCTGGGGACCCCATGCTGGGCGAGTGCCCATGAGAAGCCCTGGCCGTGCCAAATGTTCCCTGGTGTGCGCCAGCCCCAGTGCCCCCTGCATGCCAGGCTGCCATGGCAGGGGGCAAAGGGCCTCCAGGCAAAGGGGGATTAAGCTTCACAAACTGCCCTTGTTCACTGTGGAGCCGCACAGAGCGATTAGAGCCTGGATAAGACAGGCAGCGTGACACACACCCCCCAGCCCCCACCTGCCCGCTGCCAGCCTGGAGGCTGCCCCCACCTCCCCACCTTTAAATATGTCCCTCACCAGGATCACGGTTTTGGGGGAAGGTTGGCTGGCATCGGCTGTGTGAAAGTGGGCACTGCTGCCAGGCAAGCTCAGTGCTATGGGACAGGGTGACACAGGGACATGGCAGCGCCAGAGGCCAGCACCCGCCCCAGGCACAGATTCACCCAGGCACGGCAGGCACCGTGGGCTGGCATGGCCTGGGGGACGGCGGCACGGCTCGTGCCCGCAGTGCAGGAGCCCAGGACCGACATAGTGGCCTTGGCCCACGCCTGTGTCCCTGGGTGCCCCCCGCCAGGCACCCCCCCGCCGTGCCCGCTCCCTGCCTGCCCGGCACTGTGATTGTTCAGCTGCTTCACGGCGGAGGCTGGAGTCCCGGGGCTGTTTGTGTTTCAAAAGGCCTTTGTGGAAAAATAACCCGAGCAGGAGGAGGAGGAGGAGGAGGAAGGAGAGAGCCCACCACTGGCCTTCACCATGGCCTTGCGGTCATGCCAGGGCCATGGGCACAGAGGCTGGGGCTGCCCGGCACAGGGCACCCCTGGGGTCCCATGCCCTGCCTGTGGAACAGTGGCACAGGGGCAGCAGGGTGGCACGGGGTGGTGGGGCATCATGCCAGCCTCTGGCACAGCCGCAGGAGGTGTCACAGAGCCGGTTCAGGGGACACTCAGCCTGGGGGTCACACGGTCCTGTCTGGGACTGGCCGTGGGGCGGCAGTGGGGCCAGGGGAAGCAGGCGCTTGGCAGGAGGACAGCGCTCCTTGGGGTGCCGGCTTACTTCATCTTCCAGAGGAAACAAGCTTCGCCAGAAGGGAGCCTTTGAACGCCAGCCCCATGCGGGGCTGGGGTCCTTCTCTGGCAGCCAATGCTGAACCTGGTGTCCAAAGTGGCCGTGCCGGCACCTCCAACCGGCTCGCGCCTTCCCCCCTAGCACATTTCCATAGGGCAAGGAGCCACTGAGCCTGTGGTGACCAGAGGTTTTGGGGGAAATCCTTGCCAGGAGGGGGTCAGCAATGGACATGAATGAGCACTCCCTGCCCCACCTGCCTCCACAGCCTCCTTCCCACTGCCGAGAACAACCCAGGTATTAGACAGCGGAGAATCCACTCAGCGCCCCTCTGGCTGCTTTCTGCTTCCTGCCAAAGGGACCTGGGCAGGAGTGATGCCCCGTGAGAAATGCACCTTCACGCTGTCCCCACGGGGAGCTAGCACGTGCCAGCAGGCTGGAGGGGTGTGAACCGGACTCGGGCATCTGGGGCGGGCATCAGCGCCAGCAGCTGGGGCTGGGCTGCCCACGTGCCCACGTACCAAGCGTGGTGCCCATCCGTGGTGTGGCCCCTCCGCCAGGCGCCGTCACGGGCTGTGCCAGGGAGGAGGGCAGCTGTGCCCTGGCTGGGCAGCCACGCGCTGCGCCGGCATGGCACGGCGGGTGGGCGCACCATCGGCATGGGGCTCACGTTGCCCCGATGTGGGAGCCTGGCAGGGGTCCCTGCGGCCCTGAAGCCTCCCTTTGTGCTGGGCCAACCTCTGGCACTTGGCATTCAGGTCATGCCGGAGGGGGAGCGAGGCGGAAACCAAGCAACCAAGTCCTTGGCAGTGCCCACCAGCATGGGACAAATGCCCCTGGCTCGGCAGGGAGGACAGGCACAAAGAGCTCCTGGCCAGCACAGAGGGCACTGCCAGGGCCACCCTCCAGCCAGGGCCAGGCCACGTGCCGGGGCCAGGCAGGAGGCACCAGAGGAGGAGAGGGTGGCATGGAGCCCCTTGCACCCCCTTGCTCCCTAAATCTCCTCCTCACAAGCCAAGGACTGCCCCGTGCCTGATGCTGTGCCCCCTCTCCCATGGGACTGGGGGTATGCCCTGCCCCCCACTGCCCTCCTACCTCCCCGCTGCCAGCTGAGACCAGCCAGCCCGTGTCACACGTGGCCTGCTGAGCCTGCCGCCAGAGGAGGGGGAACCCAGCCCTGCTTTTAGTGACGCCAAGGGGAGGTGCCCAGAGAGTGCCAGCACAACCCCAGTACCAGCCCTCGGAGAGCCTCCCTGCCAGGCTGGCAGTGCTCCCATCACTGGAGGCCCTTCCCCACCCTCTGCCAGCCCTGCCCAGTGCCCCAGTCTGGGGCACCTGGGCAGGGCCAAGGACTGGTACCAGCAGTGCCGGCTGCCTGTGTTGAACACGTGGGCAAAATGGTCACCACCGATCGCCGTGCACCTTATCTGCCCAGCCCCTGCCCACACCCTGGCACGTGGCTGGGGATCCCTGGAGGCACCACTGCCCCTTCCTCTGAGGGTGCCACAGCCGCCTGCCCCCTTGTCTGGCACCCCTTGGTGCTGGGAGGTCATGCCAGCATGCCTGCTGCTCCCCTGCCTCAGTTTCCCCACTTGGGCGCAGGAGCCGGGGTGCCAGCCACCCTGACTCACTCACCCACTCCTTCTTCCACAGATGTATGGGCGCTACACGCAAGACCTGGGCACATTTGCCAAGGACGAAGCGGCCCGTCTGCGGCTGCAGCAGGGGCACGGGGAGGGGGGCACCCCCCGGCCACGCCGCCCCTCCAAGCTGCTGGAGTACACCCAGGGCCGCTGTGCCCCCTGCCGTGGTAAGGGCCACCGAGGATGGGGATGTGGGGGAGACACTGGTGGGCACAGCCCCATGGTAGCACATCATCTGGGCACCGCTGCCCACCCCGCCACGGCGGCAGTGGGTAGGGTTTCTCTGGCTGTCATGGGACACCGGCGCCAAGGACAATGCCACCTGCCCGCTGGGTAACGGGGACACAATGGCCCAAAATAACCAGACTTGTCGCAGGCACTGGGGGCCCCCAGCCCCTCTGCCTGGGGCCGTGCCAGGGGGGCCATGCTGGAGGGAGGTGTTTGCCCAGCAGCGCCGTGTGTGGCTGGGCACAGCCAGAGCCCACCATTCCTGCCTGCCGGTGGTTGCAGCGCGGCTGTGATGGCTGGGCACGGTGATGCTCCTGCACTGGACACTGCTGGGTTGGTGCTGCCGGCCGTGAGCATTTGTGTCTCCGCCAGCCTTGCCCCACCACCCCGGCGTGCCCATCCCCAGGGTGCCCGGCCCTGAGCCTGCCCTTGTGCCCACAGTCTGCGCCTTGCAGTGCCAGCGGTTCCTCATCTCCAAGGTGGGCGAGGACTGGGTCTTCCTCATCCTCCTAGGGCTGGTCATGGCGCTGCTCAGCTGGGCCATGGACTTCGCCATTGCCACCTGCCTCCAAGGTGAGTGGGCACCAGCGGGCTCCTCAGGAGGGTAGGGGGCAGCTGTGCCATGTGGCTGTGCCACAGGGCCTTGCCATGCCCTGTGCCACCATGACCTGCCTCATCGACTGTGCCCACAGCCCAGAAGTGGATGTACGGGGGCCTGGACACCAATGTGCTGCTGCAGTACCTGGCCTGGGTCACCTACCCCACCGTGCTTATCACCTTCTCAGCCGGCTTCACCCAGATCCTTGCCCCACAGGCCGTGGGTAGGGCACGGGGAGGGGCTGCCTATGTCCTAATGGGGTGTCCCCTCCCTGGGGCTGTGAGTTGGTTGCTGCATGGGTGTCATCCTGGGCTCTGGGGTTGGCAGTTCTGAGGGTCTTCCAAGAGCTATGAGATGGTCTTCAGAGCGTCTCTTGGGGGTTATGGCACTGGGGTCCCCCCAGGGCTATGGGTTGTGGTGTCCCTTCATGGCCATGGGGCTGTTCCTGCAGGCCATACTGTGGGGAGATGTGTCTCTGGGGTCTCCCTATGGCAGTGAGGGATGGCAGAGAGTCAAGGTTCCCCTCAGAACTATAGGGCAGGCGCTCCCCAGTGTCCCCCCCTCCACGGCCGTGGGTCAAGGCTGTCCCCACGGTGCCAGGCTCGGGGATCCCCGAGATGAAGACCATCCTGCGGGGCGTCGTGCTGAAGGAGTACCTCACCCTCAAGACCTTCGTGGCCAAGGTGATCGGGCTGATGTGCGCCCTGGGCAGTGGCATGCCCCTGGGCAAGGAGGTGAGGGCACTGCCCGGGTAAGGGAGGGCAAGGGGCCGCGGGGGGCATCATCCTCAGCCCCTCTGCTGTCACCACAGGGTCCCTTTGTCCACATTGCCAGCATGTGCGCGGCCCTGCTCAGCCGCTTTCTCTCCCTCTTCGGGGGCATCTACGAGGTGAGTGGGGCAGGCTGGCCCCAGGGAGGGCTCTGCCTGTGCCCCCCGGCAGCGTTGGCAGTGCCTGGGCAGGGGGCCAATGCCCGCTCACCCCCGGCTCACTCACAGAACGAGGCGAGGAACATCGAAATGCTGGCAGCCGCCTGTGCCGTCGGTGTCGGCTGCTGCTTCGCCGCCCCTATTGGAGGTAGGGTCACCTCGGGCCCCCCAAACCCCCACGCACGTCCCATCCGGGCACCGGGGTCTGCCCAGCAAGGCAAGCAGGACCCCAAGGGCAGCTGGCACGGGAGAGGGCAGTGCTGCTTGGCGGGGAGGAGGAAGGGAGGAGCGGGCACCATGCTCCCGGAGGTGTAACATCTGCTCTCGTCCTCTCCCCTGCCGCCCTGTGCTCCAGGGAGCTCCTCGCTCCGGCCCCGCTGAGCCCTGCCCGTAGGTTGGTGATGTGTCTAACTCTTTCCTTGCCCTCTGCCTGCTGCGCTGCCTCATCCGTCTGTCCATCCGCCCCCTCCACCCCAGTGCCACCTGTCATGCCTCTCCTCGCATCCCCATGCTACCCTCTTGCTCGCATCAAATCCTGCTCCACCATGCCTGCTGCTGCCAGCAGACAACTGGCTGTGTGCTCTGCCAGGGAAGCCCTCTAACAGCCCCATAGCGTGTCCATGGGGCTGGCCAGACCCCCGCAGGCCATGCACGAGTGTGGGCTTGGGGTGGGAAGCATGCCAAGTGCCAGGGGCCAGCCTGGGTTTCGCCCGCCTCCCTTGTGTGCTTCCCTCCAATGCCAGGCGTCCTCTTCAGCATCGAGGTCACGTCCACCTTCTTCGCCGTCCGCAACTACTGGCGTGGCTTCTTTGCGGCTACCTTCAGTGCCTTCATCTTCCGTGTCCTTGCTGTCTGGAACAAGGATGAAGGTACCTCCAGCGGGTGGGGGACATGGGGGTCCCCCCACCCGGCCCCGCTGACCCCTGCCACCCCCCCAGAGACAATCACGGCGCTGTTCAAGACCCGCTTCCGCCTCGACTTCCCCTTCGACCTGCAGGAGCTGCCCGCCTTTGCCGTCATCGGGTGAGCGTGGCTGCTGTGGAACCTCTCCCACGGCCCTAGGGTGGCAGTGGCCGTGATGGTGGTGGCAGTGGTGGCAGCAGGACATGTGGGTGCTCACCCCTTGCCGCTACCCAGGATCGCCAGTGGTTTTGGGGGTGCGCTCTTCGTCTACCTCAACCGCAAGATCGTGCAGTTCATGCGCCGCCAGAAGACCATCAACCGCTTCCTCATGAAGAAGTAGGTGCCCAGTGGTCCCTGACACCGGGGCGGTGAAGCCAGGGCCGCACCTGCGTCATGTCCTGCCCCGTGCCACCCTGCCAGGCGNCCTTGCCCTCTGCCTGCTGCGCTGCCTCATCCGTCTGTCCATCCGCCCCCTCCACCCCAGTGCCACCTGTCATGCCTCTCCTCGCATCCCCATGCTACCCTCTTGCTCGCATCAAATCCTGCTCCACCATGCCTGCTGCTGCCAGCAGACAACTGGCTGTGTGCTCTGCCAGGGAAGCCCTCTAACAGCCCCATAGCGTGTCCATGGGGCTGGCCAGACCCCCGCAGGCCATGCACGAGTGTGGGCTTGGGGTGGGAAGCATGCCAAGTGCCAGGGGCCAGCCTGGGTTTCGCCCGCCTCCCTTGTGTGCTTCCCTCCAATGCCAGGCGTCCTCTTCAGCATCGAGGTCACGTCCACCTTCTTCGCCGTCCGCAACTACTGGCGTGGCTTCTTTGCGGCTACCTTCAGTGCCTTCATCTTCCGTGTCCTTGCTGTCTGGAACAAGGATGAAGGTACCTCCAGCGGGTGGGGGACATGGGGGTCCCCCCACCCGGCCCCGCTGACCCCTGCCACCCCCCCAGAGACAATCACGGCGCTGTTCAAGACCCGCTTCCGCCTCGACTTCCCCTTCGACCTGCAGGAGCTGCCCGCCTTTGCCGTCATCGGGTGAGCGTGGCTGCTGTGGAACCTCTCCCACGGCCCTAGGGTGGCAGTGGCCGTGATGGTGGTGGCAGTGGTGGCAGCAGGACATGTGGGTGCTCACCCCTTGCCGCTACCCAGGATCGCCAGTGGTTTTGGGGGTGCGCTCTTCGTCTACCTCAACCGCAAGATCGTGCAGTTCATGCGCCGCCAGAAGACCATCAACCGCTTCCTCATGAAGAAGTAGGTGCCCAGTGGTCCCTGACACCGGGGCGGTGAAGCCAGGGCCGCACCTGCGTCATGTCCTGCCCCGTGCCACCCTGCCAGGCGCCTGCTCTTCCCTGCCCTGGTGACACTGCTCATCTCCACGCTGACCTTCCCACCGGGCTTCGGACAGTTCATGGCCGGCCAGGTACCCACCATGGGGTGGCACACTGGTCCCCACTCTGGGGCCACCGCCAGCCCTGGCTGACCCCTGTCCCTTCACAGCTGACCCAGAAGGACACCCTGGTGACACTCTTCGACAACCAGACGTGGGCCAAGCAGGGGGTCAGCGATGAGTTCGAATACTTGGGCATCCTGGAGGCCTGGTGCCACCCCCGCTCCAATGTCTTCGTCACCCTTGTTGTCTTTATCCTCATGAAGGTGGGTGCCTCCTGCGCCTGCCAGCCCCAGAGTGCTGCCAGGAGGCTCTGGGGAAGGGCTTCTGGATGCCACTAGAGAGGTGCTGGATTGTGCCAGCAAGGTGGCACCAGGAAGCCCTGGGTTACTGCTCCCAGACTTGGGTGCCGCCAACATGCCATCAAAGAGAACCTGGCTAGGAGCCACCAAGGTGTCAGCAGGAGGTGCTGTTGGGTGCCCCCAGGGAGGTGCTGGCTGGGTGCCATGAGGTGCCACCAGGGAGGTGCTGGCCATGGGCCCCCAGGTGCCACTGGGAAGGTGCTGGCCAGGTGCCCCCTGGGAGGAGTGGGGCTGCCCTGTGGCACGGTGCTGTACCCGCGTGCTGCTCCACTGCAGCTGGCTGTGGGGCACAGCAGGGCTGGCTTGGGGGAGCAACTAATGGGTGCCTGTTTCCCCTGTGCAGTTCTGGATGTCAGCCCTGGCCACCACCATCCCAGTGCCCTGCGGAGCCTTCATGCCTGTCTTTGTCATCGGTGAGAGCCTGTACCCTGCACGGGCATGGCGGGAGGAGGGAGCTGCCTGCCAGCCCAGGCTGGTGCACCCATGGGTGTCCCCAGGTGTCCCCTTCCCAAGCAGCGCTGGGGCAGAGGAGATGGTGCGCGGCCAGGTTGGGTGCTGGCAGAGCCCCCACACCCGCTCCCAGCCCCTCTCTGCGGGCAGGAGCAGCTTTCGGGCGCCTGGTGGGGGAGAGCATGGCAGCCTGGTTCCCTGACGGCATCCACACTGACAGCAACACCTACCGCATCGTGCCAGGGGGCTACGCCGTGGTGGGTAAGCACTGGACTGGCACGGGGACATCACGGTGGGCACCACTCAGAGATGATCCAGAGAGCCAGTGGGTTCCACAAGGCTGAAGTAGTGTCCCCAGGGACTAGGGGTGACCCAGGAGGTCCCAAGGGCTTGTGGTGCTGTGGATGTCCCATGGGTGGGGACCCAGCCCAGCAGGCAGCACCTGACAGCCACCCCTGTGTCTCCTGGGGATGGGCGCAGGGGCGGCCGCTCTGTCAGGCGCCGTCACCCACACGGTGTCCACGGCCGTCATCGTCTTCGAGCTGACGGGGCAGATCTCGCACATCCTGCCTGTCATGATCGCTGTCATCCTGGCCAACGCTGTGGCCCAGAGCCTCCAGCCCTCCCTCTATGACAGCATCATCTGCATCAAGAAGCTGCCCTACCTCCCTGAGCTGGGTTGGGGCCACCACGAGTGAGTGTGTGTGTCCCCTGGCCTGTCCTTAAGACCCCCGCCAGGCACAAAGGGAGGAGGTGGCATCACTGAGGCCACCGTTACCCATCCTGGGCAGAAAATACAATGTGCGGGTGGAGGACATCATGGTGCGGGACATCCGTTACATCACCCTCAACTGCAAGTACCGGGACCTGCAGCACGTCCTGCACAGCACCAAGATGAAGAGCCTGCCGCTGGTGGAGTCGGCTGG
>VZSC01004471.1:48757-61914 GCA_013398225.1 Steatornis caripensis
CCCTCCTGCCCACAGGGACCCAGGAGATCCCAATGGGGTGTCAAGGCGTGGCGGGGCAGGGGCAATGCCCGCAGGGTGCTGGGTGCCGGGAGGGGCACTGGCACCCTGGAGGGCCGTGCCCCCCTGCCCTGCCCCATGGCGTGTGTCCCCCGCCAGATCCTGGAGTGGGAGGAGCAGCAGCTGGACCAGCTGGTGGACTTCAGCAGCGCCAAGATTGACCCTGCGCCCTTCCAGCTGGTGGAGCACACCTCGCTGCACAAGGTGTGCCCACGCCCCCCCGCACCCTCCCCCCCCATACCTCCCGGACCCCCATCNCTTATCCGATCCTATCCCATCCAATCCCTGCCCATGGCACCGCCACGCCATGCCCTAACACCACTGTCTCTCCCCGCGTGGTGCCAGGCCCAGGGCACGGCCTACCGCAAGGCCAAACATGTCCGCATTTCCATCACGGTAAGCTGCAGCCAATCACAGGCTGGCCTGGCTCCCCTCAGCCAATCGGAGCTCAGCATGGATTCTCCAAAACAATCAGGAGCCTGACAAGATTCTGCTTGGCCAATCATATTTGGCCTGTGTCTGTGCAGCCAATCTCAGACTGTCCTGATTCTGCTCAGCCAATCACAGTGTGCGTCCTCCCAGTCCCGAACCTTCCTGGCAAATCGTAGCGTGACCTGGAGCCTCTCAGCCAGTCCTGGCGGTGTGATTTACCCCATTTTGCTCAGCCAGTCGTGGCACAAGCTGCATTCTCTCCACCAATCACAAGCCTGGCTTGTCCAGCCTTGCCCAATCATGGTGTGACCTATGACCTCTCAACCAATCATTTCACCCGATCTGTGCCCTGCCCACAACCTGCCCACGTGCTGCCTGCACACTGCCTGCAGCCTCATCTCACCCTGCCTGTGCCCTGCCTGCTCCCTGCCCGCATGCCACCCGCTGCCTGCGGCGCTCACGCTCGCCTCTTTTGCAGGAGGAGACAGCTCCGGGTGACAAGATGACGCCGGCGGAGGTGAGGGGGTGGGCAGGGGCAGGCAGGGCCCTCCTGCCCACAGGGACCCAGGAGATCCCAATGGGGTGTCAAGGCGTGGCGGGGCAGGGGCAATGCCCGCAGGGTGCTGGGTGCCGGGAGGGGCACTGGCACCCTGGAGGGCCGTGCCCCCCTGCCCTGCCCCATGGCGTGTGTCCCCCGCCAGATCCTGGAGTGGGAGGAGCAGCAGCTGGACCAGCTGGTGGACTTCAGCAGCGCCAAGATTGACCCTGCGCCCTTCCAGCTGGTGGAGCACACCTCGCTGCACAAGGTGTGCCCACGCCCCCCCGCACCCTCCCCCCCCATACCTCCCGGACCCCCATCTCAGCCCTCTCTTCCTGCAGACCCACACCATCTTCTCGCTGCTGGGGCTGGACCACGCATACGTCACCAGCATCGGGCGCCTGGTGGGCATGGTGTCCCTCAAGGAGGTGAGTGGCAGGGGGCGGGGGGGTGGGCAGTGGGGGTTGGGGGGCACCCAGAGCCTCCTGCCCATGGGTGTGGGGTGCCCGCAGCTGCGCAAGGCCATCGAGGGCTCGCTGACAGCCAAGGGGGTGAAGGTGCGCCCGCCGCTCGCCAGCTTCCGCGACAGCACCACCAGCGCTGGCGAGCCCGACACCACCGCCCTACACCAGCTCTGGGACCGCCACCAGCACCACCCCATGCCCCGTGAGGCCAGTCCCGGGGGCAACGACGATGACACCCCGAAGGGCCAGTGAGACGGGGTCCCCCCCTGTGTCCCCAGGGGCCCCCAGTGGATGGAGAGGGGGATGCCCGCCCTGTGCCCACCTATGCCGGGCTCAGCATAGGGGTGGGCACCCACAACCCAGTGCTGCTGCCCCCTGCCATGCCCGGGCTGGCCAGATGCCCCCCAGCCTGCCTGTGACCCCCGCCTACCTGCCAGCTCTTGGGGCTTCCCTCTTCACTACCTCTGCCCCCCCAACCCTGGTGCCCCCTGCCATACCCACCACCCCGAACCCCCTACCCACGGGCACCCCAGCATCCCTGCTCAGGGTGGCACATGGGGCAGAGAGGTGTCAGGTCATGGTGCCCACGGGGACATGGGTGGGCACTGCCCCCAGCCCTAGCACCTCATGGCTGGGAAGGGGAGTCCTGCTGCCTCTCCACCATGTGCCCCATCCTCATGTACATACAGAGATTTTTATATTAATTTAATAAAAGGACTTTATAAACAGAGCCAGAGCGCCGAGGAGCTGGAGCTGGGGAGGGGGTGCAGCCAGTGGGCACTGGCCAAGCCTCGCTGCGGCACCAGGGTTGGCATCGCTCACGGCGAGAAGCCTTTCTTTACCCAGTGCCTGTTCACAGCGTGGCCTCGCTGCGGTACAGCGGCTGCGGGGGCTCGCCAGGGCGGGCACCGGTGCGGCGCCGGGCGGTGATGACCAGCATGCCGGCCTTGGTGAGGGCGCAGCTCACCGTCAGCGGGTCTGTGTCCTCAGGCAGCCGGCACTTGTGGGTGAAGGTGTCACAGACGGTGCCGTCCTCATCCACCTGCAGGGAGGCAGCGCCAGCACGGCGGGGCACAGCGTGGCACGGCACAGCAGCACATAGCACAGTCCCACTTACCCCAGTGCTAGCGATGGGGCAGCTCCCAGTTGCCCCAGCTCCAGCAGGGAGCTCAACAGGGCAGTTCCCAGTTACCCAGTGCCTCAGGGGCACTTTCCCAGTTACCCCATTGTCAGCAGAGAGCAGGTTCTAGTTGTCTCAGTCCTGGGGATGGGGTAACTGGAAGTTACCAGTTAACAGTGCCAGCAGGGACTGTTCCCAGTTGCCCCCACCAGCAGAGAATGCAAAGGGGCAGAAGTTCTCAGCTGTCCCAGTCTCAGTGAGGACAACTCCCAGTTACCCCGGTGCTGGCAGGGGCTGTTACCAGTTACCCTGCTGCAGGAGGGGGTGCTGTGGGGCAGAACCCCTGTTACTCCATGGGCAGGGGGTGGGGCAATGGTGCCCCACTGGAATGCCTCACCTTCTCAGCCTGGATGGCAACGTGGCAGTTGGAGGTGGTCACCACAATTTCGGGGGGCTCGAACTGGCTGACGTCGGCCACCACCTGGTAGGTGTCACCCTGGGCACGCACCCAGGTGCCCAGGCTGCAGGGGCACATGGGGCCTGGGGACCCTGCGGGCATTGGGAGACTGCTGGGCACGAGGGCACAGGGGCATGACACCCANGGGGAGCTGGGTTACTGGAGGGTACTGGGGGTGTACAGGGAAGTGAGGGGGGGCAACAGAGGACACGGAGGTGTCCAGGGTGTGGAGGGCTGAGGACAGGCAGACAGACAGGAAGGTCTAGCAGGGACGTGGAGGGGTCTGGGGGCACCAGGAGGCTCAGAAGGGTCTGGACAGGGGGGAGCTGGGGGCACAGTGGGCCTGGACACAGCAAGGACACTGGGGATATTGGGGACTTGTGGTGGGGCACAAAGGGACACGGGGGAGAGGGTTGGCGAACACTCCAGAGAGCCATGGGGTACCTGGGGAGCAGTAGGGGCTCCCCCCGGCCCATCCGGGTCTGTGCTGGGTGGGCCCCACGCTGTGCCCAGGCATAGGGCAGCTGGATAGCACTTGGGGGGGCCCTCCCTGGGACAGCAGGGACCCCCACCCTCCATCCCCGGTACCTGGGTACCCGAAAGCCTCATGTGCCTGCACCCCGAAGGGGCCGTGCCACCGGTCGCCCTCGAAGCAGGGCTCGCCATGCCCCTGGCCGTAGGTGCCGATGCACTCGGTGCGGTACGCAGAGGTCGAGCTGAGAGAGGCCATGGCGCCCGCCACCCGCACCCCTCAAGGCCCCGGCTGCGGGGAGGGGGCCGGCCGCCTGCCACCACTGCCACTGCCTGATGCCCATAATTAGGCACCCCAGCCCCAGGAATGCGAGATAAGGGCTGGGGCCTCACCGTCACCCTGCAGGGACCCGACGGAGGGGGGAGACGTGCCGCTGCCACCACCGGCCTGCCCCCTGCTCCACTGCCTCCGACCCCCCCGGGGAGGATGCGCCCCCCCACCTGCAAGAAGAGGCGCCTGGCCCAGCGCTCGCACGATGGACTTTATTCGAGACCTGGCAGGATGGAAGAGTGGGTGCCCGCATGTGGGCACCCCGCGGGTACTGCCGCAGCAGGGCGGGGGGCTCGGGCAGCTCCCGCGGGTACGCACATGCGTGCACATACGCTCTCAGGTGTGCATGTGCACACACACACGCACGTGGAGCAGAGCCCCCCACCCACCTGCAGGCATCCTGTACACCCCCAGCCTGTCCCAGCGCTCTGGGGAACATCTGGTGTCCCCAGGAAAGGGGTGGTGGTGGGTGGCAGGGAGCCCATCAGTGTGGCATCAGGCCTGCTGGTCCCTGCACTGCTCCCTCCACAGCTTGGCCGTGCAGGGAGAGAACAGCCAGCCCCACACCGGCCACCCCACGGTGAGGGGTGAGGGGGAACAGGTGCTGTGCCTGGTGGAGGTTGATGTGGGTGCTGGGGGGTGCACAGGAGCAGGGGGCTTAGCGGGTGCTCAGGGCACCCCTGGGTGCGGGGCCGGGGGGGCCGTGGCCGGGCTGGGTGAGGAACAGCATGCAGCAGGGGAGCGGCCCCACGAGAACACGTGCCATGCAGGAAGAGGGGTGCAAGCGTTGGCAAAAACTGTCATTCCTCCCCCAAATGGCATGCCTGGACCCCCGGCACAGCCCTGGGGTGACCCCGAGCCAGGGTGCCACCCCCGGCCAGGTCAGGGGGGGTGGTCGCCCTGCGTGTAGGCACTTGGTTCCCTGCTAGGGGTGAGTGACTTGGGGACGGGGACGTTGGTCCCACTGCCTCCCCCCTCTCTTCACCCCACGTTGCCCCACAGCAGACTTAGGGGGCCCCAGCCAGGCTGAGCCCCCTGCCGCAGGTCTGGTCTGGGGGTGCTGTTGCTGGTGGCCCAAAGACCCCAGTCTGGGGGCCCATGCGCACTCAGCCCCCCACCTCAGCCCCACAGCCTCTCCGTGCCAGCCCCACGCGCGTACAAAAGTATAGAAAGCCCCGGCATCACAGCACATCCGTGGCCCCTCTGGCACCCCCTCGGCACCCTCCACTGGCCCCGTGCCCCAAGGCAGCAGTTCACAGTATAAAACTCGGTCCAATAAAAGCCGGCCGGGAAGAGAGGACAAAAGTTCCCCCAATTCCCCACCGCTGCCCCGAGCCGAGGGTGCCGGCTCGGCCAGGGCACTGTGGGATGCTCGGAGAGGTTTAGCCATGCCAACGGCAGGGAGGTCCGTGCCCGAAAGGGGAGCCTATGGCAGTTTAGTGGGGGGAACATGCGAAAGACCAGCCCCACTGATTCAGTCCTGTCAGTTTTGGGGGGACACATCTGGGTGTCAGGGCAGGGGTCAGACCCCCGCAAGCTCTTCTCCGTGCCGCTTCCCCACTCTCATGCAAAAATCCAGGAGGGCAACGTCGTGGCCAAGCGGGGCCGGGGCACAGCAGGGGCACACTGGCTGGNTAGGGGCTCCCCCCGGCCCATCCGGGTCTGTGCTGGGTGGGCCCCACGCTGTGCCCAGGCATAGGGCAGCTGGATAGCACTTGGGGGGGCCCTCCCTGGGACAGCAGGGACCCCCACCCTCCATCCCCGGTACCTGGGTACCCGAAAGCCTCATGTGCCTGCACCCCGAAGGGGCCGTGCCACCGGTCGCCCTCGAAGCAGGGCTCGCCATGCCCCTGGCCGTAGGTGCCGATGCACTCGGTGCGGTACGCAGAGGTCGAGCTGAGAGAGGCCATGGCGCCCGCCACCCGCACCCCTCAAGGCCCCGGCTGCGGGGAGGGGGCCGGCCGCCTGCCACCACTGCCACTGCCTGATGCCCATAATTAGGCACCCCAGCCCCAGGAATGCGAGATAAGGGCTGGGGCCTCACCGTCACCCTGCAGGGACCCGACGGAGGGGGGAGACGTGCCGCTGCCACCACCGGCCTGCCCCCTGCTCCACTGCCTCCGACCCCCCCGGGGAGGATGCGCCCCCCCACCTGCAAGAAGAGGCGCCTGGCCCAGCGCTCGCACGATGGACTTTATTCGAGACCTGGCAGGATGGAAGAGTGGGTGCCCGCATGTGGGCACCCCGCGGGTACTGCCGCAGCAGGGCGGGGGGCTCGGGCAGCTCCCGCGGGTACGCACATGCGTGCACATACGCTCTCAGGTGTGCATGTGCACACACACACGCACGTGGAGCAGAGCCCCCCACCCACCTGCAGGCATCCTGTACACCCCCAGCCTGTCCCAGCGCTCTGGGGAACATCTGGTGTCCCCAGGAAAGGGGTGGTGGTGGGTGGCAGGGAGCCCATCAGTGTGGCATCAGGCCTGCTGGTCCCTGCACTGCTCCCTCCACAGCTTGGCCGTGCAGGGAGAGAACAGCCAGCCCCACACCGGCCACCCCACGGTGAGGGGTGAGGGGGAACAGGTGCTGTGCCTGGTGGAGGTTGATGTGGGTGCTGGGGGGTGCACAGGAGCAGGGGGCTTAGCGGGTGCTCAGGGCACCCCTGGGTGCGGGGCCGGGGGGGCCGTGGCCGGGCTGGGTGAGGAACAGCATGCAGCAGGGGAGCGGCCCCACGAGAACACGTGCCATGCAGGAAGAGGGGTGCAAGCGTTGGCAAAAACTGTCATTCCTCCCCCAAATGGCATGCCTGGACCCCCGGCACAGCCCTGGGGTGACCCCGAGCCAGGGTGCCACCCCCGGCCAGGTCAGGGGGGGTGGTCGCCCTGCGTGTAGGCACTTGGTTCCCTGCTAGGGGTGAGTGACTTGGGGACGGGGACGTTGGTCCCACTGCCTCCCCCCTCTCTTCACCCCACGTTGCCCCACAGCAGACTTAGGGGGCCCCAGCCAGGCTGAGCCCCCTGCCGCAGGTCTGGTCTGGGGGTGCTGTTGCTGGTGGCCCAAAGACCCCAGTCTGGGGGCCCATGCGCACTCAGCCCCCCACCTCAGCCCCACAGCCTCTCCGTGCCAGCCCCACGCGCGTACAAAAGTATAGAAAGCCCCGGCATCACAGCACATCCGTGGCCCCTCTGGCACCCCCTCGGCACCCTCCACTGGCCCCGTGCCCCAAGGCAGCAGTTCACAGTATAAAACTCGGTCCAATAAAAGCCGGCCGGGAAGAGAGGACAAAAGTTCCCCCAATTCCCCACCGCTGCCCCGAGCCGAGGGTGCCGGCTCGGCCAGGGCACTGTGGGATGCTCGGAGAGGTTTAGCCATGCCAACGGCAGGGAGGTCCGTGCCCGAAAGGGGAGCCTATGGCAGTTTAGTGGGGGGAACATGCGAAAGACCAGCCCCACTGATTCAGTCCTGTCAGTTTTGGGGGGACACATCTGGGTGTCAGGGCAGGGGTCAGACCCCCGCAAGCTCTTCTCCGTGCCGCTTCCCCACTCTCATGCAAAAATCCAGGAGGGCAACGTCGTGGCCAAGCGGGGCCGGGGCACAGCAGGGGCACACTGGCTGGTGGGGGCTGTGGTAGCCCCCCGACCCCCCCTTGCGCCCGGCTACTGAGAGGGAGCAGCGGCAGGGCCTGTCCCTCGTCCAGCGTGGGGTCCGGCCGGGGGGTGGCAGCGGGGGGGCTGGACCCCCGCCAGGAGAGGCAGGGCACCCCAGGGGGGCGTCAGGGCTCTTCAGCCTCCTCCTCCTCCTCCTCCAGCGATGCCACCCCGGAGGAGGCAACGTCGGAGACTTTCCGGCGGAGCGGGAAGTCCTTGCTCAGCACCACCTCATCCTCGGTGGGTGAGAGGCAGGCTTCGGCATAGGACACGGAGTAGAGGGAGTCCTGGCACCGGAGCCGTGCCAGGCCCCGCAAGGCACTTTGGCTGGCCGGGGGGGTCAGCTTGGGCAGCAGCAGGTCCTCGCCCCCCAGGGAGCCCAGCAGTTTGGCAGTGAGTTCGGAGGGGGACACCATCTCCAGGCTGCAGAGGCTGGAGCAGAGGGTCTCGGGGGAGAGCGTGTGTGAGGAGTCGCTCTCGGGCTCACAGGAGCCATGACGCACGCCCAGATGGCACAGGTGGCCCTGCAGCAGGTCTCGCAGCAGCGCGCTGGCAGGCACCGTGCCAGGCAGATCTGTGGGGAACCAGGACGCCCGGGGTCAGTCCGGGGCTCATAGCACCAGGGGCTGACAGCTGGCCCCCACCCTGTGCCCTGCAGGATGGGAGCAGCGGGGTGGGTGCAGCCCCATGCCAGGCACTGCGCCCCCTTTGCCCAGAAATTACTGCATGCGTGGCACTGGTGACGACCAAAGGAGAAGCAAAATACACCATGGCACCGAGGAGGGTGCTGCATTGCAGGGCTTCCCCATCACCAGCACGGGCAGCACTTGCCATGGTGCCAGGCGGTGACACTGCCCGGTAAGGGGGTGGCCAGGCTGGGGAATGTGGTTGGGCACCAGGCACCCCGCTCCTTCAACCCTTGGCACCGGTAGTGGGACACTGACACTGGGACACCTTGACCTCCTGGTGGGTGCCCACTCCCCGTGGTGCTTACCAGAGGGCTGGGAGCTCTCCATGGAGGGCACGAAGTCCTCATCGTAGGACTCGTCGTTGGAATCGTCCCCGTCCACCGACGACCAGGCTCGCAGCTTGGCCTCAGCGATGGCAAACTGCTCCGCCACACCTGGCACGGGACAGACACGGGTCAGCTGTGCACTGAAGGTGCCCCCAAAGTCCCCCTGCCCCGGCGCCTCTGTGGCCATGGTGCCATGGCACTAAGGGATGGATGGATGGGGACAACCCGCCCCACGACCCCTGCCCTCGGCCACGGTGGGGGAGCGTGCCCATGGGCCATGCTCCGCGCAGTGCCCACCGGCAGCGAAGCGTGCCTCCTGCTCGCCCTCGCTCAGGTGGCAGTAGGAGCTGAAGGCGCTCTCCAGGGCAGTGGGCGGCTCCACCGGCTTGCACCAGCCCTTCCACTCGATGAGGTGGGCGACGCGGCCCTGCGCCATAGCTGTCGGCTTCGTCACATGCTCCTTCACGACCTGCGAGATGCCTGCGAGATGTGCCCCCACGTCAGCACCCCATGGGCATCCCAAGTCCCCTCCACAGAGCCCGTGACCCTGTGACCCAACACCCCCCGTCTTCAGCCCTTGGGACCTGTCATACCCACGTCCTCCTCTCGGGACCCCAGGGATACCTTGAACCCCCCAAGCCCCAGAGGGGTGACCCCAATGCCCTCCCCAAGAGGCCCAGCCCCCTTGCCCACAGGAGATACCCCCCCCCCATTTCCTGGATGCTCCCCCAGGCACCCCCAGGCCAGGCAAGCAGTTACCGTGCAGCGAGGAGCGGGCCAGGGCAGCGATCTCCTGGATGGTCAGCGCGCGCCGCGACTTGGGCAGCATCTCGACAGTGTCCTCAACATTGACCTGCCGGAGCGGGCAGGGGCGTCACAGCCACGGCCACCCTGCCCACTGCTTGCTACCACGCCCGCTCTGGGATCCCCATGTCTCAGGAGGGGGCTCAGTAACTCTTGCGCCCACCCCACGAGGCCTGGGCTGCCTGTGCACATATGTGTGTCACAAGTGCGTGTGCACAGCAATGGTCACAGCCACTGCACACGTGGCGGTGGGTACACGTGCACTCGTGCCTGTGTGCGTACTGCCACACTGTTAGCACACCCATATGCTGCTACTGTATGCGCACACACTGTGCACGCTCACACCTGCACTCTTACACGTGCACGTGCAGACATGCTCAGAGCACGCACACCTGCACGTGCCTGCTCACTTAACCAAGTGTACACACACTCATATGTGTGTGCTGACCATAAACACACACATGCTTGCTGCACACACATGCACACTCACACACACTCATCCACTCACTGCAGATAGGGCCCTCCTCACCATGCACACACGTGAACTCACTGCGTGCACATGCGTGCTCACTGTGCACACTCCAGGTGTGCACGTGCTGCACACACATGTGCACTCACTGTATACACAGATGCACCTACACACATGTACACACATGCAAGCACACACGTGTGCATGCCCTGTGCGAGTTTGTGCGTCCTCCCCAGCTCGTGCGCATGCACACACAGATGTGTGCAAGGCCACCATGGCCAGGCTACCCAGTGCCCGCTCCCTGGCAGTGCCTGTGTGCCAGGGCACCCTGCCGCACATCCCCATTGCCCGTCCCAGCCACACCAGGCCCCGAGCCCATGGCCACGGGGGAAGAGATGCAGGATTTGGAGGCGCGCAACAAATTGCATTGCCATGGCAACGAGGCACCGTGGACTGATTTCTCCCAGGATACAGCCCGGCTCACGGCTGACGTCAGAGCAGCCCCAGAGCCGGCTGCGAGCTGGTGGGGACAGGCGGGCAGCAGGTGGTGGGCAGAGAGCCCAACAATGGCCAGGACGGGTGTCTCGCTGTGGGGTACTGACACATGGGCGCCCTGGGCAGGCACGGCTGGGCTCGGCAGTACCTGGAGGAAGTCCTGGCTGTCGAAGGAGGCCTGACGTGCCAGGCGGGGCAGCGGGCGGGCAGCGCTCAGTGGTGACAGCGCTTTCACCTCCTTCCACTCCACACACAGCGTTGTGTCCACAGCCACTGCGGGACGAGACAGGGAGGTGTCAGCACCACTGTACCCCCAGCAGCACCCTTAGCCCCCCACCCCAGGGCAGTGGCTTCTCATCTGATCTGAGACCAGACACAACTCATTGCAGGGCCACTCCAGAGCAGCCGGGTGCTGCAGCACAAGTGACTCACGCCCAGGCAACTCTTCGCCTGTGTCAGCGGTAATGCTCGGCCCCAGCCTGGCACCAGGGACCGGGCTCCCGTCCCGGCTTGGCGGCTGCTTTGGGAGAGGTGGTGGCAGCTGGACCGGACTGGGGGGATGGACTGGGCCAGGCGCTGGGTGCATGGAGGGAAGAGGCACTGGGCCATGCTGCGGGGGCCTGGCACTCCTCCACCATCTCCAACACCCTCCTCCCCACTTCCCTGTCCCTGGGGCAGGAGGGAAAGGAGCAAAAAGGGATGGTGGGGTGGGGATAAAAGCGTCCGCACTCATCCTCCACTCCAACTGCCTGACCTCCTGACACCAGCACCCCAAACGCATGGGTCCCCACCCACTCAGGCACTGACTCCCAAGCACTGGGGCCAGGGAGGGTCCCCTGTCACTGTGCCCCCCAGGCCAGGCCAGCAGCCAAGGGACCGGGTCAGGATTTCCCTGAGGAGCCTCATTCCTCCTGCACTGAGGTGGGCCCAGCTAATGTAAACTGGCTGCGAGGTGCGATGTGGGGGGGTAAATGGTGGGCCCCCATCTCGGGGGAGTCCCTGGCTCCTGGAGAAGCTGCTGACAGCATTGCCCCACCTCCAGCTGTGGGCAGTGGCTCCCCGTGGAGATGCCCCAGCATAGACACCCCTGCCTCCCTCACAACAGCACCTCCAGCCCCCCTGGCATGTCTGCAACGCCCCCAGCTCCATCCCAGCCTCCAACAGCCCCAGCCCCCAGAACACCCTCGGATCACGGCCAGAGCCCCCGTCGCCCACATCCCTCCTGCAGCTCCCCCAGGACATCTGTGGCTCCCCCACAGCACCCTGTGGCACCCCAAGCCCTGCAGCACAGCCCTGCCAGCCCCCATAGCCCTTCAAACACCTCTATCACCCCCCCCAGCACCCTCACGCCATCCCAGGCCTCTGACCAGCACCCCAGTCCCACACCCCCTTCCGAGCCCCCTGCACACCCCACACCACCCACCAGCTCCACCAAAGCTGCACTCCAGCCCCTCCAATCCCCCCAATCCCTACGCATCCTCACCCCCCATATCTCCCCNAGTACCTGGAGGAAGTCCTGGCTGTCGAAGGAGGCCTGACGTGCCAGGCGGGGCAGCGGGCGGGCAGCGCTCAGTGGTGACAGCGCTTTCACCTCCTTCCACTCCACACACAGCGTTGTGTCCACAGCCACTGCGGGACGAGACAGGGAGGTGTCAGCACCACTGTACCCCCAGCAGCACCCTTAGCCCCCCACCCCAGGGCAGTGGCTTCTCATCTGATCTGAGACCAGACACAACTCATTGCAGGGCCACTCCAGAGCAGCCGGGTGCTGCAGCACAAGTGACTCACGCCCAGGCAACTCTTCGCCTGTGTCAGCGGTAATGCTCGGCCCCAGCCTGGCACCAGGGACCGGGCTCCCGTCCCGGCTTGGCGGCTGCTTTGGGAGAGGTGGTGGCAGCTGGACCGGACTGGGGGGATGGACTGGGCCAGGCGCTGGGTGCATGGAGGGAAGAGGCACTGGGCCATGCTGCGGGGGCCTGGCACTCCTCCACCATCTCCAACACCCTCCTCCCCACTTCCCTGTCCCTGGGGCAGGAGGGAAAGGAGCAAAAAGGGATGGTGGGGTGGGGATAAAAGCGTCCGCACTCATCCTCCACTCCAACTGCCTGACCTCCTGACACCAGCACCCCAAACGCATGGGTCCCCACCCACTCAGGCACTGACTCCCAAGCACTGGGGCCAGGGAGGGTCCCCTGTCACTGTGCCCCCCAGGCCAGGCCAGCAGCCAAGGGACCGGGTCAGGATTTCCCTGAGGAGCCTCATTCCTCCTGCACTGAGGTGGGCCCAGCTAATGTAAACTGGCTGCGAGGTGCGATGTGGGGGGGTAAATGGTGGGCCCCCATCTCGGGGGAGTCCCTGGCTCCTGGAGAAGCTGCTGACAGCATTGCCCCACCTCCAGCTGTGGGCAGTGGCTCCCCGTGGAGATGCCCCAGCATAGACACCCCTGCCTCCCTCACAACAGCACCTCCAGCCCCCCTGGCATGTCTGCAACGCCCCCAGCTCCATCCCAGCCTCCAACAGCCCCAGCCCCCAGAACACCCTCGGATCACGGCCAGAGCCCCCGTCGCCCACATCCCTCCTGCAGCTCCCCCAGGACATCTGTGGCTCCCCCACAGCACCCTGTGGCACCCCAAGCCCTGCAGCACAGCCCTGCCAGCCCCCATAGCCCTTCAAACACCTCTATCACCCCCCCCAGCACCCTCACGCCATCCCAGGCCTCTGACCAGCACCCCAGTCCCACACCCCCTTCCGAGCCCCCTGCACACCCCACACCACCCACCAGCTCCACCAAAGCTGCACTCCAGCCCCTCCAATCCCCCCAATCCCTACGCATCCTCACCCCCCATATCTCCCCCCA
>VZSC01004471.1:62989-77315 GCA_013398225.1 Steatornis caripensis
GGGGGGGGGGGAGGAGGAGGAGGATGGACGAAGGAAGAGGAGGGGGCTGAGGAGGAGGAGGAGGAAGGCCGGGCACCGCGGAGAGCGCCGTGCCAGCACCGCGGACAGCGCCGCTCCGCTGGCCCCGGGGCGCCGCGGCCCCCAGAACCCCCCCCGGCCCGGTCCCCACCCGGGCAGGGGCCCGGCCCTCGGTGCCCGTGCGAACCCCGAGGGGCACAAGGGGCAGAGACAGGGACTCTCCTGCCCCACGGCAGCACTCAGTCCCGCACCTGCCCCGAAAGGAGGGGGCTCTCACCATGCCTGCCCCCGCCGAAGGCTAGTGGGGCCAGAGGCAGCACCGAGCCCAGGACAGGGGGCTGGGGGTCTCATCACCCTGGAGCTGGGTTTGGGCGGGTGGGTGCAAGCTTCAGGACATCACCTCTGACAGCACAACAGTGACTTCCCCTGCAGGAGATTCGGGCCAGCACTGATGCCAGGCAGAGGGGTTAACCTGCAGCCAAAGATGTCTGTTCATTCTGAAACCTAATGATGGCAATTAATGCTGCAGCACCTTTTCCCTGGCACAGAGGGGTGCAGGAGGGCACTGCCAGGGTGCCACCCCCCCCCTTGGCAAGCAGGATACCAGAGTAGCCCAAGGACCTCCCTCTTTCTCACTCCCAGGAGCTCCTGGCCAGTACTCCACCCCGCTCCCAGGCCCTGCTGGCCTTTCCCTGCCAGCTGCTTCCCAGCATCAGTGCTCTGAGGGCTGTAGTTCAGACAGATCAGCCTCTAATCTGGGGACCAGCCTCTGGTTAATTATTCTGTACCCTCTGGGCCATGGCCAGCGTGACTCAGCAAGAGGCAGCCCAATACAGCAAAGACCAGAAGAGCCCTGAGAGGGACCGGTCCACCCTCTCTTCTGCCCCTCCCCCAGCAGGGACACCCCCACAGGGGACCCCCAGCAGCCTTGCCCCACTGCCACCCCACCTGCAAGACAAGAGGCTGCCCCCCAAGAGAGAAGGTCATAGGGGAAGCCCGGCTCATCTTTCCCCGCTCCTGCCCCAAGGTAGAGGGCAAGGAGCCGGCGCAGGTCCTGCCACTTCTGGGCCCGTAGGAAATTGGGACACTTGGGAACACTGGGGCTTTGTTCTGCAGCCAGGGTGCTAGAAAGGCTGCCTGTGCGAGGGAGAGTGGGACCTATGGGGCCCAGGGTGCCTGGCTCCAGGCACATGCGACCCCCTTGCCCCTCTCCCAGGCCCAGGGAGGGGAGCACCTACCATCTGCCTTGGGGTGCCAGCAGAGGCTGGCCCCTGCCCGGGCCTGGCACCCTCACGCCAGCCCAGGCACAAGGGACATGGGACAGGGGGCGGCAACAGCGGTACACGGGGCATTATTTAGCAATGTTCTTTTATTTCCAGTTTTAAGGTGAAAAGATGCCTTTAAATCTTCAATTAAATACTCCATAAAGAAAAAAAAAGCAAAAAAAAATTATTTACAAATTCACGTGACCAGTAATTGAATCCTTGTTTTAATAATTACACGTGCGGCTCGTCACATCCGGCGCTCTATAAATACAGGGGACACGGATGCAGGGCCGCCCCGTCGCTTGCCCAATTGTGGCCTTAAACATTTGGGAGAAGGATGGGGCTTTGAGGGGGGAGGAGGGGATTCAGCCTGGCCCAGAGAGAAGGGGTCACCCCCCCTCCTCCCCGGCACCCTCCCCAGGTGTCAGAGCAGGAGCTGGGGGGGAATGATTTATATTTAAAATAAAAAACCATAGGGGGGGGGGGTCCAGGCAGTGATAGGGAAATAGAGAGAGGACAGGGGAGGGGGAGAAATCACGCTCCTGTCCCCAAACCAAATTTAATAAGTTTATATATATATAATCTCTCTATATTTCAGCAAGAAGTGGGGAGAAGGAAGGGGAGGGGGGAGAGGAGGGGAGATATATGTCCCCATCCCATCCCCCCTCCCCATGACATGAGTCTGGGGGTGCTCTGCCCTGCTCCCAGAGACCTGGTGTGCCTGCGCTGGGAGGAGGGAGAGGAGGGACCCCGAGGGGACCCACTGTGACAGCCGCCTCCGTCGGCATCCGTTTATTATCATGGTGACAAACTAGTACAGGCCTTGCAAACAGAACTGGGACGAGGGGAGGAGTGAGAGGAGGAGAACTGAAGAGAGAGAGGGGGGCTGTGGGGGGCACAGCGGGTCCCTCAGCCCCGGCATCAGCAAGTCCAGGGGGGCCAGGGGTGAGAGGGGATGGAGTCGCCCCCCGGGATGCCCTGCTCTCTCTCCCCCCTTCCTCCTCCTCCTCCTCACAGTTGCTCAGTTGTTGTCCGACTCATCCTCAGCTTCCCGGAGCCAGGTGAAAAAGGCTGTCACTGATTTGAGAGCTACTCCTTTGCCCTGCTGCTCAGCTGGGTCCTTGCTGGACTCCCACTTGTAGAAAGCCTCCTCTTTGATGACATCCTCATCGTAGAGGGCATCAAAGAACATCCGCAGCAGGTCTGGGGGGGACACAAAGGGGGAGCCCCTGCCATTCCCCAGCCACCAGCCAGCCTGCTGGGGTGGGGACATGCCTGCCACCCTCCTTGCCCCACCCGTCCCGTGACACTCACTGGGAGGCTGGTCCAACTTCACCACCAACGCTTGCAGAGCATAGAGTGCCTGGAGCTCCTTCTGCTCATCCCGCAGGTACTTCTGCAGCAGCTTGGCTTGGTTGCGGATGACCATGGCGTCCACGCGGTAGGGGTTCTCAACTGCAGGAGACTGGACGTGAGGGGGAGGCAAGTGGGGGCAGGGTGACACCCCCGCCCCCCCCGCCTCACCCTAGTACTCACAGACTATGGCCGAGTGGCACACTGACGTCATCAGGGCCCTGATAAACGTGTTGGACGAGACCTGCTGCTCGCTCAGGTTGGCCTGGAGGAGGGAGGGTAGGGAGGCTGTGAGGTGGAAAGGGAGTGGGAGGGAGGCCCCAGACCCACGGGTGCTGCAGCCGCACCCTCACCTCAATCCAGTCGTGTATTCTTTGGTTGTTCGGGTTCTCCTTCAGCAGTTTGTCCATTTGCTTGCACAGCTCCTCCGAGGTCAGCTCCTTGCGGCTCGGCGTGTCTGAGCTGTCACCCATTGTGTACTCCAATTTCTAGGGGAGCGGGCAGATACGAGCTATTCAAGGCAGCACAGGGGAACGCCATGCTCCCAGCAGCAGGACCCCCCATGGTCGTCGGCCGCCACGGTCCATCTCGGCCCCTCACCATGGCTGAGTTCCCACCTGCTCTGTGACAAATTTGTTGACATCCTGGTCCTCGGGCAGGAATTCCTTCCAGCTCAGGCCCCCATCCCGCCACAGCTTGCCTGCAGTCTTCTGGCTCTGGAGGACAGACGGGAAGTCAGCATCAGCACCCCATGCCCTCCATCTCTAGGGAGGGGGATACCACGGCTTGACCATACCACACTCAGGACCCAGACACGGCAAGGGATGCCCCCTGCCACCCCCTCTGGTAGCAGAGGGGTTCAATCCCCCCCATGCCAACGTGTGCCCGTGACCAGGCTGCCAGTCGCCATGGCAATGGCTGGCAGCTACACGAGCCCCGTGTACTTACCATGCCCTTGCACAACAAGCCCAGCACCTCGACCAGCAGCGTAGTAGCCTTCCCAATGGGCACCAGGGGCTTAGTGATCTCCCTGCGGGGCACAAGAGACCCAAATTGAGCTACCTGTCCCCTGGAGCCCCACTGGGACCCTATGGCAGTCCCGCGGAGGGGCACGTCCCTCACCTGAACAACTCTGCCATAGGGATGCCTTCCTCTTGCAGGATGGGGGTGATGAGCTCGGCCAGGTATAGCCAGATGTGTGGGATGTCGATCTCCATGTCTTCAGCTACCTCCAGGATCTCGCGCAGCCTGCAGGGCAGAGGGGGCCGTTGGGATCCAGCAGGCCCCATGCCCTCAGCTGGGAGGGACCTCAGGAGGCCTCAGTGACGAGCCCTGCTCAAGGCAGGGCCAAATTCAAAGCTGGTCAAATACCAGCTCGGGGCTAGGCTGCCCCAGCCCCTCACCCTTTATAGTACTGCTCCTTGGAGAGCGTGCCCGCCTTCACCAGCTGGCACAGCAGGACCCCCATGTGCTCGCGAGAGATGGTGCTCCTCTCCAGCGTGGACTCAATGCCATTCTGCACGAAGATGTAGAGCGAGGAGGGACTGCCCAGCTCCTGCACACACTGCAGGGCCTCCTGCAGGGAAAAGAGGGGTCAGTACTGCCCCACAGCCAGCCCTGGCTCCCCCACTTCCTCATCCACGGACTGCCGGCACCCTGCCCTACAGCACTAGCACCCAGGGGAGCAGACAGGGTGGTATGGGGCCATATGGTGCTGTGCCCAGCCCCTCCGTCCTCTCACCTTCATGTCATTAATGTGCAGGTATTCCTCTATGATCGCCTTGGATTTCTTCTCCAGTTCCTCTTCCGAAAGCGCAGGCTTGGGGGATGCTGCAGGAGGTGCTGGCTCTTGCTTAACTGTGAGGAGAGAGCAAGGATGAGGCACCGCCTGGAACAGGCAGAGCCCCAGCCAGCAGCCAGACCCCGGGACATCGCTCCTCCTGGCTCACTGGTCTCTCGGCTCCTGTCCCGTTCCTCCGACATGCTAGCAGCCTTGCGCACAGCCTCGGGGCCGCCCTGCTTCTCCCGTTCTCGGCTCCTGTCCTCTGTCTCTTTGCTGAAGCTCCTCTTGGTGAGGGCAGACCTGTTCCTGTCTGCCCGCTCCCCCCGGTCGGGACGCTCCAGGCGGTCGCTGCCCTTCTCCGAACGTGGCTCCCGGTCTCCTCTGTCCCCAGCCTTCTCTGACCTGTCACGGCTGGAGCTGCTCCTGGGTGGGAGGAGGATGGACACAGCATGAAGAACCCATCACCACCCTCCCTGACTGCGGATTGCAGAGCTCTGCAAGGCAATGCTATTGCACTCCAATCCCAGTCCTTTCCTAGCGCTTGACTACCCTCAGCGTAAAACACTTTTCCCTGTTTCTCCCTATTCCAACTCATACCCTTTGCCTTTCACTCTACTGAGCAGAGCCTGGCCCCATCCTGCCCATACCTTCCCCCTGCTGCAGACTGTGGCAAGATCTCCCTTTGTTTTCCTCTTCTCCTGAACAAACCCAGCTCCAAGTCTCCTTGGGGACCTCATGCTCCAGCCTCCGCAGGACTCCCTCCAGCCCATCAACGTCTGTCTGGTCTTGGTATGCCCAGATCAGACTGGGCACCCAGGTGTGGTCCCCCGAGTGCCAAACAGCGGGGAGGAAGCTCAGGGTGGGGTCAGCCACCTTTGCCACAAGGACTCACTACGGACTCTGAGTCCCCCGCAAGGCCCCATCCTGCCACAAGGGATTATTCCAGCCCAGACCCTATGTACTGACCGACCACTGCCCGATTTGGGGAGGGGTCCCCTCCCTAGGCTGCAGGCTTGGCCCCTCACCTCTGCACCACACGGCGGGACTCCAAGCTCTCAGCAGGGGTCGACTGCTGGAGTGCTGAGAAGCGGTTCAAGGTGCTCGTGGCTGGTCGCCCTGAATCAGATGCTGGGTGTGAAAAGAGTGGAGTCTCAGATTTCAGCACCTCCCCAGTACAGGAACCGCCAGGGCAAGGATCCTCCCTCCCGCTCCGTCCAACAGCACCCCAGCCAGCCCCACACTGCCTACCTGAATCTGCAGGCTTCGCACCAGACCCTCCGCTGCTGCCTTTGCCCCAGCTCAGCCGCCCACCTGGTGCAAAGAGCTGGTTGTTGGAGTCGATGGATCCAGGCTGCAGGTGGAGAGATGGAGTCAGCTCTGAACCCCCCACCAAAGCAGGATCCAGGCCAGCCAGCCGGCTCCGCTGCCCAGCCTGCAACCCCATCCTCACCTTGGTGATCTTTGTTAGCCGGCTGGGGTCGATGGGCCGGTTGCCCTTGCTGATGGGCACTGTGTTCCAGCCATCGTCAGCGACCAGGCTCCCGCGCCCACCTAGGCACAATGGGGACAGACATAAGGTGCAGTCCAGCCTCGAGCAATGCCCAGCAGGAACAATCCACCCCTGGCAGCCTCGGGCACCCCCAAGCCCAGGCACTCACTGCTGGAGGATGGCCCAGGGGGTCCTCTCCTCTTGTCCTTTGACATGAGCTGCTGCACTTTGATGTGTTCCCGATGCTCCTCCATCTCTGCTTCCTTGTGGATCTGGTCGATTGTTTTGGGGCCCTGATCTCCTCGCCGCGGCACCCAGCTATTCTGCAGAGGGCAGGGAAGGAGGGAAGAGGGCACTGAGCTGGCTGGAGGACGGAGGCAGAGACATTCCCCCTTCCCAGCCATCCCACTCTCAAAGCCTCAGGCTGGTCTCCTGCCTCGGCCATCACAGCTCCCCGTGTGCTGTGGCAGCTTTTGGCACAAAAGGGCTCAGTTGCCAGAGCCCCTCTGCATTAAACAGCTGCGAGTTACTGTGTGCCCACTACCACTACCATGCTAACCAAGGGCTGGGGGCTAGCATGGTGTCTCTGGGGCTGGCCACAGCTTACATACCCACCTCTCCCCTCTCGGGGACGCAAGGACTGCTGGCACTCAGAAGGACACAGGCCAGCAGCTCCATGGGACCAAGCAAGGGTCAGAGGACACACCTCAGGCAATAGCAGGCCACACGCCTTACCCGTCTGAGGTCAATCACATCCTGCAGCATGAAACGGATTCGGGATGATGTCTTCTTCTCTTTGATGATTTTCTCCATCTGATTGAAGTACTGGTCCATTCTGGGCTACAGAGGAACAAAGTCACAGTCACATCCCTCCCAAATGCAAGGACAGGGCCAGGCAAGGCAGGGCAGGGGAAGGGGTACCTTAGCCTTCTCAAAGTCCAAGTCCTTGCCAATGGTGGTAAGCAGGCGGCAAAGGCACTCAAGAGACTCCTCATCATGGTTTTTGAGCAGCTTCACCACACAGTCATGCATGATCGCCTCCGTCAACATCTTCAGTTTGAAGAGCTCTCCGATGAATTTGATGTTGCCCAGGGATCGCCGGCGGGCCTTGTCCCGGGCCTCCTCCAGCTCGTCCTTCATGCGCGCCTTCTCCTCGGGCTGCAGGGAGGGCACAACAGGGCAGCTCAGAGTCCAGAGCCACCCGGAGGATGCCCACACCAGCCCTCAGCCGCAGCTTCCCACCCCAACTCACAGCACTGGCATCGTCCATCTCCTTCTGCCGCTTCTCAAAGATCTCATCATCATCCTTGTCCTTCTCAAACTCCTTCTGACAGCGGTTGAGCAGCAGCTTGCGGAAGTTCACAGTCACCGTGGGCTTGTCTGTTGTGGGCACTTTGAGCTGCACGCAGATGTACAACCCAGGCAAGGAGCGTGAGTCATGTCTCCCCCCAAAGCTGGCCAGCTAAGGCCCAGACACCACTCAAAGCAGGGAAAAGCCACCCTACACCCTTGTGATGACCTGCTAAGTCTCTGGACTTGGCCCTCCAGCCACATGTCCCAGTTTCCCCATCCCACAAGGAGAGACTGGCACCCTGCTGAGCTCAGCCAAGGCTCCCGAACAAACCACTGCCAGCCCAATCAGAGCCTCTGCTCACCCCCATAAGGCAACGGCACATGTTAGCATAGGCAACAGAGAAGTTTGGCTCCGAGATGGCCTTCTCGAAGACGAGGTCGATGACACCCTTGAGCCGCTCCTCCGTGTCGATGGACAATTCCATCACCTGCTTCATCAGCTGCTGGAACATCTGGGGCGTCAGCTTGTTGAGGATGCTGCGGACACGGCGGAGCAGTTCCTGCAAGGACAACAGTCAGCAAGAGCTGGGCATGTCCCTCCTCTGCCCTCCCACCACCCATGTGCCCCAGATCCCACCTGTGTCTTGATGTTCTCAGGATCCTCCTCCTCAGAGGCACGCTTGCTGCTGGGTTTCCAAGCCTTCTCGGCCTTGTTCAGCTTGACGTCCTCGTTGAGGGACACAGTGGCAATGATTTTGCGGGGTTCCTTTCTCTGGCTCTGCTGCGAACGGCGGGGACCCAACCCTGAGGGCTGACACAGGGAGAAGAAACTCAGCTCTTTGCTCCAGGACCAGCTGGGCTAGCTCCCAAGGCATCCCCATCCGCCTGCTCAGATCCTCAGCTCCATCACGGACATCAGTGGCCCAGACACATCGGCTCGAAGTCTTGATCATCACAGAGAGGCGAAGGCGGACGGCACAGGTGAAGCGAGCAGATACTCACCAGGCCCCGGTTGCCCATGACGGGCCGGCCGAGATTGGCGAAGGAGGGGGTGAAGTCAGGGCTGCAGTTCATGCCGCTGAGGCGGATGGGGTCAAGCGCCCGCAGTGGGGTCTTGTTGGCCTGCGAAGGTACACAGGGCTGAGGATGCCCAGGGGCAGAGGAGCGGGATGGATCCATCCCCCAGCCTCAGCGCCGGGACAAGGAACTGGAAAGAAGGCCCCAGAAGTGCCCCACACACCACCCCCGGGCTCAAGGCTCGTTGCAGATGCTACAACAGGACCTTGAGCACAGTAGCTAAGTCCCATCCTTCCCTTGACAAGGCACAAAGAGTAGCCAGATCCCCACCCAGGCACCACCCATGCTACCCCAATTTCCAGGGCCGCACCAACCTTGTCCAGCACCACGTCCGTGATCTGAGGCAGCCCCTCAGGTTTCTGCATGCTGGCAAAGATGAACTGGAAGCCCAGCAGGAACTCCCGGTCATATCGCTTCTTCTCCTCAGGGTTCAGCGGCTTCCATTGCTCTGCAGCACAGGGGGCAAGAGGGAGACCCTGATGTGGCCTGTTCCGTATCTTCCACCCTGAGCTGTGGCAGGTTGAGGCCCTCCCAGGGACCAGCAAGGTGGGACGTAGACAACCACATTGCTGGCCCAACCTGGTACGCCATGAGCATGACACTGCTCGCTTAGATAGAAAGCCTGATGCCACCAGCTCCCTGCCTCCTGCAAGAACCCTCGCAATGGACCCTCTGTCCCCCACCCCATGCCAGGTTTAGGGATGAGATGGGTGAGGTTTAGGACAGCGGGACCATGCCACCCCCACCCTCCTCACTGCTGGGTCCAGAGGTGGTGGCTTCCAGCGGAGGCCTGGGCCAAGGCATGGCTCACCTTCCTTGTAGCGGTACTTCTGGTCAGCAGCCTTGCCCTTCTCCGGGGCCAACTTGTCCTCCTTCTCCTCCCACGTCTCCTCCGACTCTTCCTGTGGACGGGCGGGGGCCACGTCCTCCGCTTCACGGGCAGGGACGGACACAGGGGGTTTGTTCTCTGCCTCTGAGGCACTGTCGCTGATCTGAGACTGCACAGGGAGGGATGGGGAGAGGAGTCACCCCACGAGCCTGGTCCTGCCCCTCCACCCTGCACCCAGGCATCCGCTTCCCCTCAGATCCTCATTACCATCACGGAGCATCAGTGGCCCAGACACGATGGCACAAAGCAGAGTTCATCACAGGAGAAGATGGGACGTGGGGTGACCCCGGGACACCCCTGAGACACTCACCTCTTTAAAGGCATCCAGCAAATCACCTACTGCCTCCTTCTTATTCAGCTCCTTCATCCTTCGCTTCTTCTTTGGCACCGACACGGCGACTGGGAGGAGAGGCAGGGAGGTGAAGGACAGGAACCCTCCCAGTCCCCTGCCTACCCTGACATCAGCTCCAGGGTCACCAGCACGGCCCCAGTAACACCAAGCGAGCTTCAGGACGGGGGCCGTGGGGAGCTGCGGGGGATGAGGTTCTGCCACCCCAGCACAGCTCCCGTCCACAAACACACTGTGTACCCACCTGGGCACCTGCAGCCCTGTGGGTCCTACACACAGCCCACCAAGGCACCCTGCTCCCTAAGCACGCACCCCAGAATACACCTCGCACCTCTCCCCACCTGGCCGCTGCACCCTGATTCACACTCTGCCTCTCCGAAGCAGCTCATCCACACCTCTTCCCTAGCACAGTGCTCCCCATCCTCCTCAGGGGATCCCTGCAGACACCCACACCCTCTGCAGGGAAGCCCTTATGGGGACTCCCCTGTACACATCTCCTCCCCCGTATATGCTCCCCTCCATACAGAGGTGCTCCCCAGAAGCACATCTGCCCCCAGCTCACCCTCCCGTATCCCTGCACAGGGTGCTCTGTATGAACACATCCTGGGTACCCATCTCCCTCATCCTGCCCAAGCACCCCTACGTAACCCCGCACTCCTGTGTGGGGTACTTAAAAAAAGACCTGTCTTTGCCTCAGCACATGCCCGGGGCACCCCGCTTTCCCCAGGCACCTCTATGTACCCACATACACCTAGGCAGGGTGCCCCACACAGTTCCAGCCCCACAGCTCCGCATCTCCCCTGCCACCCCTCCACCCGCTGCACCTTCCCGTGCACCCAGTACAGCCCTCACGTACAACCCCACTACGCTCGCCCTACAGCCCCCCATAAGGCATCACAAAAAACATACTTCCCTCATGGCACCCCATGACCCAGGGCACCCCACACACACACCCGTCCACACCCACCCCATACCCCTGCATACGGATGCGCTCCCCAGATGCGTCCCCCCNGGCACTGTCGCTGATCTGAGACTGCACAGGGAGGGATGGGGAGAGGAGTCACCCCACGAGCCTGGTCCTGCCCCTCCACCCTGCACCCAGGCATCCGCTTCCCCTCAGATCCTCATTACCATCACGGAGCATCAGTGGCCCAGACACGATGGCACAAAGCAGAGTTCATCACAGGAGAAGATGGGACGTGGGGTGACCCCGGGACACCCCTGAGACACTCACCTCTTTAAAGGCATCCAGCAAATCACCTACTGCCTCCTTCTTATTCAGCTCCTTCATCCTTCGCTTCTTCTTTGGCACCGACACGGCGACTGGGAGGAGAGGCAGGGAGGTGAAGGACAGGAACCCTCCCAGTCCCCTGCCTACCCTGACATCAGCTCCAGGGTCACCAGCACGGCCCCAGTAACACCAAGCGAGCTTCAGGACGGGGGCCGTGGGGAGCTGCGGGGGATGAGGTTCTGCCACCCCAGCACAGCTCCCGTCCACAAACACACTGTGTACCCACCTGGGCACCTGCAGCCCTGTGGGTCCTACACACAGCCCACCAAGGCACCCTGCTCCCTAAGCACGCACCCCAGAATACACCTCGCACCTCTCCCCACCTGGCCGCTGCACCCTGATTCACACTCTGCCTCTCCGAAGCAGCTCATCCACACCTCTTCCCTAGCACAGTGCTCCCCATCCTCCTCAGGGGATCCCTGCAGACACCCACACCCTCTGCAGGGAAGCCCTTATGGGGACTCCCCTGTACACATCTCCTCCCCCGTATATGCTCCCCTCCATACAGAGGTGCTCCCCAGAAGCACATCTGCCCCCAGCTCACCCTCCCGTATCCCTGCACAGGGTGCTCTGTATGAACACATCCTGGGTACCCATCTCCCTCATCCTGCCCAAGCACCCCTACGTAACCCCGCACTCCTGTGTGGGGTACTTAAAAAAAGACCTGTCTTTGCCTCAGCACATGCCCGGGGCACCCCGCTTTCCCCAGGCACCTCTATGTACCCACATACACCTAGGCAGGGTGCCCCACACAGTTCCAGCCCCACAGCTCCGCATCTCCCCTGCCACCCCTCCACCCGCTGCACCTTCCCGTGCACCCAGTACAGCCCTCACGTACAACCCCACTACGCTCGCCCTACAGCCCCCCATAAGGCATCACAAAAAACATACTTCCCTCATGGCACCCCATGACCCAGGGCACCCCACACACACACCCGTCCACACCCACCCCATACCCCTGCATACGGATGCGCTCCCCAGATGCGTCCCCCCACCTCGCCATCCACAGGCACCTTTCCCCCCAAGCACCCCATATCCACACGTCCTTGCTCACCTAACGCTGTCCCCCTCTCCAATACCCTCCCTGTACCCCATGCCTAGACCCGCACCCAGGCGACCCCCCCCACACCATCCAGCACCCACCCTGGCACACCCCACGGCCCCGCACACCCCAGCCCAGCATCCCCAACCTTGCGCAGTCGCCTCCGAGGTCTGCGAAGGGGCAGGGGCCGGGCTTGAGCTCCGCTCCTGGGCTTCACTTGGGCCTTCACTCTCCTCCTCCTCCTCCTCCACCACGGGGGAAGCAGGGGTGCCGGGCTGGGCCGGCTCCTCAGGCTCCGAGATGGGGCTGACGTCCGACTCGGGCTGCTCCTCACTCAGCTCCACTTTGCCAGTGCCCTCCACCCCGTTGGGTAGGGGCAGCTCTTCGGGCTGGGCAATGGGGGAGTCCAGGGTGGGTGTGGGCGCCGGCACAGGCACAGGCACCAGCTGGCACACAGGCGCCTCGGTGACGGGCTCGGGTGCCTCCTCTAAGACCCCGTTGGCCTCGGTGGCGGGCTCGGTGACGGGCTCAGGGCAGGGGTCTTCCCGAGGCGGTGGGGGGCTGGGGGAGGCAGGTTTGGCGGATGCTTCGGGGGCCTGCGGTACAACAGGTGGCGGCGACGGTGCAGCTGGCACCAGGGGCACGGCTGGCACGGGGGGGACAACGGGCACCGGTGGCACCTCCGGGGGCACTGGCGCCTGCGGGGTGGGCTCCGGGAGAGGAATGGCAACCTCCTCCTCCTCCTCCTCCGCAGCCACTGTGTCCATGTCGGGCGCGGGCACGAGGGGCAGCTCCACAGCCCCTGGCACTGTAGTGATGGCGCTAAACGTCTTGTGTGGGTCGGGCGGCGCCTCACCCAGCTCTGCTTTAGTGTCCGCGTCCACGGGGGGCTCCATTGGCACCAGTGTCACAGCCGAGAGCACCACGGGCTCCACCTCGGGGATGAGGGGAGGGGGAGGCGACGGGGACGCTGACTTGCTGGGCTCCAGGGAGACGGGCTTGCTCACCACCAGTGCGGGCTTTGGGCGGTCATCTGTAAGGCAGGAGGTGTTAATGGGGGGCTCCCCAACGCCCCGCTCACCCTGCATCCCACCCACCCAGATCCCTCTATCTGCAGGGTAGGGACAGAGGTGTCAACCCACATCACAAACTGGTGAAGGGGACAATGGGGTCCTCCAGTGCCCAGAAGACGTCTGGGGTGAGCAGACAGCCCCCACAAACTCTCCTGGATATCAGTCCCCAGGCACAGAGGGAAAGTGTTTGACCCCACAAGCCCCAGGTGAACCAAGGAACAGCGGAGCAGGCATCTCACACCCTGCAGTGACAACAACAGCGAGCCCAGCAGCAGCCATGTGCCTGGCATACCCATCCCCGGCGCAAGCACTTACCTGGCCGGACAATAACTGCTACATGGGGGGTCTCTCCATTGGCCTGGGGCTCCAAACCACTTCCAGCCTGGGAGGAGGGGGGCAAAGGAGGAGTTCGACAGGGCCCCATGCACATCCCACTGCCCCAGTCAGGGGGTCCTCTTACCTGTGGAGGGGTGGGGGTGGATGAGGTCCTTGCTCCGGACATGATTTCTTCAGTGATGTCTTTGCCACCTTGGTTGGGGTCTCGTATCCGGATCTGTCCACAGGTCAGGGCAGAGAGGGGGAAGCTGTCAGCGGGGCGGGGGACACAGTGCATAGGCCACCCCTTTTTCCCCAGGGCCCAACACCACCACGACACCCCCTTCTCTGAGGGGAGAGGCAAGGGGCTCATTCAGCGCTGTGCCTGCCCAGGCCATGCACAGCTTAGGGTCCGGCAGGTGCCACCTCCCCTCCCCACAGGGCACGGCGCCCCACAGACACTGCCCCGTCGCAACGCCCAGCGGGCACAGACGGCGCAGGGCAAGGTGAGCCCTGGAAACCACCACGCCAAGCAGGCGGGGCCAGCGTTGTGCCCCCAGGGCCAGTGCCCATCTCCAAGGGTTGGGGGACCCCAAGGTGGAATCACAACGCTGGCACAGGGCATGTAGGACCCCTCTGCCTCAGGGACGGCAGTGGGGACCAGCCCCAGCACACAAACACTGCGGCAAGCCCTGTGCCACCCCAGGCACTGCCCGTACGCCCACAGCTTTCCCAGCCCCGTGCCTGGTGCAAGCAGGAGCCACGGAGCATCCTGCTGGGGGGAACACACGGGTCTGTGACCCCGGTGTGGGGCACAGCCGTGGGTCTTGTTCTCCCAACCCCCAACCAACCTGCTCTCGGTCAGCAAGAGCAGAGCCCGAGGGGCAGCAAAGCCCCTCTACTGATAAAATGCCAGGGTCGCCCCCTCCCTGGCCCAGCAGCACCCCATGCCCCACGGTGCGGGGCTGTGCCGGCAGCCACTCGGCTCCCCGCTATAAATAGGCCCCGCGCGAGGCCTCTGAGTGCCGGCATCTCCGGGAGCAGACAGCAGTTGGCAGCCGCGGCACTCCCGCCCCCCCCCCCCCCCCC
>VZSC01004471.1:95241-107744 GCA_013398225.1 Steatornis caripensis
GGGGATGGCGGCGGGGCCGGGCGGGGAGTGGCGCAGGAGGAGGGGGGGACGGGGGGCACGGGCTCGGCAGGGGCAGAAGGGACAGCGAGGGCGACAGGAGGGGCCCAGGGCAGAAGAGAGCCCGGGGGCTGGAGGGCTCAAGGAGCCGGAAAGGCTGGGGGGCTGCGGGAGATGGGGGGGCTGGGGGAGCCCGGGGGGCGGGGAGAGCCTGGGGGATACAGGGGCTGCGTGGGGCCGGGCTGGGGGGACTGCGTGGCTGGAGGGTCCCCGTCCCCCACCGCGGGAGGGAGAAGTGGGAGGAAGGGCTCCCCAAAACCCCTGCCTAGGGTCGGGCAGAGGGAGCTGGGGCGGTTCGGAGACGGCCCCGCAGACTCTGCTCTGCCGAGAGATGAAGCCCACATGGGGTGCAGTGATGCTGCTCGTAGGGTGGCCCCCAAGGCAGCAACCCTGGAAGGAGCAGGTGGCACTGTCCCCACGGGTCTCAGCCCCACAGAGTGGGCAAGAGGAGCCCCAGGACAAGGTCCTGCTCCTGCCTCGAAGGTGCCAGGGAAAGGGTGTTGCCAGCTGGTGCTCAGGAGGGCGAGGACCACCCAGGAGGGGAGAGCAGCGTGTCAGGGGAGCCGGAGCGGTGAGGATGCCTGGCTGGCCAAGCTCCCATAGATGCTGAGCCATCCCTCCTAATGCCAGCGTCTCCCGGGAACCCGCCCCGGCGGGGGGCTCCTGCCAACTGTCGATCCCAGCCTCGCACCCCTCCCACCGCAGTAGCCCTTCGCGAAGCCCCCTCCCTGTCCCGGTGATGTGGCAGTGGGTAGAGCTGGGCACAGGGCACTTGCTCTGCTTCACCCCCTGCCCGTCATCTTTTCCACCCCAGTTCCTTCATGGCCCCTGACACCAGCCATACAGGCAGCCCGCAGCATCCACCTTAATCTGCAGCACAGATCGGAGGGTGAGCCACAGCCCACCCTGGCGTTAACTCTGAAGCCTAAGGATGGCTCACAACTAGCAGTATTGCTGATTCTCTTCCCCCAAAGCCTTCAGCTTTTTCTTCCAGCTCATCCCCCCTGCTCCAAAGCTGCTGGCTCAGCTGCACCACCTCCCTCTTGGCTGAGTTCTCAGCAGCTCTCATGGCTGGGTTGGTGCAAGCAGCCTCTGCCAGGCTGGGAGCGAGGGGGTCCTGTCCTGCCGGCTGACACCCCCTGTAGTGCCTCATCTGCCCCTGCATGCTCTGCCTGCATGGGCTCGGCCCTGCACCCCAGGCACCCCCAGGGCCAGGATGAGGCTGGAGGTGCTTCCAGATGTTTCAGACTGGTGCACATCTGCATGGAAAGTTCCAGGCAGGGGAGGAGGGGCGAGGCAGCAGCACTAGGCAACAGTTGCATGGCAACAGAGACCACATGTCAGTGGTGATGTGGCACCTGTCGGCAGGGCTGATGCCACGGCTGCCATGGTGACACAGAGGGATGCTCCAGCACGAGCCCCCCCAGCATCTCTCCTTGTGCTCCCTGGGGCTGCTGGGAGCTGGGGGCAACCTCTGGGGAAGACCCAAGCGCACCGACGAGGGTCAGGGGCTGCCCCAGCCCCATCGTGCAGCTGCTGAGTGGGCACTGGCCCTCTTGCTGTAAGAGCTAGAGGGCATGGCGGGGCAGGAGGCAGCCACCCCCATGGCCCCATCCCAGCCTGCTCCCTCCCTCAGCAGATGCCCGACTACAAGCGTGCCACGCTGCAGGATGATGAGGGGCCGGAGCCAGCGGGGGATGGCGGCGCCTCTCCTGACAGTGTGGAGGTGAGGTGTGCCCCGGCCCCTCCATCCTTCCCCTCCCCATCCTCCCTGGCCCCCTCTTCGCCCTCAGCCAGAGCCTGCCTGCAGCTGATTGGGCAGCAGGAGCAGGGCCAGGAGCCAAGCCGGCCCTGGCTGTCCCCAGGGATGTGCTGGGAGGCAGCCAAAATGCAGCAGAGAGTGTACCCAGGCTATCGTCCTTCCTTGCGGCTGAGGGGGCTGCCAACACCCACCGCCAGCTTGCCAGGGCTGGTGCCCTCGGCACTTGCAGAGGGATGCCCTGGTCCCCACCTCATCACGCAGCCGAGCCAGGCACTGGGGAGCGGTAGGGGAGGGAAGGGGGAGCAGCGAGGTTCGGTCCCCCACGATGCGATGGCAGGTCCTGCTCCTGCCCAGGTGGGGTTTCGGAAGGGGCCAGGGCCACTGCTGAGCCGCCTGGCCTCACACAGCCAGCTGGAGCTGGTGCTCTGTGCCGTCGCCGTCTCCCTGGCCCTCCTGCTCGGTGTCGCCGTTGTCGCCCTGGCCATCCAGTACCGCAGAGGTAGGGAGGGTCCCTGCGGCCCTGCCAGGGTGGTGGTGGTGTCCCCCACCCGGAGGGGAGAGAGCAGGATGGGGAGGGGTGGGTCAGCCCAGGGCTCCTGCTCCAGATGCTCTGCTCAGCCCAGGGTGCAGGCAGAGCTTGGCCCTGCTCCGTGCCTCAGTTTCCCCCGGCACACACGCACAGCCCTGGGCATGCCTTCCCTGCCAGATCCCTCTCACAGCATGTGCCTGACGGACGCCTGCGTCCGGGTGGCCAGCAAGATCCTGGAGGCCCTGGATGTGGAGATGGACCCATGCCAGGACTTCTACCAGTACTCGTGCGGGGGCTGGATCAAGAGGAACCCGCTGCCTAACGGGCGCTCCAAATGGAGCACCTTCAACAGCATCTGGGACCAGAACCAGGCCATAATGAAGCATCTCTTAGGTGGGCACCAGGGGCGTCATGGCCGCTGGGGGGGTGATCTCTGGGCACAGGTGGTCAGAGCCCTGGCGTCCCCGGGGTTGACCCACAGCCTCCCACAGAGAATGCCACCTTCAACTCCAGCAGCGAGGCGGAGCAGAAGACGCAGCGGTACTACCTGTCCTGCCTCAAGGAGCAGAGGATAGAGGAGCTGGGCTCCCAGCCCCTCATAGAACTCATTGACAAGGTGAGCGGCAATCCACACGTGAGCTGAGCTGTCAGGGCTCAGCCCAGCACATCTCAGGCTCTTTGTGTAACTGGGGAGGGGGCAGCCCTTGGGGACAGACCCCATCGCTCCTTGAGGTGCCGGGTCCATCTGCCAGCAGATTGGTGGGTGGAACGTCACTGGCTCCTGGAACCAGACCAACTTCATGGAGGTCCTCAAGATGGTGTCGGGCACGTACCGGGCGACCCCGTTCTTCACAGTGTACGTGGGTGCAGACTCCAAGAGCTCCAACAGCAACGTCATCCAGGTTGGCACCTTGGCACCAAGGGGTGTCGAGCACCGGGGGCACACGGGGGCCACCGGGCTGCCCATGCTGCCCCTCTCTCCTCCCAGGTGGACCAGTCAGGGCTTTTCCTCCCATCCCGAGATTACTACCTGAACAAGACCGCCAACGAGAGGGTGAGGCTGGGTGCCGGGCACCCTGCCAGCAGCAATTGGGGGAAAACCACAGCAATGGGGTGCGAGCAGTTGCTGAGGTGCACCTGGCACCCGCACCCTGCCCATCGGGTGCCCATCGGTTCTGACCAGGGAGCAGGTCGGAACCCCCTGGGCTCCCCCACCTGGGGAGGTGGGAAGAGCTGCGGCAGGTGCTAAGCCAGAGCTCGGGGTCCCACCAGGTCCTGGCAGCATACCTGGACTACATGGTGGAGCTGGGCACGCTGCTGGGGGGGGCCCCGGAACCCACCCGCCTCCAGATGCAGCAGGTGCTGGACTTTGAAACCCAGCTGGCCAACATCACCGTGCCCCAAGCTGAGCGGCGGGATGACGAGAAGATCTATCACAAGATGAGCATCGCCGAGCTGCAGGTGGGCATGGAACAGCACAGCCTGGGGAAATCCTCTGGGGATGTGAGGAAGGGTTGTCTGGTGGGGCATCGAGGGGTCCGTGCCTGCTGCTGCCCACCCCCAGGACACCCCAGGCAGCCCCATCCATTCTGGGACATGCACTGGGTGCTGGAGTGAGATGCTCATCCCCCTGATTGTTAGGATTGCCACCCCACATGGGTGCTCCCAAGGTGCCCTCCTTGTCCTGCATCGGGGAGCCATGGGAAGGTTTTGGGACAGAGAATGGATCTGGGGTGGTGAGGGACCTTGTGACCTTCCCTGGGAGCACAGCCCCTACCCCGAGGGATGCTCCAATGCTAGGCAGGATGGGGCAGAGCCATGCCAAGCACCCAGGTGCTGCATCCCCACGTCTCCCCCAGGCCCTGGCCCCCGCCATCGACTGGCTGGATTACCTGTCCTATGCCCTGGCCCCACTGGAGCTCGCTGACACGGAGCCCGTCGTGGTGTACGGGGACGCCTACCTCCAGCAGGTTTCTGACCTCATCAACGGCACCGACCGGAGGTGAGGTGCTTGTGAGTCCCCCGCCACGCCTCATGGAGGGCTGCCCCCATGGCAGGGGCACATTTTGGGCTTGCCGGTGGCTGGCGCATCCCCCATGGACCATGCCCGTGGCAAGCCATGGCACCTCTCTACCCCTGCAGCATCCTGAACAACTACCTGATCTGGAACCTGGTGCAGAAGACAGCCTCCAGCCTGGACCAGCGCTTCGAGACAGCCCAAGAGAGGCTGCTGGAGACGCTCTATGGCACCAGGAAGGTAACAGGGGGTCCTGGGACCAGCCCCCTCTGCCCCCCGCCTGGAAGCAGCCAGGACCACCTCTGCCCTTGGGATGCTGAGCCCTGGATGCTGCAGAGGAAACCCAGGGATTATCTTTTGGGGTGGCAGTTTAGCTGCTGAGCATCTCCCCCCTGGGGAGGGGGCAGAGCCGGGCTGGGGGAAGGGAGGGGAGCAGGGGAGGGGGCTGGGGGTCTCATGCACCCCCGTCTTGCTTGCGCAGTCCTGCACACCCCGCTGGCAAACCTGTATCTCCAACACGGATGACACGCTGGGCTTCGCCCTGGGCTCCCTCTTCGTCAAAGCCACCTTCGACCGGGACAGCAAGGCCATTGTGAGGACACTTCTGCCCCTGTCTCCTCCTCATCGCTGTCCGCGGAAACCCCATTTCCCCCCAAGACCCCAGGGCTGGAAGGCGGGGAGCAGGAAAATGGGACTCCCAGCCCCGGGGAGGTCACATCCTGCTCACCCTGTCCCTGCCTGAGTGGCTGTGGGGGAACAGGGGGGCTTCACTCCCTCCCCTCTTCAGGCTGAGGAGATGATCAGTGAGATCCGGGCAGCCTTCGAGGTGTCCCTGGACCAGCTGGACTGGATGGATGAGAAGACCAGACAGGCTGCAAAGGAGAAGGTGACCCCGGGGAGAGCAGCGGGTGGGAGACCTCCCCCTGTCCCAGTAAACCCTCCCACCCCATCTCACTGCTGGGGCCTCTCCCCACACAGGCGGACGCCATCTACGACATGATCGGCTTCCCCGACTTCATCCTGGACAACAAGGAGCTGGACGACGTCTATGATGGGGTAGGGAGGCACCCAGCTTGTGGGGAGGGGGTCCGGTCCCTGCTCACACCAAGTCCTGGGGGGCCCCATGGTGGGGCGATGACCCTATTTGGGGGACCCATTTGGGACGGGACATTACGCAGAGCCACTCTGGTACTGAGCGCATCCTGGCCAGGGTGGGGGCAACCATCCTGGTGAACCCTCCTCATCCCTCCTCTTCCTCACCAGTACGAGGTCTCAGAGGACTCCTTCTTCCAGAACATGCTCAACTTCTACAACTTCTCTGCCAAAGTAATGGCTGACCAGCTCCGGAAACCCCCCAATCGCGACCAGTAAGGGAGAGGGCCCAGGAGGGGCAGAGGATGCAACACCGGCATAGTGTCACAGTACCGTGCCGAGCACAGCCTGGGTGGTGCTGGTTCACGGGGGGGAAGGTCCCCACGTTGGGTAGCACAGTGTTGTAGGTCACCCGCGGTGGTTCTGGCTTGTCCCCGGGACCGGGTTCCTTGATCACGGGGTGGGGGCAGCAGTGCCAGCCGCAGGCAGGGCAGCACGGGGGACCTGCAGTGGGAGATGGCACAGGAGGGTGCCGGGGCGGGGGGCAGGGGACACATCCCTGCCAGACCCCTGTCCCACCTCCCTGCCCCAGGTGGAGCATGACCCCGCAGACCGTCAATGCCTACTACCTGCCGACCAAGAACGGGATTGTCTTCCCTGCCGGCATCCTGCAGGCTCCCTTCTACGCCCGCAACCACCCCAAGTGAGCCTGGCATGGGGATGGGGGGCATGTCCTGGAGGTGGGGGGGCATGGGCTGGATCAGGGCCAGCACCCCACAGAGCCTCCCACAGTCACGAAGCAAAGCCTTGGGGAGGTTGAGGGTCCCTCGAGGCTTTACATCCTGCAGCCAAGACAGCCTGCAAAGGCCCCATGGGGCCACCAGTGTCCCCAGCAGGACTCATTCCCAGCCAGGTGCCAACTGAGCAGAGTCTTGCCGGGTGCCGTGGACACAGACAGGGTGCCCAGGCTGCGGAGGGGGTGCCCAGGCCAGGCGCAGGCTGCAACGGCGTCATCCCCCAGTGCTTACCTGTCTCTCTCCTCCGGCCCTGCAGAGCCCTTAATTTCGGCGGCATCGGTGTGGTGATGGGGCACGAGCTGACCCACGCGTTTGATGACCAAGGTGAGAGCCCACAGGCAGTGCCAGCCCTGACCCCTATCACCTTCCAGCCCCCCACCTCGCCCCCTGCCTTCGGCGTGGGGAGGGGATGCCACAGGCACTTTGGGGGTCCCGCTTTGCCATCCATTGCATCATGCGTGCTCGTGCCCCCCTGGCCATCCCCCCCCTTCTATCATCCTGTCTCCCCAGGTGGCACCTGCCGATACCTCCCCCAGGCTTCTCTGTGCAGCTTTCGCTCCATCTGCTTGGTGAGGACATGGTGTCTGCAGCCCCAGCCCCTTCCTCATCCTCCTCCCCGTGGGGCGTGGGACGGGTCCCTCTCGCATTCACTCTGCTTTGCGCCTTCACCACAGCCCCAGAGCCGAGATGGGGTCAATGGGGGAATCTGGGGTGACAAATCCAGCTTGGGAGAGCGGGGATCCACAGGGGGATGGCCGGGGACCCAAGCGCACGGCTGAACTCCAGCCGGAGCCTGCCCAGAGCAGAGGCTGGGGGACACTATCTCCCCTGGGCATGGACCCAAGGTGCCAGGTCCCTCAGTGTCCCCTGCGGCTGTCCCCACCGCACCCTACCCTGCTTTGGGACCCCCTGCAGCAGGGGTTCTGCAGGCGGCTGGCGTCCCCCAGTCCCACCCCACCCCACGGCTCGGTCTCACAGGGCGGGAGTACGACAAGGAGGGCAACCTGCGGCCGTGGTGGCAGAACTCCTCCCTGGAGGCCTTCAAGAACCGGACGGCGTGCATGACGGAGCAGTATGGCCACTACACAGTCCATCACGAGAAGGTCAATGGCCGGCAGACGCTGGGCGAGAACATCGCTGACAACGGTGGGCTCAAGGCAGCCTACAACGTGAGTGCCACGACCCCGGGGGGACGCAGCCCCCCCTGTGCTTGTGTCCCTCCCCGGGGCTTCAGGGCACCTCTCCCACAGGCTTACAAGTCCTGGCTGCAGAAGAACGGGGAGGAGAAGCGCCTGCCAGCCCTGGGGCTCACCAACCACCAGCTCTTCTTCGTGGGCTTCGCGCAGGTAGGGCGGAGCAGCAAGGTGGGTTCCCCATCCCTCCCTGGCCCCTCGGAGGCACTCCATAGCCCCCCCATCCTGCCCACGGGGCTCTGCCCCACCTCTCTGAGGCTGCTCCTGCTCTGGCAGGTGTGGTGCTCCGTGCGGACGCCCGAGAGCTCCCACGAGGGACTGGTGACTGACCCCCACAGCCCCGACAAGTACCGTGTCATCGGCACCCTCAGCAACTCCCAGGACTTTGTAGAACATTTTGGCTGCCCCCTGGGCTCTCCCATGAACCCCGGCAAGCACTGTGAAGTGTGGTAGGGACGGGGAGGGTGCTGGGCACAGAGGGGACAATGCCCGGCTGTGCCCCCCGCCCAGCCCTCGCCGGCTACCAGAGCTGGCCCATAGGCAGAGAGCGGGGCCACTCCCAGGGTCACCTTCCGTCGCGGTCCACCCCCTCCTCCGTGCGCGCACTGCCTCTGCCCCCCCGGCACACGCGGCCCCACACCGGGCACCCACCGCAGCCCCCATCCACAGCCTGGGGCCGAGCACGGCCAGCAGAGAAGCAGTAGCACCCCCAAAACACAGCTCTGCCCCCCAACCCTGACATGCTAGAGAAAGGCACAGCTCAGCCCTCGCAGTGCCGTGTCCCCCCTGGGGCGTGCAGGTCAGAGGGGTCCCAGGGAGAGCACTAGAGCCGAGCGCCCCAGCTCCTGCCCCCCGACCTGCCTGAGATGGAGGCCGGGGCCGCCCGGCTCCACTCTTCCCTTGCCCCCTCCCAGTCCGGCTTGGTTTCCCCATCCACCTCTGCTGGGACCAGCGGGCAGCAGCGGGGGCTCTGGTGCCTTCAGCTGTGGGTGGCTGTCGCGGAATTTATTTAATGATTAAAAGCAGTTTCCACTTACTCTAGCAGCTCCGGGTCCTTCACGGTGCTGGGCAGGGGCAGAGGTGGGATCTGGGATGGGGAGGGGGTGACTCAAAAGTGGGGACGTGCGGGAGCTGAGACATCCTGAGGGACCGGAGTGGGAGTTGAGAAATCCCACGGGAACAAGGGAGGGGAGCGGGAGATGAGATGTCCTGAGGGATGGAGGGAGCGGAGCAGGCGTGCGGGGAAGGAGAACGGCAGCCGCAGGGCTGAGCCTCCGCCATGGCCTCCCAGGCAGGGTCGGGGGAGGGGTGACCCCTCAGGCCTGCGCTGCCAGATGGCACCGAGCCGGGCAGCTGGGGGACACCGAGGGCGGCGCCGGGGGAGGCTGGGGAGACGGGAAGGCAGGAGCCGGGCTGGGAGAGCCCCGCAGCCCCGCGGGGTGGGGGTCCCCCGCAATGCAAAGGCCAGCCAAGGGGTCCCACTGCCCCCCGCAGGGGCTGTCAGCACGGGTGACCCCACCGTGCCCTGGAGCCCCGCTGCGGCCGAGTCCCCTCCGCAGAGCGCCTGGGGCCTGCCCCGGCGGGACCTCTTCCAGCACCGCGCCCGCAGCCCCAGCCCGGGGCCCCGCCCTACACCCCCGCCCTACACCCCCGCCCTACACCCCCGCCCTACACCCCCGCCGCTGCACGGGGACCCCGCCAGCACGCAGCGACCACCGGCCACAGGATAGGTCGCAAAGTCTGCCGGGAGTTGTAGTCCGGTCGGCGGAAGGCGCCAGGCCCGACGGGAGCTGTAGCTCGAAGCGAGGGACGCTGGGGGCTGTAGTTCCAGGCGCCGCTCGCCCCGCTGCCTCCCTGCGAGGCCCGCACTCCATTTCCCAGCAGGCAGAGCGGCGGGACCAGGGTCCGGGCCTAGGCGCCTCCGGCCTCGGGGGGCAAGGGGGGCAGCGGGGCCGGGCCGGGGTGAGCGGCGGCGGCGGCGGGGCCGGCCCGGGCCTGGGGGGCTGGGTCCTAGCGGGGTGCTGCGTCTGGGCCGGATCGGGGGTGCTGGGCCTAGGTGGGATCCTGGGTCAGGGCCCGGGTTGGGTCACGGGTGCTGGGCCTCGGCCCGATCCTGGGTGCAGGACAGGCGCCTCTGGACCCAGCCTGGGCAAGGGGTGCTGGGTCGGGCCGGGGCTGCCAGGCACCTGTGGGTGCTGGAGCTGAAATGCCCCCAGCTGGGGCCGCGGGCAGGCTCGGTCCTAGGGTGGCAGCACCCTGGGGACAGGGGCGCTGGGGTGTCCCGGCCCCGGGGACAGGGGCACTGGGACATCCCTGCCCCTGGGCTGACACACGGCCCCATCCCTGGCCAACGCTCTCACCTTGCAGGCCTGCCACCCAAGCCTGGCGCCATGGACATGCCCATCACACCCGGGGAGCTGCTGTGTCTGGGCTCCAGCCTTGCCTTCTCCGGCCTCTTCTACTACCTGTACAGGAAGAAAGCCAGAGTCGTGGCACAGATACAGGTAGCCCTGTCCCTCAGACGCTCTCTCCTGCCCACTGTCCCTTCCCCGCTGCCCTGCACTGTCCAACTCAGAGCCTTTGGTTTGAGTGCACCTCACTGATGACTGCAGCGTGCTGCGTCATATACCGATGTCACGATGCCAAGGACCAGGCAGATCACATCCTGCCAGAGATCCCCCCAAAGCCATGCATGACACACCTTCTGCCTGCCAGCCCATCTGCCTCTGCATGTGTTCATGCTCAGTCCCTGCTCTTCCAGGAGGCCCCAAAGCTCCAGGTTGACGACAATTTACCAGCTTTGGTGTCTGCAGCTGATGGGAGGTGCCTGCCTTATGTTGCCCTGGAAGGTAAGGAGATCTTGTGGCCCCACACTGGGGCTGGGGTCTCCTCCTTTGGCCGTGATGCATCCCTTGGTCCTTAGGCATAGTGCTGCCAGCCAAGGCTGCGCTGACCAGCCATTACCATGACGGGCTGCAGGGCGTGATTCAGAAACTGCTTCTGAAAGAGCATCGGCTGATCTGGAACAGCTTGGCCCGGAGCTGGTGAGCAATGGGAGGGAAGGGGACAGCAGGGGTGGGCTTGCACCAGTGGGTCCAGATCCCCATCCTCTGGGGCCACTTGAGAGGCAGAAAGTGGTTCTCTTAAAGGCTCTAGTCCCTACCCTTGGCTTAGCCCCAGGAGCTGAGTTCCTCCACATTGTACACATCCCAGCGCTGCACTCTCTGCTTGCAGGAGCGAGAGCGAGCGGGTGCTCTCGGAGCAGGTCTACACTGTCCCCTTCTTGCTGGCCTCGCCAGACACCGAGGCGGTGACGCAGGTGAGCGTGGAGAGCCCGCTCCAAGCCATCTGCCTGCCACTGGAGACGGTGTACGAGCGCTTCCAGCAGCCAGCCCACGGTTTCCGCGACCTGCTGGGCCAGTACTTGAGCGGGGAGAAGCCCAAGGGCATCCTGGAGACAGAGGAGATGCTGCGGGTGGGGGCCGGGCTGACGGGCATCGGGGAACTGGCCCTGCACCCTGACGGCTCCCTGCACCTCCAGCCGCCGGCTGGAGGGGGTGAGTATTTCCTGTGCCTGGGGGACTGGAAGACAGTGCTGGCGGAGCTGGAGTCAGCCAGCGGGCTCTGGAAGGGGGCGGCTGTGCTGTGCGCCGCAGCAGGCCTGGCCGTCCTCCTGCACGCCATGTGCCGTGCCTACCGCCGCACCCGCCTCAAGCAGCAGCGTGAGGACAAGGAGCCGGATGGCGAGGAGGCTGGGGACGGGGGGCCCGAGGACCCCTGCGTGATCTGCCTGACACGGCCCCGCGAGTGTGTCCTCTTGGGCTGCGGCCACATCTGCTGCTGCTTCCGCTGCTTCCAGGCCTTGCCTGCTCGCCTCTGCCCCATCTGCCGGGGGCCCATTGACCGTGTGGTGCCCCTCTACCAGGCCTGAGAGCACCTGCGAAGAGGGGGAGGCCCAGGGAGGGGCAGCATGAACCAAACCAAGCCTGGAGCCTGCAGGAATCTCAGCTGTCCCCTTGTGTGCAGCTGAGTGACTCCTGTTGGGAGGGAAGGGTCCCGGCATGTCCCCCACTCTGTTTTTGGGAAGGAGGGAGTTACAGCCTCCTCATCCACCATTCATCTGCCGAGGAACCCCTCCCCAACAAACACGAAGGCTTGGGGGAAATGTGCTCAGTGCTTGAGCCGAGGAGCCAAGTCCCTGGCCGTACTGGGGTGTTCTCTGGCAAGCAGCTGTTTGACCCGTGCCCTGACCCCAGCAAAGCCACATGGGACTTTTCCCTTGTTTGGCTTTGTCCATGGGGAGGATGGCAGGGGCAAGACCAGGGCTGGCGGGACACAGCTGCCAGGGCAGGGTGACTGAGACCCAATGTCCCCACCACCCTGAGCCGCTGCAGTGGCACACCTTGGTGCCACCGTGGTCCTCCTCTCCCCAGTCTGCGTGCCTATAGCCACTGCCCAGGGGCACCTGCGGGCTGGCAGTGATGAACTGTGCCCCTTCACCAGCTGCTCTGCTACTCACAGAGGGAGGCAGTGTCCCTCCATCCCTCTCTGCTCTCCTCCTGGAACATGGGGACAGCCCTGGGTCACCCCAGAGCCCGCTTGTGCCTCTGGTCCCCACTGCACCCAGCTTTCCTGCCCACCTTCCACCCAGGACTGGGCACAGGAGCAGCTTGCGATGGTGTGTGAAGTGATAAAGCCAAGGAGTCGAGCTCGGTCTCGCCCCTTCCTTTGCGCCGTGAAGTCAGGGAGACGCGCTGGCAGCCGAGGCTCTGCCCTGCAGGGACTGGTGGGCACCACCACCTCCCTCCCCACTCGGGGCACCAGCCCGGGTGCGCACTCACCGGTGGGGGTGGGCAGGGGACCCCCAGCTGGGGTGCACCTCCTCAGGATACAGCCCCGAAGAGGGAGGGGAACAGGACTGTTGCCAAGGCAATTGCACTCCTCCGGTCTCCATGGCAACTGCTCCCCTGGACCGCTCCCCATCAGTGCCTGGTTGCAGTTGCCCAGGCAACCCACAGGCTCTCCTGGCTTCAGGGCATCCAGGATTTGGGGGGGG
>VZSC01004471.1:122386-151633 GCA_013398225.1 Steatornis caripensis
GTGCCCCCCCCGCCCCGAGAGCCTGTGGTGGGGCAGGGGCAAATGAGGGCAGTGTACCGCGCCTGGGGGGGCTTAACTGGGGGAAGGGGAGAGATGGATGGGGGCGGGGGGGGGGCTGTAGCCAGCACCCTGCCCAGCGCCGGGCCGGCCCCAGCAGGATATGACCCCCCCCGGTGTGGCGGGCACGGGCAGAGGCCCCCTCCCTTCCCTCCGCCGCTCCCCGGGGGGGATCCCGGCAAGGCGGGGAGGAGGGGGGGCGGATTTGGGTGCTATTAAGCGCAGCTGGTGGCGGCTGATCCGCTAACAGGATCGGTGATTACACCCGCCTAATCCCGCCCGCCCGGCGCGGCACGGGTGAAGCCGCCGGGCCGGCGGGGCTCAGCCCGCAGGCGGGATTACGGGGCGGTTACACCGGGGCCGCCCCGCGCGGTACCGGCCCGGTGCCACACCGCCCCCTCGCGGCCGGTGCCAGCCCATCCACCGGCGGGACCCCGAGTCCCGCCCGCCCTCCACCCGGGCACCAGGCACCGGGCACGTACCGAGGACGAGGATGCGGTCACCGGGGCGCAGCTCGGCCTCCAGCTGCGGGAGGAACCGGGACAGCCCCCCCAGCCACTCCCGGGGCTCGGCGCCCTCCTGCCGGTACAGCGCGTCCCAGAAGCGGCGCTGCCGGTAGCGGCGGTNGGCCGCTGGTGTGAGTGACAGGCACTGCCGAGCTCCCTGCAACCGGGGGCGTCCCGGGGGGGGCCCAGAGGGCCGGCGGGGCCCGGCCCCTCACCACAGTCTCTCCACAGCTACCCTGCCGGCTTCGTCTATATCTTCCTGGGCCTGTACTACGCCACGGGCCGCGGCACTGACATCCGCCTGGCGCAGTACCTCTTCGCCGGCCTCTACCTCCTCAACCTCCTCCTCGTCTTCCGCATCTACTGCCGAACCAGCAAGGTAGCCTGGAGCCAGGGGGCCTTGCTGGCCACCGTGGGGCCTCTCCTGCTCTGCTGAGTCCTCACCTGGGCGAAACGGGCTGGGCAGGAGGTCAGGGTTGGGGTCCGAGTGCTGGAGGGGCTCGGCGGCACCGGGGTTCCAGGGCAGGCTGCTGATTGCCCTCGTGTCTCTTTGTCCCCTGCAAGGTGCCCCCGTATGTTTTCTTCTTCATGTGCTGCGCATCTTACCGCATCCACTCCATCTTTGTCCTGCGGCTCTTTAACGACCCCGTCGCCATGGCCATCCTCTTCCTCGCCATCAACCTGTTCCTGGAAGAGCGCTGGTCCTGGGGCTGCCTCCTCTTCAGGTGAGGGTCTGGGAGCAGGGTGGGTGCTGCTCTGCATGAGTGCTGCATGCATGAGTGAGCTCGGCCCCGGGAGGAGGCCGCACTCAGTGCGGTGACTGCCCGTGTGGGGGCTGCAGCGGTAACACAGCTTCCTGTTCAGCCTAGCCGTGTCCGTGAAGATGAACATCCTGCTCTTCGCACCTGGACTTCTATTCCTCCTCCTCCAACGTTTTGGTCTCCTGGGCTGTATCCCCAAGCTCTGCATCTGCGCCCTGCTCCAGGTGGGTCCCTGCTCACCTCAGCTACAGGGGCAGGCTGGCAGCCCCATCGGCAGGGGGTAGCAGGCTGCCCTGCCTGCATTGCAGCGTCCTGCCTGTCTGTCCAGGGGAATGGAAACCTTGGGGTGGATGTATAGTGGCACCAGTATTGAGTTGTCTCCACACAGCAAGCTGGAGATCGATAATCTAATTCACAGGACTCCCATCTTTAGCTGACTGTCCCTATTGCCCCACATGATGCTGGGGTTCTCGGGATTGGCAAGGGTGACGGAGACCTGGCTTATGGCTGCTGCAAGGGTGCTGGTGTGTCTCTGGCAGGTGGTGCTGGGGCTGCCCTTCCTGCTGGTGAACCCTGTGGGGTACCTGACTCGCTCCTTCGACCTGAGCCGCCAGTTCCAGTTCAAATGGACGGTGAACTGGCGCTTCCTCCCAGAAGAGGTTTTCCAGAATCGGGCTTTCCACGCCACGCTGCTCCTAGCTCACCTGGCTGGTCTGGGGCTCTTTGCACTGCACCGGTGGCACAGGTGAGACCCAGGGTTCCCCACGGTGGCTGGTCCCCGTCAGCCCCCATGGTGCAGCATATATACAGGTCTGCGACTCCCCTGCCCCAACAATGCTGTGGTTCTGGGGTTGCAGGCAGGAGTCAGGGGGAGTTGCTGTTCTGTTTTGGGGGGCACGCTGCCCAGGCAGTGTGGCTCACAGGGGAAGGTCCGGGGTGGGAAAGACTTTCAGCAGCTGAGATTGATGTTTGTGCTCCCCCCCTCAGGTCCAAAGAGAGCATCCTGGCTCTGCTGAAGGATCCTGCCGAAAGGAAGCACACATCCCCTCCCTTGACCGTCAATGATATCCTTTGGCAGGGTGGCATCAAGGAGGAGGGGAGAGGGGCAGGGCAGGGCAGGGTGGGCCTTGAGCTCAGCATTCACAGGCTTCCCCTCCTGCTGCGCTGTCAGGACCAGCCCGTCCTACTGCTGGGGAGCTGTTGCAGGATCGCACCTTCAAACTCCTGCGTTTGTCCCCTTAACGCCAGCGCACAGATCGTCTTCGTCCTCTTCTCCTCCAACTTCCTGGGTGTCTGCTGCAGCCGCTCCCTGCACTACCAGTTCTACGTCTGGTACTTCCACACGCTGCCGTACTTACTCTGGTGCACCCCTACCACCAAGCTCGCCCACATGCCCAAGTACGTGCTGCCAGAGAGGGGGACCACTTGTCTGCTGGGGGATTCTGAGAGCGAGGGGTGCTGGTGTCCCCTCTCCATGCTGACCCCCACCTTTCCCCCCTGCAGGGTGCTGCTGCTGGGTGTGATTGAGCTCTGCTGGAACACCTACCCCTCCACGGTCTGCAGCTCCCTCTCCCTCCACATCTGCCACGGACTTGTCCTGCTCCAGCTCTGGTATGGCACGGCCCCCCTGCCAGCGCCGCACATCCCCGCGCCGAGCAGGAGGCCTGCAGCCATCTCCAAGAAGGCCCAGTGAGAGCGTGGCCGGCCAACCCATGGGAACTGGCCCTGGGACTGCCCCTTCTGCCTGCTCCTTCCCCACCCGGCTCCCAAGCTGCCCGCAGCCATCCCAGGAAGGCCGTGAGCCCTGGAACTGTGCAAAGCGGGCAGCGTGGGGACCCCTGACAGGCAGGACTCCTTCAATAAAGGGGACTTCATGTGCTCTTCCCCATCCGCTGCATCCTCGTGCTGTGACGATGTTGGGATGGCCATGCCTCACCTGGGGGGAGGCAGAGCAGCTGCTGGGGCCGTGGGAGCTCCCTTCCCAGCCCTGAGAGCCTGCTGCCTGGGGCAGGAGCACCCTCTGGAGCGAGGTTAAGACAGAGGATCTGCACAACTTCTTTGCTTCAAGGTCTGAATTGCCTTGATGCAGCCCAGGCATCCCTCCAGCACAGCTTTTCCTAATCCCCTGTCTGCTCCCTCCTACAGGAGATGGCTGGGAGCCGGGGGGACCCCCCTGCAGGGCTCTGGTGAGCCCCAGCGTGGCCTGAACGGGGCCAATGGCTCCCTGCCCGTAACAGAGACGCCCGTGCGGGCAGCACGGAGCCAGGTGTCTTTATTGGCCCCTCTGGAGGCTGTCAGACATTGTTGGGGTTGTAGCACAGCATGTTCAGCTTGATGTTCTCGTCCCAGTGACGCAGCAGCAGGAACAAGTGCCTGGCTGCCCCTTTGAGGCAGCCCACATCAACCCCCTCAGGCAGCTGCTGTGCCTGCAGCCATGCGTCTGCCTTGGCTGCCACCAGCTCCCACTCCTCGAAGAAGCCGGCACAGCGATGCTCCAGCCACGCCAAGGCCACCGCCGTGGCCCAGCTGGCACTCTCCAGGTCCTCCGGCCCTACATCCTGCCAGCTCACGCCAGCCTCAGAGGGGGCAGCCGAGTGGGGGCCGGTGTCAGACTCGGAGCCGTGCCCGCTGTCTGCCTGCGCCCACACGGCTGCACTGGGCACCTCGGAGCAAGTGCTGCAGGATGGGGGCGATCTGGGCTGTTGGGCTGTGGCAGGCTCCTCGCCCTCCTCACGGCCGGGCCCTGCCTCGGGGCTGCTCCTGGCCCCTGGGGATGTGGGGCTGAGGCTGGCTCGGTGGGAGGCGTAGGGGGAGGCCCGGCACAGGCGGTCCAGGGGGATCTGCACCACTTCAGAGAAGCTCTCGGTGAGCTGGAACGGCCCCTGGGCTTGCTGCAGCTGCACCTGCAATGGGGGGGCAGATGACTGGGGGGCCAGGCTGGGGTGCAGAGCCACCATGGCCCCCAGCACTCAGTAGTGGGGGCTGCAGAAGTGTCCGTGGGGCACAGGGACTGTCCAACGCCNCAAGCTGAGAGTCCCCAGGGCCCAGGCAGGTCCCCAGGGAGCATAGACCCATGTAAGGGGTTCGGATCGGTACCTGCAGCAACGAGGGCCTCATCCTGCTCCTCTGCATCCCGCTGCTGGCCCAGACCTGCTGTGGAGCTCTTGTGGTGCCAGCTCCCTGCTGGAGAACCTCGTGGCCGGCTGGCTGAGCTGGCTGCGAGGGACAGTCCCACCTCAGCCCTCCGTCCCCTCGCTGCCCCCACCCAACATGCCAGGCCCCCCAGCCATACCTGTGCCCCACACTTCAGGGGCTGTGGGTAGGGCTGCATGCGTGGCACCGTCCACAGGTACCAGGCGAGTGTAGAGGGAAGGCACATTGCANAGCCAGCAAAGGCCCCCAGGGCCGTTCGAAGTTGCAGCGGGGCTGAGCAGGCACCCACCGGCTTTGCATCCTCAGCTGGCTGCTGGTGCTGCCCAGCAGGGACGGTGCCTGCTCGGCCCCGCCCCGGGCGGGATGGGACGGGGTCCTTACCAGCGGGAGGTAGTCGTGGCTGGCATGGTTGCTGGAGCGCTCGCTTTCTGGGCTGAGGCAGTGTGGGCGCAGCAGCAGGCTGGGCCCCCTGCGCCTGCTCAGACTGAACCTGTGGGGCAGAGAGGTGAATTAACAGCTGTGGGCAATTCCCAAGGGGCAGCTGGACCCCAGACTGCTGCAGGGAAGGGGCTGGAGCACCACAACCCCTCCTTGTGCCGCAGGAGGTGGCAGGAAACATTGAAGTGGCACTGTCCCCCCACCCCTCTCCCTGCACGTGACATTTTTTGGGCCTTCACTTGCCCCTGCGCCGCTGCCTCACCTGGAGCCAGCGATGCTCTCCGTGGATTTCTGGGAGCCCATGGAGGTGGTGGAAGGGCTGCTTGGAAGCCCTGCAAGGTGGGGGGACAGCTGAGTGTGGTGGGGCCATGATGCACCCAGAGGTGTGACCCCCTCCCCAGCACCTGCGAGGGTGGTTCAGCCCCCGTGCCCTGGGCAGCAAGGGCAGCCATGGGCACAGCAGATGCTCCCACTCTCGGCTGCCAGCTACACGCTACCAGGGGCACCCCCACCGCGTCCCCTGGGATCCAGCCCTTGGCCCGCTCTGCCCGGGACACACCGTTGGAGCAGTTCTGCTTTTCCCAGCCATAGGTAGGGGAGGAGGCGCTGGCCAGAGACGCACGTGTCTCGTCTCGCTCTGCAAAAAAAGCAAAGCCCTGAGGTCACCATGGCTCCCGGGACCCCACAGCTTGGAACTGCTGCCAGGGGCTGCTGTGCTGACCCCCACGTGCCCCCACAGCGTGGGACAGAGAGCAATGCCTCTTTCCAGGACCCCGGAGTGCTCCAATAGGGACCAGCCCCACGCAGCTGCAAGCTGAGAGTCCCCAGGGCCCAGGCAGGTCCCCAGGGAGCATAGACCCATGTAAGGGGTTCGGATCGGTACCTGCAGCAACGAGGGCCTCATCCTGCTCCTCTGCATCCCGCTGCTGGCCCAGACCTGCTGTGGAGCTCTTGTGGTGCCAGCTCCCTGCTGGAGAACCTCGTGGCCGGCTGGCTGAGCTGGCTGCGAGGGACAGTCCCACCTCAGCCCTCCGTCCCCTCGCTGCCCCCACCCAACATGCCAGGCCCCCCAGCCATACCTGTGCCCCACACTTCAGGGGCTGTGGGTAGGGCTGCATGCGTGGCACCGTCCACAGGTACCAGGCGAGTGTAGAGGGAAGGCACATTGCAGGCTTTGCTGGTTTGCACGGCTTTCAGGCGAAACCGGCGGGCGAAACCTGCCCGGAGCGAGGCGGTTAGAGGTGGGGGGATGCCAGGGCCGTGCCGGGGCGGGGGGGGACACACACGGGCACCCACCCTGCTCCAGCTCAGCTTCCCGCTGCGCCGTTTTCTCATTGTCCCGGATGACTGAGCGTGCTGCCAAGCGGTGCAGTGGCTTATCCCAGGCCTTGCTTGCCTGCCATGGAGGGTCCTCCCTGCCCGGCCCCTCCCAGGGCTGCAGCAGCGGCTCCAGCGAGGCCGTCACTTCCCAGGACACCGGCTTGCCGGCTCGCAGCGCATGGATCACCACCTGGCAGCGCAGGGGCAGGCTGGCATCGCCCAGCCTGGGCTCCCCTGGCTCGGGTGCTGGCGAGGCGCTGAAGAGGTAGGAGGGCTCCACCAGCATGTCCCNCCTCCCCAGCACCTGCGAGGGTGGTTCAGCCCCCGTGCCCTGGGCAGCAAGGGCAGCCATGGGCACAGCAGATGCTCCCACTCTCGGCTGCCAGCTACACGCTACCAGGGGCACCCCCACCGCGTCCCCTGGGATCCAGCCCTTGGCCCGCTCTGCCCGGGACACACCGTTGGAGCAGTTCTGCTTTTCCCAGCCATAGGTAGGGGAGGAGGCGCTGGCCAGAGACGCACGTGTCTCGTCTCGCTCTGCAAAAAAAGCAAAGCCCTGAGGTCACCATGGCTCCCGGGACCCCACAGCTTGGAACTGCTGCCAGGGGCTGCTGTGCTGACCCCCACGTGCCCCCACAGCGTGGGACAGAGAGCAATGCCTCTTTCCAGGACCCCGGAGTGCTCCAATAGGGACCAGCCCCACGCAGCTGCAAGCTGAGAGTCCCCAGGGCCCAGGCNACAATGGCAAGACATGGGGTGAGTGAGGTGGGGGGCGCCCAGCTCTGTCCCCACTGCTCTTGCTCCCTGGGAGCCAGGACGCACTCGACTCCACCACACTGGGCTGCAGCTGCCGTGCATGGGGTCCCAGCTCGTCCAGCTGCCCCTCCAGGGACTGGTTCCTCTTCTGCGACACCTTCTCCAGGGCTCGACAGAGTCGGTGGGCATCCAGCTCCCCGTGCGGTGAGGAAAAGCTGCGTCCAGCCAGGGCAGCACGTGCCAACACCTTCTTCCGTCGCGCCAGCTCCTCTGTGCTCAGGGCCGTTGTCACCTGCGGAGGGGAAGGCTGACAGCCTGGCAAAGGCACCGGCCCAGAGCCCAAACTGCACCAAGCCATGATGGGGCACCTGCGGTCCCAGCCGGCTGTTGGCCGGAGCTGCTGGCTGATGCTCAGCGCCGTCGGTCTGCAGGCTGGCACCCTACAGCCTCCCAGGGCAGCAGGCGATGCTCGCCAGGCTCCTCATACACGTGGGAAGGACCGACTGGCACCGGATGGCAGGAGATTGCAAACATCGCTGGAGGCTGATGCTGAGGCAGGAGGAGTTGGTGGGGATTTTTGTGTGTGTGGGCTGGGGGGGGCTTCGCTCAGTTGCTCAGGCTGGATGATGCTATGGTGGGATGTGGTCCCCAGCACTGAGTGATGACCTGAGAGTGCTGAGACGCTTCACCTAAAAGCTACGGCAGGGTTGCAGCACCCGTGCCACCTCAGCCCCGGCAGCGGAGAGCCTGGGGAAGATCATTTACGCTGCAGGGAAATCACTTACGCTTGACATTTCGGCAGCAAAGGCCACCAGCTGTGCTGTTGTGCAGAGCAGGTTACCTAAGCCCTGCCTCCTGGAAGGACCGTGTCCTGGAGCTGGGTGACAGCTGGCCTCACTCAGCCTCAGGGCCACTGTCACCGGGAGACAGCCCTCTCCCCATCCCAGCGACCTGGCTGGGTTTTAAACCCAGGTATGAAGCAGCAGGGACATGGCCCATCGCTAATGAATAGTCAAGCGGCGTTGGCCGAGGGCTGAAGGAGCCAGGCAGGAGCTTAGCCAGCCCACCCCCTCCTCTCCAGTGCGGCAGGTTCTTTACCTGATGCTGGCCCAGATATTTTCACTTGATTTCTGCAGCGGCAATGAGGATCTGAGCTGGCTAGAGGGTTTGTTAGGCACCCAGCTGACTACTAGCCCAGGGAGCTGGGGGACCAGCTGCTTGGGCCCCAGCTGTCCTGTTCCAGTAGGACAAAACCAACTGAGGAGCCTTCTCGTGGCACCCATGGCTGATCCTTCCTTAAAATCCAGGCTACCACGCTCTGGTGTCCAGGCCAGTAGCCACGTGTCTGGTCACAATGGGGTAGCAAGACCCTAGCTAAGCCGGGAGCAACCCCCCACACGTGAGCCCTTGCACCCCATTGGCATCCTTACCTTGGTGCCAGCCAGGGCGGAGGGCAGCGGGGCAGATTTGGTGGAGGACTCACAGAGGGACAGGCTCTTCTGACCCTGCTGGGAGGCGGCATCGGCACCGGGGGCCGAGGAGCTGCCCTCAGGAAGCACGTCACGGGAGCCGGTGGACTCGCTGCTGGTGGAGCTGTGAGAGAGCAGCCCCCGGCTGCGGTCGGTGCTGACGGAGCAGTGCGTCAGGACGTACTGCTCCTGGATGTAGGAGGGCTGGTAAATCCGCTTCCAGATGTCTCCCCCCGAAACGGGATCCATACCTGCTTGGCGAGCGCACGCCCCATCAGCCCACGGCTCCCATGCCTGCCCCCCGCCCCGGCCCCAGCCCCACTTACTCTGCTCTGACACCTCCGTACCCCCGGCAGAGAGCTCCAGTGAGGCATCCCTGGATCCTGGGGTGCTCTGGGGTGGCTGGCGGCTCTCCCCCAGACTGGGCACCTCCTCCTGGGAGGGGAAGGCTGAGCCCCGGGAGCTTCGATGAGCCCCTTCCCGGCCCTGGCAGAGAGAGGGCACCGCCATCAGCCCCCCAGCATGGGGAGAAGCTGGCAGCACCAGGAACGTGCGGTGCTCCCCATGCCAGGGCAGTGCTGGTCGTACTGGCGGGCGTCTGTCACGGAAGCGGGCAATGTTGTAGAGGACACAGTAGCTGACGAGGCGGTCACCAGGGTAGAGGGCCGGGAGCTCGGTGGGCGAGAGCAGAGCCTCCATGCTGTCAGGGACGTACCAGTCGATGGTGATGTCGCTGACGGCCGGCTCGATCGCCTTCTTCAGGGACTTGATCAGCTGGGGCAAGGAGAGCAGCCAGCGTCAGACTCTGCTGTGGCCCCTGTGCCCCCCGTCCCTGCCTGGGCGTTACCTTGGGCTGCAGCCTCTCAGCCGGGCTCAGGAACTCGGCACGGCCCCGGCTCACCTTGGCCATGCCCTTCAGCAGCCACCGACATGCCCGCGGACCCATGCCAAAGCTGAAGCACCTGCAGGAGAGAGCCAGGCAATGAAAAGCCAGTGCCAGACCAGTGCCGGGGGCTCAGCAGCCCGGTGGCAAGCCCTGCGGCAGGGATGGGCAGGGGTGGCTCATAGCCAGAGATGCCGCGCCGGCGGCATGCCAGGTTGGGGCACCCAGGGGGAAGCTGAGCTGGTGGGTTTGGGGGATGTGGTGGGTGAAGGAGTCCTTTGGGGCTGGTGGAAGCAAGATTTGAGGCTGCGGAAGGAGAAATCTTTGGGAACAGCCCAGGGGACATGGAGAACACGGTGACCTTGCCGTGGTGCCAGTGCTGTACCTGACGGTGCTAGCCTGCCTGCGCACCAGCCGGAGGATCCTGCCTGCGTGGCCCGGCACTGCATCGGTGAAGAGGAAGAGCTGGCGGGGGTAGCTGTGGTGGAGTGGCTGTGCCAGCGCCCAGCCCAGGGCTGCCAGCAGGTTGGTGCTGCCCGCATCTGCCCGCAGCCCGCAGAGGTGCTCGCAGGCGCGCTGCAGCGTCTCCTGCCCGCATGGAGAGCGGCCTTGCAGCGGTCCCCCTGCTCGCCAGTCCCGACCCCATGCCAGGGAGCTGGGAGGGGGGCAGAGAGGGGCTGGTGGGGGGCTTTGCCCGGCAGCACTCACATTGCTGCAGAGGCGACTGGACGGAAAGAGCGGTTTGACGTCGGCGCCGAAGCCGGCGATGTTGAGCAGTGTCCTTGATGGGAGGCTCTTCAGGGCCACCAGCAACGCCTCCTGAGGTGACAGTGGGGGCCAGGGAGGGCTGGCTAAGGACCGGCCACCAAGGGAGCACCCCTGGCCCAGGGGCTGTGCCTCACCTTGACCTTGTCAAGGTCGGGGACGGTCATGGTGCTGCTACGGTCGATGAGGAAGAGGACCTCGCGGGTGACGCTCTGCAGGTCCCCGGGGACACCCTCCACCGCCGGGCAGAAGTTCAGCATGAGTACGGGGTTGGGGAAGATGTCTTTGTGGAAACGCTTCTGCACAAAAGCCACCTGCGAGCCAGGCGGGCCCGGGCTTTCTCACACCCCGTGGCCCATGCCGAGCTCTTCCTCACCCCTATCCCACCGCCTCCCCACTTTCTCCTCCTTCTCCTCCCTACCAGGCCAGCAGTGGCCGTGCCCTGTCACCTGTCTCTCGCCACTACCATCCTTCCTGGCGATCCGCATGTAATCCCGGCGGCTCCGGACGTGGGCCTCGTACTCAGGGTATGTCATGGTGCCATCCTCCATCACCAGGTGGGGGTAGTGGGGCTCTGGGGGCACAGGGGGGTTCGGAGCCATCCCGTGCCACAGGGATCTGCTCCAGTGCTTTTTGGGTGATGCCACGTCTCCCCCAAACCCGCCAAGGACACAGTCCCCCCTCACCGCAGGGGTAGAGGATGATCTCCAGGTCCCTGTCGTAGCAGTGGGGCTCAGCCAGGGTGACGCAGGTGGTGGAGGCAGAGCTGGCCCAGGGGTCGGCATCGGCTCGCAGGGCGTGGGACGGGCTCTCCAGCCCTGCGGGGAGGAGGCGGCAGGCAGCCCCTCGCACCCCCCACCCACCGAGCTCCGCACCTGTGCCGAATCCAGTGCCGCAGCGGTGGCTGCTCCATGCCAGCTCTAATGGGATTAACTGGGCCGGCGGCCAGGAGCTCATCCCCACTGACCCGCAGCCCCTCCTCACCTGTCCTCTCGCCTGTCCATCATGTCACCCCGGGGAAGGAGGCTGCTGACCCAGAGCTGCCCAGAGCCACAAGCGGGGGCACTTTGGGCGGTCCCAGCCCCCGGGATGGGATGGGGAAGGGGCTTCTTTGCATCTAGGGAGTGCAAGAGGATGGCCAGGAAAGGGGGCTCACTTCTTCCTAAAAGCGTGGAGGGACTGGGGAGACACCATCCTGGGGGAACATTACCTGCATTTTGGGGAGGTTTTGCCCAACCAACCGGCACTGCCCGAGCCGCCCACCTACCTGCCAGCAAGCAGGGGCCCTTCACCAGCAGCTCAAAGGCAAACTCATAAGGAAAAGGGTTGCAGGGCCGTCCCCGAAAGATGTCCACGCTCTCCGCAGGCACCATGGGGGATGGCTGGCTCCGGGCACCCGGCCCCCCAAAACAGCTGGTGGGGCTGTGAGAGGACAGGCGGTGATGGCTCCCACCCCTGTCCCCACTCGCCCAGCATCGGCATTCCCCCCCCCGGGATGGCGGAGACTGAGGAAGCCATGAAAATCACCATAGGGCCAACCTGTCGTCACACAAGCTTGCCGGCTCACTCTCGGGGACAGCGGGGACGCGGGGCATGAGGACGGCAGGGAGGAGGAGGCGCAGGGCCCCATCCGGCAGCGTGGCCAGCTCCTGCGCCGTGCTCAGGGCAATGGCCAGGCTCTCCGCCGGGCACAGGACGCCCGTGACGATGACAAAGGTGGAGTGCTCCACATCTTCGTCCAGGACGAGGTGACCTGGGCAGGGGAGGGATGGTGGGGCATCAGCGGGGTGTGAGAGGGTGGTGGTGGGGGTGTTAATTGCACTAATTACTGTCAAAGAGGACAGCATAGCACAGGTGTAACGAGGGGATGCAAAGGGATGGGTAAAGCCTTGGGAGAGGCAGAGGGAGGGGAAAGAGAAGGCTGAGATCTTCAACAGCCAGAGACCCTCCAAGGCACCAGGGTGTCCCCCCACACTACATCCTTGCTTGTTCTGAGCCTCCCAGCCAGGAGCACCCAACAGGATCACCCGCACCACGGCGCTTACCGCTGGCACAGCGGCGCGGCCGGCCCGGGCTGGGGCTGCACTGGAGGCAGCAGTTCTGCACCCGGTGCCGGTTCTGGACCTGGAATGTCACCCGCCGGCTGCCCACCACTGCCTCAAATCCGGCCACCACCTCCGACTCCTCCAGCGGGTAGATGAAGACACCTGTGGGCAGCAGAGAGCCCCGAGGCAGATTCCAGCACTGATGCCACCATGGCACAGTATAGACCATGGCAGCAACGCTAGGAGTCTGTCTGACTCGCAGGGCGATTCAGACACACGAGAGCAGGGCAACACGCAGGAAGGACCTGGAGCCTCACTAGCCCACAGGAGGGCAGGGAGGATGAAATCCCTCTCCTCCTCAGCAATGAGAATGTTTATGCTCAGCCTCATTCTTCTGCATGGCAGGGTGATGCTGTGTGTCCGCAGTGCCCCCACTACAGCCGGCCTCTGCCTTTGCTCCCCAAATTAAGTAAGATTTCGGGACCAGGACACAGGTGGGCTGGAGACAGGATGCTCTCCAGCACAAATGCTTTTAGAGGGCCATGCAGGCAGCCCGGGCAGTTTCCCCTTACCTTCCACAGGCTCTTCGTGGGGGTTGGTGTACACGAGGTGAGCGGTGATGCTCAGGGAGTACCCATTGGCACAAGCCTTCACCCTGGAACTCTTCAGGGGCAGAGTCTCCCAGGAGGAGAGGGCGTACAGCCCTGGCATGGTCCCTTGGCAGGCAGCTGTTGGCAGAGCGGAGGCAGGCGCTGGGTGCCTGGGGATGGGGTCTGCTGGGAAGGGGCTCGTGAATGCAAGCTGCTTCCATCTGCCCAGCCTGTGAGGGGTGAGCAGATCCCCAGGCCTCCCTGTCCCTGCAGCATCCACAAAACACATGGACCTGGACCCAGGTCTCTCTTGGACCCCAGCCCACCTGCAAACTGGATCTGGAGCCATAGGAGCCCACAGAGAGCTCTTCCACCCCATGGGCAAATAAACCTGGCTGCTGGGCAGTGAAGGTTCTTTTCCCGTGGGCAGCAGCAGTTGCGTGCAAGCCCCAAACCCCGGCAGACAAGCAGGGACTCCTAGACGGGAGAGATAATGGCCGGCCACACGCAGCCCATCTCTCAGCCACCCCACAGCAGCTTGGTGGCTCCAGAGTCTCCCCAGACCATCTCCCACACTGCTGGTAGAGGAGCGTCTGCAGCTCCCATCTCCATCCACCCACAGAAGTTACCAGGGTAATTTGTTTTGAAAAAATAAGAAGAGCAAGAAGCCCACAGTGTAACTNACCATCCTGGGGGAACATTACCTGCATTTTGGGGAGGTTTTGCCCAACCAACCGGCACTGCCCGAGCCGCCCACCTACCTGCCAGCAAGCAGGGGCCCTTCACCAGCAGCTCAAAGGCAAACTCATAAGGAAAAGGGTTGCAGGGCCGTCCCCGAAAGATGTCCACGCTCTCCGCAGGCACCATGGGGGATGGCTGGCTCCGGGCACCCGGCCCCCCAAAACAGCTGGTGGGGCTGTGAGAGGACAGGCGGTGATGGCTCCCACCCCTGTCCCCACTCGCCCAGCATCGGCATTCCCCCCCCCGGGATGGCGGAGACTGAGGAAGCCATGAAAATCACCATAGGGCCAACCTGTCGTCACACAAGCTTGCCGGCTCACTCTCGGGGACAGCGGGGACGCGGGGCATGAGGACGGCAGGGAGGAGGAGGCGCAGGGCCCCATCCGGCAGCGTGGCCAGCTCCTGCGCCGTGCTCAGGGCAATGGCCAGGCTCTCCGCCGGGCACAGGACGCCCGTGACGATGACAAAGGTGGAGTGCTCCACATCTTCGTCCAGGACGAGGTGACCTGGGCAGGGGAGGGATGGTGGGGCATCAGCGGGGTGTGAGAGGGTGGTGGTGGGGGTGTTAATTGCACTAATTACTGTCAAAGAGGACAGCATAGCACAGGTGTAACGAGGGGATGCAAAGGGATGGGTAAAGCCTTGGGAGAGGCAGAGGGAGGGGAAAGAGAAGGCTGAGATCTTCAACAGCCAGAGACCCTCCAAGGCACCAGGGTGTCCCCCCACACTACATCCTTGCTTGTTCTGAGCCTCCCAGCCAGGAGCACCCAACAGGATCACCCGCACCACGGCGCTTACCGCTGGCACAGCGGCGCGGCCGGCCCGGGCTGGGGCTGCACTGGAGGCAGCAGTTCTGCACCCGGTGCCGGTTCTGGACCTGGAATGTCACCCGCCGGCTGCCCACCACTGCCTCAAATCCGGCCACCACCTCCGACTCCTCCAGCGGGTAGATGAAGACACCTGTGGGCAGCAGAGAGCCCCGAGGCAGATTCCAGCACTGATGCCACCATGGCACAGTATAGACCATGGCAGCAACGCTAGGAGTCTGTCTGACTCGCAGGGCGATTCAGACACACGAGAGCAGGGCAACACGCAGGAAGGACCTGGAGCCTCACTAGCCCACAGGAGGGCAGGGAGGATGAAATCCCTCTCCTCCTCAGCAATGAGAATGTTTATGCTCAGCCTCATTCTTCTGCATGGCAGGGTGATGCTGTGTGTCCGCAGTGCCCCCACTACAGCCGGCCTCTGCCTTTGCTCCCCAAATTAAGTAAGATTTCGGGACCAGGACACAGGTGGGCTGGAGACAGGATGCTCTCCAGCACAAATGCTTTTAGAGGGCCATGCAGGCAGCCCGGGCAGTTTCCCCTTACCTTCCACAGGCTCTTCGTGGGGGTTGGTGTACACGAGGTGAGCGGTGATGCTCAGGGAGTACCCATTGGCACAAGCCTTCACCCTGGAACTCTTCAGGGGCAGAGTCTCCCAGGAGGAGAGGGCGTACAGCCCTGGCATGGTCCCTTGGCAGGCAGCTGTTGGCAGAGCGGAGGCAGGCGCTGGGTGCCTGGGGATGGGGTCTGCTGGGAAGGGGCTCGTGAATGCAAGCTGCTTCCATCTGCCCAGCCTGTGAGGGGTGAGCAGATCCCCAGGCCTCCCTGTCCCTGCAGCATCCACAAAACACATGGACCTGGACCCAGGTCTCTCTTGGACCCCAGCCCACCTGCAAACTGGATCTGGAGCCATAGGAGCCCACAGAGAGCTCTTCCACCCCATGGGCAAATAAACCTGGCTGCTGGGCAGTGAAGGTTCTTTTCCCGTGGGCAGCAGCAGTTGCGTGCAAGCCCCAAACCCCGGCAGACAAGCAGGGACTCCTAGACGGGAGAGATAATGGCCGGCCACACGCAGCCCATCTCTCAGCCACCCCACAGCAGCTTGGTGGCTCCAGAGTCTCCCCAGACCATCTCCCACACTGCTGGTAGAGGAGCGTCTGCAGCTCCCATCTCCATCCACCCACAGAAGTTACCAGGGTAATTTGTTTTGAAAAAATAAGAAGAGCAAGAAGCCCACAGTGTAACTAGGACAAAACAGTGAGCAGTGTTTGCTGGGGGTTTAATAATTAACAACAAGGTCAGCACTGCACTGAAGAGCGGCACAGAGGGGAAGGCACTGCCAGGGGGGAGTCCGGCTCAAGAAACGATGCTCTCTGCCTCCAGGCGAGTAACGCTCTGCCCAGAGATGGATGCATCCGACATCCCACCCTTCGGCAGCAGCTGCGGGAAGACAGGTGGCTGGGGACGCCTTCAGCAAGAGCACCAATGCTCTCCACACCTCTCTCCCCCTGGGGAAAACCACCTGGGAGCAGCATCCCAAATGATTGCCCAGAGCCAAGGACATCTCTCTAACCTCACCCCATCCCATGCCATCAAATATTCATGTATAATATTTGGGTCAGCCTTAGCCCTGCCTCTATGTGTGTAGTGCATGTGGGTCTCACTCCAGGTGTGGGTCTGCACCTCCACACTGTATTCCCTGCCTGCCCCAAGCACCTGGGACCCAACACAGGCAAGGACAAGGCCAGGTACAAGTGAACCGTCTGGTCCCCCCACTCCACTGGCCTTCATCCCGGGAACGGCTCGTACAAGCATCGGTAACGGGAGGCTCGAGGTGCCCTCAGCACACAGTCACAGGGTGCCTCTCCCTGAGCACCCTTGAAAGCGGAGCAGGGCTACATCCTCAGAGGCAGTGCCAGGACTGAGCCCACGGCTGGCACAAGGCAGGGAGCCCCCGAGAAGTGCAGAAGTGCATTAGCGACTTGGCTGCATCCCAGGAAAATAAGTCCATTACGCCGGAGGGGAGCTGTTTACCTGCTCAGTTGGCATCACAGGGTTATGCTGGCAGGTCCTGGCCACCCAACCACGCCGTGCCATCACCAGTCCTCCACCCTGTGTGCAGGATGCTGCACGCACTGCTGAGCCACCCCAAACTGCTCTCCCAGCACACAGGCGGCACAGGGTCCCTGCACAGCGCAGTTTTCCTCCACACTGGCCATGCCACTGCTGGGAACATCATCAGCCAGGTCCTGCCCTGACCACAGCACACAGCCAGGCTCCAGGGACCAGGACTGCCCCTGCTCAGCCACATCGAGCTGTTAAAGATGGATTTCACCCCAAAGCCCTTCCATTTGTTCCCAAGGTACCCAGCTTAATGCTCAGCAACGCGCCTGCTATTTGCTGTGCCGCCCGTTGGCCGGGGCAGTGCTGGCTTGTTTACCAGGGGCTTACTGGAGAAGCCGTCCCGGCTGCTTTTTATCACTTCTCTTTACATTTACCCTCACAGAGTAAACAGGTCCCATCTGGCCCTGCTGCACTTCGTGCTGGCTGCTCTAAGCCCCGAGGTAATGAATAAAACCAGACCTGATGGTCCTCATCCCAGCCTCTCCATCCTCTTCCTCCAGGGCAGCAAATTGTCCCCAGGTGCCAGCGTGACATCACCAACAGGTGCCTGGTCCCATCCCCATCCCCAGCATGGCTGCCAGTGCCTTCACAGCCCACTCCTCTTCCTCCCTTCCCACTCGCTGCCTGCAGGAGTGGGTATAATCAGCAGCATCCCCAATACGGAAGGGGCTGCACCAGGAGTGGGTCTGGGGGCGGCTTGCCGTGCCGGCGGCAAAAAGCTCTCAGTGAAGGCAAGAAGGAGCTAACTCTTCACTAGGTCAGAATAGCTTAATGTTTCTCTTCTCGTCCGTGGGCAGATTGAATTTTCTAGCAAGGCTGCTGCAGCAAGCCAGGCACCTGAGCCCAGCGGACCCTCCTTAGCTGCCTACGAACTTGTCAGAGTTTCACCTGCTGCAGCAACAGCCGCCCGCGCCAGTGTGCAGTGTGGTCCCGGGGAAGGATGAGGCCAGCCCCGGCACAGGCAGACCCAGCGGAAATTTCCACTGGGGACAGATGCACAGGCCAGTACGAAAGGATGGAAGGAGAGGATCCCAAGCCCCTGCGGCAGCGCCTGGAACGAGTAGGCATCGCTGCCCCTCCTGCTTGCTCATGTTACCCCTGCTTCCCTCACCTCCCCTCCCTGCAGGACATCCCTGCATTGCTCCGCTGGGATGGGGCACAAGGGCAGGAGAGCAACTCCTGGAGCAGCGAGGAGGCCTCGGAGGCAGGATGTGGCAAGCCGCCGGGCATGCTGCTTTGCAGAGAGCCCAAAGAGGAGGAGTGGAGGGGAAAGGGATTTCCCTGGCAGCTGCAGGTGAAGGGGACGGGGTGAAGGACTGTCCCCAGCCTGAGCATGCAGGATGCCGTGCTGTCCCCCGGCTGGCACCGCTGCTTCATTTGCTGGGAAGTCGAAACAAGAGAGCAGAGTCTGCTGCACGCACACACACACGTGTGCTTGCACACACACATGCCCTGGCACAGGCATCGCATCCAGGACCACTGTGTCCAGGACCTGTGCTGCTGCTCTCACCTCCCCAGAGCCACTAAAACCCCTGGAAAACCCCAGCCCTGTGCCAGGGAACAAGAGTTACTTGCCCTTGATGCATCCTAACACAGGCACCCCCCCAAAAAAACGTCCCAGCCCCACGGATTTCCCCCGACAGAGGCATGTCTCAGCAGGGCAGCCCTGCAGAAGGGTCCTGCTGCTTTTTTGGCCATGGGACATTTGTGGCGTGGGCCAGGGACCGGTTGCTGACACCCTGGGGCACGGTCCCAGCAGTTACCAGAGCCAGCCCTGCCGGCTCCGTGCCGGGTGGTGATTTCAGCACTTTTGCGGCCCTGCTGCCTCATTGCCCACCTCTCACCCCTCCCGCACCCCGGGGCTGCCCCGATGGCGGGTGTGCGACCCTGGGGCACCCAGAATGGCAGGACACCCGCAGGGTCCCGGGCCACCGCAGTCCCGGACTCTCCCCCACCCCGGCCCTTACCTGGAGGTGGAGGAGGAGGAGGATGACACAGGAGCTGCAGGCTCAGCTCAGCACCAGCTGGGGCCCTGCCCTCCGCCCCGGGGGTGGGTTTCCCTGCCCCTCCGGCTGGGGGGCTGCGGTACCCGGGAGGGATGAGCGGTCCTTCCCCGCCTCTCCCTGCTGCAGGCTCCCTCTCTGGCACTGGCTCCTTCACCGCCCTCGCTCCATCCCTCGCTCCCCGTGCCAGCAGCAGAGCTGCTCCAAGCCCAGCCTCATTAAAGAGACACACTCCCTGGTACCGCAGCCCGGGGCAGGGCTGGGAGCGCTCCCACGGGTGGCGCTGGGGGTCCCAGGGGACGGCCAACACCCCCAGGAGGCGACAGGCAGCGGCCAAGAGCAGAGCTCACTGCCGTGGGCTGCTCTGCACCCACAACGTGGCGACGCCCAGCCAAACCTGGGTGCTGGTGAGACCCCAGGGTGATGCTGTGGCACCCACAAATGCAGCATTTGGCTGCCCGGGACATGTAGCCATCCCCTGTTTTGCCCCCCAAAACAAAGCACAGGGAAAAATGCAAACACCCATCAGCCGGGTGAACTCCCTGGTACACATACTGTGGGCCACAAGTGTCACAACCGGCTTTGCTAGGAAAGGTCTCAGCTGCCTTAAGAGCACCGTAAGAAGACCGGGCACAGGCAGATGCTGAGCATCCACCCCAAACCAAGATGCCCTGGGGTCCCACTGGGGCCATCCTCATCAGCTTCCGCAGGCTGCAGTGAAATCCCAGACCTCAAAAGCAGGAAAGAGGGGGAATTTGGGGAGACCTCAGCCTTTGGGTGACAAGTGTGACAACAAGCCCCCTTGGGGAAGGGTGCAGACGGTCAGGAAATCCCAGCAAAGTCAAGACATGTCTCCTGGCAAGGAGATCTCACAGCCCGGGATGTGCTGGGAGTCCTTCAGCCGCCACTGCCAGCCCAGCATTCCCAAGTGGGACCAGAGAAAACTGTCAGATTTGGGGCTAATGCCTGCCCTGCCTCTCCCAGGCAGCTCCCTCGCTGTGCTATAGATACGGCTGTGCTGCCACGGCTCTTTTCATAGAGCACACAGAAGGGAGCCACCCCCCTCCCGTGCACCACAAAACCCACCATCGCAGCCAAGCCAAACCCAGAGCTAGCTCAGCCACACAGGCACAAACCAGGGCAGAAAGAGCAGGCAGTGCCGGTGCTGGGAACAGTCCCTGGTCCTGATTTTGGAGCAACACCAGAGCGAGGAAGCCTGGCAGAGCAGCATCTCCCCACCAGATCTCACCTCTAAGCTGCCCCACGTGCTGCTACAGCTTTGGCTCCACGGCACAGGTTTCACAGGTGACGGCACGAGCAAAGGAGGAAAATCTTGGAAGAAGACGCCCTTTGCCGCACGCGGTAGCCTGGGGCACGCTCCCGCCTCCCGACCCCTTACCCTGTGCTTCAGCCAACACAATTATCTGGCAGAGAGGCACTCTGTGTGTCCCCGGGGTGCTTGCAAGAGTACGCTGAGCCATTCTCTCTCCTCATGCGAGATGCCCCACGGCACACCACTTCCCCTCCTCATGCTGCACGGGGAGAGAGGAGAGCTAAAGTGTGTAGCTGCTCTCCTTCCCTGCCATTTATGACCACAGGGGAAGGATGCTAACCCATATTTTACCCCTCCACATGACAGATGCCAGCTCTGTGAGCAGCTGGAGGCACAGCCCACACCGCAGCACATCCACCCAGCCTGCAGCACACACGGGGCTCCCGCTCCTGTCGTCACAGCAAGCACCGCAGCCGCTCCAGCCCCAGAAAAAAAAAAAACCCGCAAGCTTTGATTTTTCTCTGAGATATTGTTTCTAGGCCAAGCTGAGGCGAAGAAAAGCATCCAAATGCGAGTGCTGGGTCAGTGCCACCAGCTGGGGTCATGAGGTTTAGCCAGCCCACGGCGTCAGACGCTGTCTGCAGCCCTGGCGTTACGGCAGGCGAATAACCACAGCGTGCGCAGTGCCGCGGATGGAGCCAAGCCTCGCCATGCCCACCGGTGATCCGCAACAGCCCCGGGGAGATGCAGACAGGCTCCATCCCACTCCGTACAGCACTCACACCAGCATCACAGAACAGGCATGCTTGTCCCCACTCTGCACCATCACAGCTTCCCTACAGCAGCTCATCGCAGCCACAAACAGACCCCCCAGAGATCTCGGCGTGGCTTTTCAGCAGAGCGCTGAGCTATTGCGTGCATTAAACCCTGCAAATGCAGGCCTGGCTCAGACCAACAGCTCCATTTAGAATCCTCGCACTCCAGCGACCCCAGACAGCCCTCACTAGCAGCTGCTATACTGCCCAAGGGACTGGTCCTGATTTGGGTATTTATCCCCAAATCACCTGTCTCTCATCCTGGCTTTATTGAGCTGAATTATTATCGAGATAGGGCTCGCTGGAGGGAACAGGGACAACACAGGTCTTACAGATGTTCCCAGGCCCTGAGTCACTGATAAACCCTGAGAATTTAGTGCCATGGGAGGAAACAACGTGAAGGCCGAGGAGATAGCAGCCGGTGTCAGGCTGGGAGCGACTGTGCTCGATGCAGCTGCGGCTCCTCAGACTCAGCTGAGGGCTGCACAGGCAAAGGCTCTGCCTGCAGGGAGAGGGGCAGGGGTGTCCTGTTCAGCTGTCTGCTGCTCGTTAATCAGCATGAATTAAACGAGATCCTGAGGAGGGGTAGTCATGGAGGAGGAGAATGCCGGTGGTGTTCCTGGTCAAAATCAGGTGCACCTTGGTTTAAGCCATGCCATGTTGGCCTGCCCAGCTGCAGGGAGCTACAGAGGGGCTGGAGGGAGAAAGCAGCGGGAAGTGAAACATCCGCAGAGATAGAGATGGCTGGTGGAGACGTCAGGGACCCTGAGGGAGAGGAGCTTGGAAAGCTGCCAGCACTCCTCCTGCCCAGACCTAACTGAAACCCTCCCAGGATGCTGGCGCAGGCAGACAGAACTGGAAGTGTGGCTCCGACAGAGACCCAGGATACGCGCTAGTGGCTGCTGGGTTTCCTTTCTGCGGCTGAAAATAGCGGGGGCTCGCGGCCGTGTGGCGGGCATGGGGATCTCTCAGCAGCCACCCCACCAGGGCAGCTGGGCTTACTCAGCGGCTGGCTCACCGCGGCTCTCGCCCAGGCGCCAGGCTCGCTGTGGAAAACGAAACTCCGTGGGTTTCAGGAACCTGAAACTCGCTGCCACCTTCCTCTTTGCTTCCCACGCGGAGGCCAAGCCCTTTGCTGGGGCTCTGAGGCAGGCTGCCTCAGCGGGCCATACGCGGGGAGCCCCCTTGCCCCAGCGTGCGTGTCACTGCTCCAGCTTCTTGCTGCTGTCCTTCTTCCGAGGGTCTCTATGTCTGGTGGCGGTGAAACGTGGCAGTTTGGATCAGCTTAGGCCGGCGCAGTGCCAGCAGCCATCGCGGCCCGGCAGCACGGCAAGGTCCCGTCAGGTCAGCCCGTCCCAGCCCTCGGGAGGCCGAGGGCAAAGCTGGGGTGCTGGGTGCCGGGCTGGGGATGGGGTACACGGGGATGGGGGCCCGTCCCGGGGGAGGTCAGGCTGCAGACGTGGGGCCGGTACAAGGGGACCTGGAGGAGAAACCACCCCGAAAGGCCCGGGGCGGGCAGGGCGCGGCGGGAGCCGCCGGGGCTGNCCCCGCGCTGGCCGCGATCGGTCCCCGGGGGGCCCGCCTGGCACCGCTCCCCCTCCTCGGAGCGGGGAGCCCGCTGTCCCGACCCCGGGCCGAGCACCGGCCCCACGCAGGGCTGGTTTCATGGGGGGCAGGCTGCGCGTCCCAGCACCTTGGAAGCAGCCACGCCGACCGGTGTCACCCGAGAAAAGGCGTGGGGACAGGGCCGCCCTGGCACCCGCGCGGGGCGGGGTGGGGGGCACCGAAAGGGAAAGTCCATATTTTGGGGAAGTGCGTTCAGATTTATTCAATACCCACAGCGTGAGACCCTCTGACACGCAGCGATGGGGAGACCCAGGAAGGAGCCCACCGGCACATCGTCGCCTCGCCCAGCCACAGCCGCCTCCAAAACCGCCCCTGCTGCACCACCGCCTTCTGCCTCGGCCACCCGGGCCGAGGCCGTGGCTGCAGGCAGCCAGTCCAGGAGAGCTCCGACTGCCGGGGCTGCCGGCCCCAGCCAGGGGCGGGGGGCAAAGCCAGAGTCCTCTCAGCCAAGACCCACAGCATCCCGCAGAGCCCTAGGAGGTGCTGGGGACCAGCACAGAGCACCTGCCAGGACCTGCTCTGCAACCCAGAAGACGACACCTGATGCCAAAGGAGCTGCTGGTCCGGCCAGACCTGACCCACGTCCGCAGAAGCAGAAGCCTGGGGCTGACCCGAGCACGGCCTGGGACCGGTTCCTGCTCCCCCTGGAGAGCCAGGACATCCCATGGGTGGAGAAGGAGACCCGGGGCCAGCGGAGCAACCCCCAGTGGTACGAGTGGCGGGAGAACCGCATCACCGCCTCCGTGGCCCCCAGGATCGCCAACAGCAAGTTTGCCAATGGCAAGACGGCCAAGGTGCCCCAGTCCTACCTGAAAGCAGTGGTGAGCTCCAGCCCCACAGTGCAGACACCGGCCATGTCCTGGGGGGTCCGCAATGAGAAGGCAGCCGTGCAGGCCTACGAGCAGCTGAAGTCACAGGCTGTGGGCAGGCCGGTGCGGGTGGATGACTGTGGCCTCTTCATTCACCCGGAGAAGATGTGGATCGCCGCCAGCCCGGATGGCGTCATCAAGGAGGTGGCCACGGGGAAGGTCCTGGGGCTGCTGGAGGTGAAGTGTCCCTACAAGCACAGGAACAGGACGGTGCGCGAGGCCTGCAAGGACAAAGACTTCTGCCTGGAGGTGGACGGGGACTCCTACGCCCTGAAGAAGGATCATGCCTACTTCACCCAGGTCCAGTGCCAGCTGGCAGCCACTGGCTTCCAGCAGGCTGACTTCGTGGTGCACACCACCAAGGAGACGGCCGTGGTCCCCGTGGAGTTCGACGCCAAGTTCTGGGGGCAGACAGTGCCCAAGCTGGAGAAGTTTTACACCGAGGTGGTGATTCCTCACCTGGAGGGGAAGGCAGGTGGCTCCGTCTGGGCCAAGGAGGAGTAGAACCCCTCCAGCCTTGCTCACCAGGATGCTCGCTTGGCCACACAAACCCAGCTTTGGCCTCTAGCATAGAATTTATGCCTGGTTTTGCTGCTGTCCTTGGACTGTTCGCTGCCTCTGTCCCAATGCAACTGCCTTGGGACTCAAACAATGCACCAGCAGGACCCTGCTTTGGTAAGGGTACCCTCAAACAGCGACTTCTTCCTGCCCCAGCCAGGCCAGCGTTCAGCCCCCAGNAGGAGCCCACCGGCACATCGTCGCCTCGCCCAGCCACAGCCGCCTCCAAAACCGCCCCTGCTGCACCACCGCCTTCTGCCTCGGCCACCCGGGCCGAGGCCGTGGCTGCAGGCAGCCAGTCCAGGAGAGCTCCGACTGCCGGGGCTGCCGGCCCCAGCCAGGGGCGGGGGGCAAAGCCAGAGTCCTCTCAGCCAAGACCCACAGCATCCCGCAGAGCCCTAGGAGGTGCTGGGGACCAGCACAGAGCACCTGCCAGGACCTGCTCTGCAACCCAGAAGACGACACCTGATGCCAAAGGAGCTGCTGGTCCGGCCAGACCTGACCCACGTCCGCAGAAGCAGAAGCCTGGGGCTGACCCGAGCACGGCCTGGGACCGGTTCCTGCTCCCCCTGGAGAGCCAGGACATCCCATGGGTGGAGAAGGAGACCCGGGGCCAGCGGAGCAACCCCCAGTGGTACGAGTGGCGGGAGAACCGCATCACCGCCTCCGTGGCCCCCAGGATCGCCAACAGCAAGTTTGCCAATGGCAAGACGGCCAAGGTGCCCCAGTCCTACCTGAAAGCAGTGGTGAGCTCCAGCCCCACAGTGCAGACACCGGCCATGTCCTGGGGGGTCCGCAATGAGAAGGCAGCCGTGCAGGCCTACGAGCAGCTGAAGTCACAGGCTGTGGGCAGGCCGGTGCGGGTGGATGACTGTGGCCTCTTCATTCACCCGGAGAAGATGTGGATCGCCGCCAGCCCGGATGGCGTCATCAAGGAGGTGGCCACGGGGAAGGTCCTGGGGCTGCTGGAGGTGAAGTGTCCCTACAAGCACAGGAACAGGACGGTGCGCGAGGCCTGCAAGGACAAAGACTTCTGCCTGGAGGTGGACGGGGACTCCTACGCCCTGAAGAAGGATCATGCCTACTTCACCCAGGTCCAGTGCCAGCTGGCAGCCACTGGCTTCCAGCAGGCTGACTTCGTGGTGCACACCACCAAGGAGACGGCCGTGGTCCCCGTGGAGTTCGACGCCAAGTTCTGGGGGCAGACAGTGCCCAAGCTGGAGAAGTTTTACACCGAGGTGGTGATTCCTCACCTGGAGGGGAAGGCAGGTGGCTCCGTCTGGGCCAAGGAGGAGTAGAACCCCTCCAGCCTTGCTCACCAGGATGCTCGCTTGGCCACACAAACCCAGCTTTGGCCTCTAGCATAGAATTTATGCCTGGTTTTGCTGCTGTCCTTGGACTGTTCGCTGCCTCTGTCCCAATGCAACTGCCTTGGGACTCAAACAATGCACCAGCAGGACCCTGCTTTGGTAAGGGTACCCTCAAACAGCGACTTCTTCCTGCCCCAGCCAGGCCAGCGTTCAGCCCCCAGTGCCTTTTCATCCCGTCCCCCTCACTACATCCCCCCTTTGACCTGACGGTGCTGCCCCATGGAAGCTGGCACCTCCGCATCTGCAGGGGAAGCCAGCGATGCCTCTGTGCTGGAAGAACACTTATTTTGGGAGAAAACTGGATCCTTTGGTACCTCAACTGTTGTCAGGACTAAACTGTAACTCCGCTCTGGAGACAGAGCCAGGGAAGGTTTATTGGCAGCCAAGAGAAGAATACAGCTTTTGAGCTAAATCGTGATGTACCTCAAGAGTCACAGCAAGGGTGTGTGGACAGCCTTGGCCCTGCCATTTCTTTGAGGTGACCCATGATGCTCACAGCAAGTTGGCTGCAGCCTCGGGAAGATGGCACCCGCCAAAGAGGCTGTCCCCAAGTCCAGAGGACGTTCCGCACGCTGCAGCAGGGTGGGGAGGGGGGCATTGCTCTATTAAATACAAGATGCACCGGCCTGCTTGTTCCCTGTTGTCTGTGCAGCTGGGTGTTTACCTGGGGGGTGGGGGGAGTAGGGCTGGGTGGGATCCCCAGGCCGGGTCCCCTCCCAGCCACAGCAGAAGGGGAGTAGGGAAGCGCTCAGGTCCCCGAGGGACATGAGACCCAAAGCCACCACCATTATGGCAAAAGTACTTTATTATATACATAAGACTCCAGCCACACTCCACAGGGCAAGGACCAGAATTTGCTATTTTACATATCAATACAAAGTAACTATAAAAACATAAAGCACTTTTGGGGCCCAGGCTTTCCACACGAGGAGAGAGGCACAGGGACGAACCTGGGGGCTGCTGGGTGACAGGGGGCTGCCCCACACCCTCCGCCAGCTGTGGTCCCACAGTAACCAGATGTGCAAGTAGGAAAGAACCCAGTTAAGAAATACAGTCATGGGGACTGGTAAGTGGGGGCTGTCCCAAGCCCTGCTGTGGGCAGGGGCACGCCAGGGGCCGGGTGTCACAAGGACAGGAGCAGGGTCTGTGTCCCCCATGGAAAGTGCAGAAGGCACGTGGGCCAGGCTCTTTGGAGGGGCTGTGAGGAGGAGGTGGGATCCAAGGGTGAGTGCACATAGGGCCCCAGGAGATCACACACACACACACCGTGCACAGGGGACACGGAGGGAGAAAAGCCTTCCACTGCCAAACTTAACTGGGGGCCTGAAGAGGGCACATCCTGTGTCTCTGGAGCAGCAGTTGCATAGCAGAAGGGGCTCAGGGCCCACTCTTGACAAGTCACTAGGTTTCTCTCTACACATCCAGGAAAAAAACCCAACTTCTGTGATTGAGGGAGTGCTGGGAAGCAAGGCTCTCCCAGCTCCTGGCTCCATCCAAGCTCAGGTCTCAGCATCCAGCTGCTGCTGAAGCAGATGCTCCAGCAGACAGCCCTGCAGACAGACGGCCACAGGGTACGAGCTTCAGTTGTTTCAAACTGGGAGTGGAGAACATGGAAAGCGAACCAGAGCACTCTCCTTCTCCCCTTCCTAAGGGCCCCCAGCCCTGCCACAGCCAGCTCTGAGGATAACTTCAGTCTCCTACCAGGAATCCCACCCCTCTTGACACAGGAGACCTCAGTGCAACTGGAGAACATGAACCAAGGAGGGCTGCTTGGCAAGAACAGCCTTCGTAATAATCTACTAGAGACTGCCTTCGCTGCTCCTGACTCCCCAGGACTATCCTGGGGCTGCAGGCACAGCAAACGAGACCAGGAGCACCATGGGCCAGGGGAAGGACCTCCCCTGTGCAGCCTACAAGGTTGATGAGCCAGAGACAGACAGCTCCACCAATACCCTCAAGACACAGAGCCCCAGTCTCCTTCAGGTGTCACCAGGACCCACGTCCCTTCCCCTTCCACTCTGGAGAGCGGCACACTACACGGGTGGAGCTCGCCTAGGCTGCACCTGGTTGCTGGAGAACTTGGGTCACCAGGGCTTTGCCATCATAGCCCACACGAAGGTCTGAGGCAAGGAAAGGACAACGGTGAGGAAAAAGGAGGAAGGGGAGTCACATCTTGGGCTAAGTGTAAGCTTCCACCACACCACAGAAAAACTACTAGGACTAGGTTCTCCTCATCTGCCCTGGGGGAAAGGCACTGAGCCAGCTTTGTGGGAGGATGGAGATGTTTCAGGGTGACCTAGCGCACAGCCGGACAACCCTCCTCTCCCCCCCTACACCTCCGGGGTAACCAAGCGCCGTGGCCAACGTGATTCCCAGAGAGGACATGCGAGGCAGCTTCCAGGAGTCAGAAGTGCAAGGGGGACAGCCCAGCCCTGCGGCCCAGCCCCTCCCCTGCCATTACTGTGCATTGATTGTCTAGCCAAACCAGGCTACAGTCTTCGGTTTAAAACGGGGACCCCCGCTCTCCCTGCTCCGGAGGAGCTTCAGTCACAGAAGCGCTTGCGGGGCACCGTCCGAGCTCGGTTCGAGCGGCGAATCTCCTGCTTGGCATCACGGCACCGCTGGCAGATGAAAACCTCAGGCACGTTGGATTTGCGGATCTTGGCACAAGAGAGGTGGATCCAGGTAGCACATTCGTTACATTCGATCATGGGCCTCCCTGCGAAGGGCTTCAGGCAGAAGCAGGTGATCAGATCCCAGGCATCATCATCTGGTCAGGAGAGACAGACACCAGTCAGAAAACACCTTACCAGTTGCTGGTCTGGCTATGGCCAGACTAGCCAGTTCCACCGGTGTTGAACAGGAGCCCCCAACTCACCTTCGGCTTTGGTGTTGGGAGCTGCTGCAAATTCGACTGCTAAAGTTGCAAGGGGCGGGGTGGAAGAGAAAAAAATAAAGACCAGATGAGCAAGGTGACCCTACACCCCACTTCAGACATGTTTCAGGTCTGTACCATTCACTCCGCAGAACAGAGCTTCCACAGGGGAGGCCAGGTGCCTGCCCTCTGCTCTTCAGTCCTCCCAGGTCCCAGTCCTCCCCCTGCTGGGAGAGGCTTGGGCCATGAACGAGCCCTCACTGCAGCCAGCATGGGTGGCTCCGGCTGAGACAGGGACAACATTCAGCAGTGGCCACAGCACAACAGGGCCCTCTGCGCCCCCTCGGACACTCACCACTAAGCTGGGAACTCCCTCTGCTTGCATCTTCTCCTTCGCTTTGGTCCAAGGTACTACAAGAACTGGGGCTTTTTCTCCCTCCAGAGCAGGATTCGTGCTCCTGTAGCTGAGAATCATCTCCTGCTGGCTTCTCGGTCCCCTGTGCTCCGTGCATCCAGTCCTTCTCCTCCTTCATCAGCTCCTCCAGGAGGGAGTTGGGCTGGGTGTCCCCAGCCGGGTTGAGAGAAGGCTCCAAGAGCTGCTCTTTCACAGGAGGCACCTGTCCCTCCAGCGCACCCAGCTCCTTCACCCCGTCCTGCTCTGCCCCAGAGCCCTTCCCAGCACTCAGCGGCACCTTCTTCTCCACCTCCTGCTCCAAAATGAGTTTCTTTGCTGGTGGTTTCTTCCGTTTGGTTTGCTGGGGCCGCACATCGTAGAAGCCGGTGGGGAAGGGAGGGCAGCTCATGAGCAGGCTGTTGTCCACAGCCCCCCTGGCCAGGGCATTCCTGCTCCTCCCGTCGTCTGCCAGGATGTGGCAGTCGGAGGAGTGGGACGAGGCCCAGCTATCGCTGTCCTGAGTGCTCCCCGTACTGTTCTGGGGACTCATGCTGCCTCCGTGGGTCCAGGGCTCATTCTGCAAGAGGAGAAGATAAAGGACTAGCACAGGTGCAGACATTCTGGGTAAGGAGGAAGGGGCTGGGGATGGAGAATGACTCTCCAGGAGAAGAATTAGGAGCTGCGTCTGCACGTGGCAGGGAGCTCAGAGCCAACTGACCTCTTCAGGGTAGGGGATGTAGCCTGCATAGGCCAAAACAAAGGTGCAGAACTGGTTGAAATCCTCCACAGTTCTCTGTCGTTTCTGCAACGGCTGCAACAAATGCCATACGTCAATTTAACTCCCCGGATACCCCTACCTGAGCCGAGTATCACAACCTACCCTGGCAGGCAGCCCTGGACCACCAGGCAATTATACAAGCACATAATATTTAGGTCACGCGAACATCCATCCCTCCCATAACCCATCTGCATCATCTGGCTCGACAGATGCAGCCCTTCCCTTTAAAACTGAGATCGCTGCGCGGTGACGGG
>VZSC01004471.1:153451-164499 GCA_013398225.1 Steatornis caripensis
CCCCCCCCCCCAAATTCAAGCCCCCCGGCCCCCAGGAAAAGGAGAGCGCTGCACCCGTTGCGTCCTGGGTTTATTTACACTGCAACCTCCGCGCAGGCGGGCGGGGGGCCGCGAGCAGCACAGCCCCGACACCCACCCCAGGCCGGGCCAAGGGCAAGGCAGCAGCAGGGAGGCGATGCCGGCAGCAGCGCAGGGGAAGGAGCCGGGAGCGGGGTACAGGCAGGGCCGGGCGCTGGCTCCCTCACCACGACAAACACAAGCCCCGGGGGAGAACAGATCAAGCGAGCCCCGGCTTCCAGGGGCTGGGGGAAGAGGCAGGGGTCACTTTTAGCAGCAAAGGCCTCGTTTCCCTCCGGAGCGGCAGAAGGGAGGGTGGTACGTGATGGAGCCTGACTAGTGTTCAGCCAGTTAAACCCCCCCAAAAAAGAAAGGAAAAGGCAGGGGAATGGGGAGCGAAGAAAAATGGAGAACAGCTCCTCTCCTGCCCTCCAGAGCAGGGACCCAAACCAGGGCGAGGAGTCAGGATGCAACACTGCCTTCCCTCCCCTCGGCAGACCAGCAGCTCCAGGCACAGCGTTTCCAGTGTGCCCAGCGCCAGGCGCAGCGCTGGCCAGCAGCAGAGGCCCCGGCGTGTTCCCAGCCATGCGCAGCACTGGGCTCCTGCTCCCTCACCGTTCTTCCACCAGGCCCCGGGAAGAGAGGGCAGTGCAGGTGGCAGTTTGATGGCATGGCTGACGGTCCATGCGGGCAGCAGCGCCATCGGCGCTGTGCCAGGCACAGTTGGGATGGATGCCGAGGTGGCCAAGCTTCGCGCTCCAGCCCCTGGCGCAGTTCGGCTCCTGCCTCTCTTATAGGAAACCCTCCTTCCGGAACTGCTCCTTCAGGATGTCTCTGTACTGGTCGAAGCCGCCCTCGATGCGGGTCACAGTGGCATTCTCACACACCCACAGCTCGTGGCACACCAGGCGGATGAAGCGTTCATCATGGGACACCAGAATTACACCACCCTGCCAACACACAAGAGGGGATAAAGGGAACTTAGCGGCAGGCCCTGCGCTGGTGGTGCGCCTGTCCAGCCTGTGCCCAGCGGTTCACATTTCCACATGCACCAGCGAAAAATCAACGGTACTTCACCGGCAGGGCCCTAATGCCAGCCTTTATTTCCTTCAGGGGGACAGATGGCGTACAGAGGCGGCATGTGCAGCATGCAACGTATTCAGCCTCCCCTCGCAGAAGCCAAGCGTTTGTTACTGGCTCTCCATGTCTCTGACTACTGCGAGGATGGGGACTCCAGGTGGAGTCAATGACAGGCAAAAGGTGGCTGGACCAGGTGGCTGAGCAACCTCAGTTATGCTTTTCTTTCACAGGAAAACCACCTCAACCCAGACAACTGTTAAACAGCGAGAACCAGGTTGATCACAGTGGTATCTGGAGGCTGAGTCTTTGGAGATCAGCCATAGAACGTGCCTAAGGAAGATCCAAGAGGCCCCAAGGAAGGGCCGAGCGACGCATGCAGCACAAGAGAAGTCACAGGGTGTAGGTGACTGGCCAAGATGAGGGACAAGGTGCTCTCTGGTCTGCTGCTGCCTCTCTCAGCCAGCCCTAGCCAAAGTCAGCAGGTGAAACAAACCACTGGGATGGATGACTAAGGCAGAAATGTGACTGAGCCTTCCCAACATCTGTCCTGGACTTGAAGCCACCACTGCACTGTCCACCTCTGGCTGAGATACCAAGCAACCCAAGGTAGAGGCTGCAGGGAGCATTAGAAAAACAAGAGATCTCGCCAAGGCAGCCTTACCCGGAACTTATTCAGTGCCTTTGCCAGCGCCTCGATGGTCTCCATGTCCAGGTGATTTGTTGGCTCATCCAGGACGTAGAAGTTTGGACTGGAAGAGAAGATGGCTCTAAGCATGCACTGGAACAGGTCCAGGCTGGGTTCGCACCCCTTCGCACTGCAGGGACCTCCACCAGGCTGCTGCATCAGTCATGAAAAGCCGCAGCCACCAGCATTTGCGCGGCCCCAAGATTGGTGTTGCCCAGCTCCAGGGACACTTCTTATCCCTGTGAGCCCAAAGCCACAGGAGAAAGCCACCTGCCTCCTTCCACACAGTTGCCCCAGGGTTACAACCTCCCTCCCAACAAGTCCCAAGGACAAGGCTTCCGCAGGGCAGTGGAAAATCCCAGGACACCTGCCTTCCTCCTGGTGAAGGAGGCTCCAGGGATGGAGTCGTGCAAAAATTAACAGCATCTGGAAGAAAATTACCAGGACATAGTCATCTGGGCAAAGGCCACACGACTCTTCTGACCTCCAGACAGGCTGGCCACAGGACGCACAGCCAGCTCCCCCGAGACGCCGTAGCTCCCCAGCTGATGCCGGTACTCTTCCTCCGTCTTCCCTGCAGGAGCATGCATGGCTATGGCACACCCGGCGTGACACAGGGCCCTCGGCGCCATGGGCTCGCTGGGCGCCACGGCCAGACAGCCTGTGCCAGACCAGCACAGCGCGGGAGGAATTCAGCACTTGCTTCTAGGCAATTCCCTCCCAAGCAGGGGGTTTGTGAGGAAAACCTGACACAATCAGGACAGAGGCTGCAGGGCAGGGGTGACTGACTCCCAAGTGACGCTGCCCCCAATTCCCTGTCACCGTGTTACGTAATCTTAAGTGGAGAAGGGAGATGGAGGTTTTGGGAGCTAGGAAACGGGGAGCTGGTGCTCATTCCGCGCCAGGCAGGAAAGCAGGTCATCTGCCCTCAAAACCTGGCCACAGCAGAGCACCAGCCTGAGGCATGCAGGCTGCTGGCCACCCCTGCACAACCAGATCAGCTTCTCGAGGCTGGTGCCCTGAACTTGTGCTGGACGTGGGGAAGTTAACCCAGAGCCAGTGGTGTCCCTTACGCACTGATGTGACAGAGCCTTCTGCCAGTGCCACGGAACTAATCAATGCTGCTCCATGCGTGGCAAAGGGGACCTCAATGGCCCAGATGTCCTGGGATCTCCAAAACTCACCTGGGAACTTTCTTGCCAGCAACTCTACAGCACTGATGTTCAAGTCCAGTTGATCCACGTGGTGCTGGCTGAAATAACCGATCTTTAGGTTTCTGTAGAATGAGAAGAGAGATCAGGAGCTGGTACCAGGCCCCGCAACCGCGGCGCTCACAGCTGCAGCTACAGGAAAAGGGGCATACACGTGGGTGCACAGGACCCATCCCTGTCGCTCGAGCAGCCGTAGCTCCAAAGCAAAGCCCAGAAGCCCTCCAGCTGCACCATTCCTCCCAGCCCCCCAGCCCTTTCCTACCAGGTACCTGTGAGCATGTCTGATCCCTCTGACTGGTGCCAGCTCCCCCATTAAGATCTTTAGCATGGTCGACTTGCCAGCTCCGTTTTCCCCAACCTAGAGAAGGAGCAGCAGCATTGGAGAACGTGAAACCTATGAAGGTACTTCGGAGAGTGGGGGTAGTGATCAGGGAATTTCAGCTCGCTTGGACAATCACGCAGCGGAGCAGGGCAGGACGAGAGTTTAACCTGTGGCTCCAGCTACCTGGAAGCTGCATTTCTATCACTGAGGAGCAGCACAGGCAGCAGTGCTAGATGTTCCCTCCCCAACCCTCCAGCCTAAGCACTACCTGGTCCCAGCCTCATTTGCAAGCAAACAGCACCTCTCTGCTGCCCCCCGCAACGCAGCCAGAGCCCCCATTACATGCTGCTGTCGTCAGCTAACTGACAGGGAGTTACAAAGATGGACTCGGTCTCTTCCCAGAGGCGCGTGGTGAGAGGGTGAAGGGCAACAGGCACAAGTCGCAAATCCGAGCTCGTATTAGGAAAAATGTTCCTCAAAATGAGTTTGATCAAATGCTGCAATGGGACCCAGAGGAATGGGAGAAATATTCCTCCCTTGAGATATCCAGAGTTCAACTGGACAAGGACCTGAGCAACCTGACCTAACATCAAAGCTCGCCCTGCTTTGAGCAGGGACCTCTGAAGGTTCCTCATAGCCACCATTATTCTGCAATCCCACATACCACACAGATGCGGGACTCCAGGTCAGCAGAGACGGAGAGGGAACGGAAGATGTAGTGACTTGGGTCGTAATAGAAATCTACTTCGTCTAGTTGCAGGATAGGGGGGGAGAACTTCTCAAAGCCATCGGGGAACCTGGGAAGGCAGGAAGAGGTGAGAGATGGCCAGGAACTTCAGAGATCCTGCTCCCAGCCCCCCCCGGACAACTGTGCAACCCCCCACGTGGCAAGGGGTGCTCCCTACCATGCAGGGCCTCTGGGAAGGATGGTCACAAGAAGGGAGGGCAGATCTGCAGCCTTGGCCCCAGGAGGGGACCCACCCTAAACATGGGGGACTGTCTGGGCTCCCTGTCAGAGCAAGGCTGGCCTGTGGGAAGGGGTGCTTGTCCGAACCAGGACAGGACTCAGGAGGAGCTCATGTTGGAAATGGAGCCAGGCGCCCTGCAAGCAAGGGCTCACGGGACACTTACTTCATGATCACCTCAGACTCCTTGTCCACAGGTTTCAGCTCTGGCCTGTAAGAAGAGGAGACAAGTAACTGAGATGCCTTGCACTAGGGGTCTGTTCCCAAACTAGAAGCCCAGATAGAGCCTACAGCTCTGCAACACCTCATCCTAGCCAAAGCCTCTGGACCAGAGACAGAGCACCCAAAACCCAAACTACGCCTGTATCACTCAGGTGCCTTGGGAATCTCCTGTTTCTTCCCATGAGCACTGCCCTCTCGCCACATCCAGAGAGGAGCAGGACAGGCACTCACAGCTTCTCCAACAGCTTGAGCTTGCTCTGCACTTGGGATGCCCGGTTGGCATTGTAGCGAAAGCGGTCGATGAAAACCTACAAGAGAAAAAAGCATCAGAGAGCCACAGGTCCCCTTCAGCCTCAGCCATCCCACTCTGCTGCTAAGCCTCCTGCAACAACAGGGCCACATCCACGGGTCTAGAAGCATGGAGAAAGGGACGAGACTGGGAGAAGAGTGCCTCAGCACTACTGGCTTCTCCCAGTACCTGGATGTGCTCGCGGTACTGCTGCTGGGCTTCGTACTCTCGCTGCTGGTTCTTCAGCCGTTCCTCCTTGATCTTCATGAAGTTCTCAAAGTCCCCACGGTACATGTCCAGTCGCTGCGAGTGCAGGTGGATGATGTCCGTGGCTACCGCGTTCAGGAAGTTCCTGTCGTGGGACACCACAAGGATGGTCGACTGCCAGGTCTGGAGGAGACAGCAAGAGGGAGGCCTGAGCATCATCAAGCCAGAGCGCAGGGCTTGGTCCCACCACCCAGCAAGGTGAAACACTAGCCTGGAGGACATCTCCATCCCTCGCCCTTGCTCTGTCCCAGGGCTTCCTGCCACCCCCTACCTGCAGGTAGGTCTCAAGCCACAAAATGGCTCTCACGTCCAGCATGTTCGTTGGCTCTGAGGGAAGGGAAAGAGACACTGAGGTCAGCAGGGATGAGGACAGCTGGGTTATGCTCTTTTACACAGGAAAGGCTAGTGATCAGCATTGGGGAGGAAGAGACCCTGTGTGCGGACTCGCCCTCACAGCTCAGGGGACTCACGTGTGTGGGGTGTGCTGAGGGGGGTGGGCACGGGGGCCAAAGCTCAACCAGGGATGCTCCCCCAACTCCATCATACTGGTAACCCAGACCCTGGTGCCCAGCAGTAGCGCCTTGTCCAGACCCCCCACCCAAGGTGGACAACTCCCCAGGGAGCCAGCCCAGCACCAGGTCACTCCCTGCAGTGAATGGGGACCCCCCGCAGAGTGGGCTGGGCGAGGGAAAGGGACTGCTTGGGGCACAATGACACGCAGACCACCCAGCTGGGCCATGGGGCAGAGCTCTGCCGAGCACAGTGAAAGCAGCTGCTCCAGCAGACATCCCTGCACCACCACCAGCTCTGCCCACCGTGCCGGGGGGCACTGACAGTCCTGCCAGCGCAGCCCCATCACGCAGGGCTATTTTGAGCAGGCAGCTAAAGGCCATGGCGCGTTCCCAACCCCAGCAAGGGCACAGGCAGGCCCAGTGGCTGTGTCGGAGGGGACTAACAGTATCAACTTACCATCCAGCAGAAGGAGATCTGGCCTAGGAAAAACAAGGCATGAGTATCAGAAGCAAAGAGTGCAGGGTCAGCGCAGAGTGCGTTTCACCACACACACAGAGCTGCGATGCCTCCAGCACTCCCCACCCCAAGAGCCTGGGTCGAGAGGACCCCAAGCCAGCACGCCTGCACCTCGCAGCACAGACAGCAAGGAGGGTGAACCCCATGGCATGAAGGCCTGGACACCAACCTGGCAAACAGGGCTCTGGCTAAGGCCAGTCTCATTCTCCAGCCTCCGGAAAACTCTCTGAGGAGAGAAGAGTTTGCAGAGAGAGGTTACCATTTAACACAGAACAACTCTGCGTTTGCCTGCCTACCAGGCTCCTTGCTCCCCTATGGCCCTTTCAGCTCTGCTGAGACCCAGAGATGGAGTGTCCCTGCAGAGATCTCAGGCACAGCATAAGATCCGTGGGGTCCAGCAGGAGGGTGGCTTGGCACCCCCAGGGCAGGAGACCACATCAAAAGGGCAGGAATAGACCCTCACTCTCCCACAGGGCTCCCCTCCCACAGTTACAGCCATAGCAGCACCTGGGGGCTTGCTAGGAGCAGCATCTCCCCAGACCCATTTCTGTCTCAATGCAGAGAACCTAGAGACTTACTTGGTTGTCTGTTGTTGCATCTTGGCATTAAAGCCCAGCCCAGCGAGAATGACGGACGCCCTGGGGAAAAGGGGAGAGAACTGGAACCCAGCTACAGCATCCAACTGCAGAGCAGTCTGAGGTCTCGGACCCACGGCCACCAAGGGGACTCTGCTGCATGGTTTAAAGCTATTCTGGCGCAGGAAAACTTCCTCGCACACCCAAGAGCAGCGCTGGGCTGGGAAATGTAGCCCAGCAGGGCACAGCATCCACACGAAGTCCCAGGAGATTTGCAAGAAGCTTTCAGCTCTTTGACCAGGAAGAGAGTCACTACCATCAACATCCCAGAAACATTCCCCAGACACCAGGAAGGGAGGTCCAAGAGGTGCAGCAGCAACAATGCAAGCCATTTGCAGGGAAATAAACAAAAATCCCTCCAGCTTCGTGGGGAAGCTCGACTACTCCTAACCCAGCAGAGCTGTGACAGAAGAAGAAACAAGAAGAGCAGTAGGGAGAGCCCGCTGTCCCCACACGCTGGATCCCAGGGCCACAGCATCACCCCTCCATGCCCCAAAACACTGCCCATGCCAACAGACAGCGGTGCCTGCAGGGCTGTCTCACCTCGCTGGGGCCTTGTCTGCCTCAATCTCCTCCAGCTTCGCGTAGATCTCCGATAGCCTGGCACCTTCTGTCCCTTGTCCCCTGGGGCAGGAGAAAGAGCAGCAGTGTGGGACTGATGGAGGTCAGGGTTTGAGTGCTGCAGGAGGTTGATCTCCCCAAGCAGGACTAAGGTAGGCAAGATGCAGCCCAGTCCTGCTGGAGCCCACTGCTTGAAGGGAGAGACCTCAGAAAAAGACCTTGCAGTCAAGAAGCCAGAGAAGGGCTGGAAACCCAGGGGCAACATCTCACCTGCCCGCATTAATCTTAGCCGTCAGCTCCCTCTCCACCCGCAGCAGGCTCTCGCGAGTGGTGTCACACTCCAGCACACTCTGCAGAGCCGGCGTCTCGTCCCCCGCCACCTCCTGCTCCACGTGGAGGATGCTGATGTGTGAGGGGATGCGCAGGCTCCGGCTGGCAATCATCTTCAGCAGTGTGGTCTTCCCCAGCCCGTTCCTGCCCACCAGCCCATAGCGCCGTCCAAACGCCAGGTTCAGGTCCGCTCCGGCAAGTAGGACACTAAAGCAAGGTACGTGGTCAGACTGCCCCACGGAGAGTGAGATAACTGGCAGCCACCTGCCCCCAGCGCATTTCAGGCTATGCTGGAGCCAAGGAACTGTCACAGACTTCTCCTGCCCAAAGCCATGAGGGTCAAGCAACCACCTTGCTTCCTGATCCTTCCCACGCCCTCTGTCATTTCCCAACAACTCTCCAATCCAGTCTCAATGACCCGTAGTCCAGCCATAGCCCAGCCAAGACCTGTCCCACCTCCCCACCTGCACTCACCGCTCACCGAAGGACACATCGAAGTTCTCGATGCGCACATCATACGACTTGTTCTTGCCTGATGACTCCATGCGAGTCTCCTTCTTGCTGGCAGCTTGGCTGGCAGATGCCTCCTCAAGGACCCTGAGGGCAGGCAGGAGACAGAGAAGGGGGCTCAACAGGAAAGCTATGCTACAGCCAGATCCCAGCCACATGCAGCAGAGCGGGATGGGGTTGTCTGAGGCACCCTCCATACTCACAGAGGGCCAGACGACTTCAGGGAATCCCGCTCCATCCTCTTGTCCTGCTTGGCTTTCAGCCTGGCTTCCGCCTTCTCCAGTTTCTTGGCATTCACCATCTGGGGCACAAAGCAGAGAGTTTAAAGAAGAGAGGGCATCTTGAGCAAAACCAAAAAACCCAACTCCAGGAGAAACGAGATCAATCAACTCCTCATGCCTGGAAGGAAGGGATGGAGGGCAGGAGGGAGGTAGGACAGGGGAGCTGGGACAGATTCAAGCACATTTTGAGGAAGCTAACCGGGCCAGGAAGTCACTTCAGGAATGAAGTCCTAAATCAACTGCTCATACACAACAGTTCTGCCTCAGCAAGGGAAAGGGTTTGGCCAACCCTAACGTACGGCCAGTTCCATAGTTCCAGGGACCTGGGTCAGCAGAGTCACTTCACCAGCAGCAGCTGCTATCCCATTGCCTGCTCCGCTACACCCTGCACATACCCGCACCCCAGACCACGAGGCGTTTCCCTTACCGACACGTTAAACTTTAGCCAGTTTGGAACAAACTCAGCTTACGCAGTGGATCAATCATGACAGAGACAAAAAGCATTTAATTAAACCTGAAGGCAAGAAGGAGCCAAGTGTTTTAACCCAGCCTCTGGTCTTGGCCAGGCTCTCAGCCCACTCCAGCTTATTCCTGCGTCAAGTCAAATATTTGTGGCTGACCAAGAACACTCCTAGATATTTCTAGGCAAGTCTGCAGCCACCAGAGCATGTTACAGAGCCGCATGCTAGACTGAAGAGCGTCTTGTTACCGGAGCTGTGACCCCGTACCTACAGACAGACTGAGTCACTCTAAACTGTCCCAAGTTCCCTGAATCTCCGAGCAAGACTTGTCCTCCAGAAATCGAGAGGCCTCCCAAGGCCTTCTCTGAACTGTGTCCAATTTTTCTGAAGATGCTTTTCGAGTTGTGGACATGAGAGCCAGAGAGCCAACCCAGCAGCAACAATTCCAGTGCCAAAATCAGCAACTGCCAGCTTTCACTTAAGACTCCTATTCAGACATGCGGGGATCATGTTAGGTCTCAGTCTCCAAGTGCGGGGCTCTTGTCCTCAACACGCTACCCCAGGAAAGCAGAGCTCTGCAAGAGACCAGCCCGGTAGAGAGACTCCTCACCCTCTACAGGGACCGCCATCCTTGCTTTGCAGGCGCACAACTGCACCTCTCTCTGCACTCAGGCTTTGGCACATCCAACGCAGAGGGGAAACCAAGTTGCTCCTCAGCAGCTACATGTTTCATCAGCAAAGATGTTCCATTTTCCTCCACGTCACGGAGCGTAACTGCTTCCAAACTTCTCCGCTCCTGACCTTATTTATCAAACCACGACAACCCACAGCCATTTCTAAAGCTGGGTTTACAACCTCCCTGCAGCAGCTCTCTAGAAAACAGCTGCTCCATGCTAACTCCCCACCTGTACCATCCAACATATCTGACAGTTAGCCAGGATTTTATCTCTCGTTGACTATGGCAAGATGTCACCCCAGTACGTCCTATTTTCTCAATCAAAGGCCTTGCTGCAGAAGCCAAAGGTCCTCACGAAGGACCTGCAGCAAAGAATCTGCACTATGAGCACCACTGCTACATCAACCATGCTTTGAAGCTCATTAAAAAATTACAGCAAAATAGATCTTGTCAAATTAATATGCCTTTAACTCCTGTTGAGCTTTTTTACCAGACCAAGGTCAAGGGTTTCCTAAATTACAGTGAACCTGATGACAAGGAGCAGCAGCCCCACGCGTTACTTGCTCCCACCAGCTCCGCTGCCTTACGAATGAGGGCACGGCCTCCCACTTACCGAGGTCTGGCCTCTCTTCAGCAACAGCCCGGGTAGCAGGTCCACACTGGCATTTGCTGCAACAAGACGTTTGGGTTGGTGAGCACGTGCCCCACGGAGGCTCCACCAAGCGCTGCCTTAGCAGCTGTCCACGTCCAGGCAGGACTGTCCCCTCTTCAACGGGACAAGGGGACCGAAGGGTGGCTCCTCTCCTTCCGCCCCAGCTTACCCTGCGGGCAGCCAGGTGCTGCCGGCCACAGCTCAGCAGCAGGAAGAGAAAGAGGGGTGCACCTGTGAGGGGGAGCCCGAGGCGCGTGGTGGCAGGGGGGAACTGCTGCCTGCAAGGTCAGGCGAGCGCACGCCCAATGCCCTGGGTCCACCGGCACCCTGACAGCGGAACGGGAGCTACGGGGGCAAAACGGGGAGGGGGACACGATGCATGGCTGGGGGTCTCCAGTGGGTGCCACTCACTGTATCCATCGGTGATCTGGGAGAGCTGGATGGGGGCGTCCAGCAGCACCTGGCTGCAGCGCTGGGCCCGGCCCTCGTCCCTGTGAGAGAGGGGCAGGAGGGTGAGGAGGGCAAGGAGGAGCAAGAGGAGGAGGGCGAGGAAGTGGCGACCCTTACAGCTGCAGGGTGTTGAAGAGGCGCTGGCAGATCTCCCGGATGGCGCCGTCGTCCTTGGCGTCCTGCGACACCTCCCGCAGCAGCTCCCCCACCGCCTCCACCAGCTCGTCCACCGACTCGAAGTCCGCCGCGCTGCCGTGCAGGATCCCTGCGGGCACACGGCGCCGGCGCTGCACACCCCTCCGCTCGCTGTCGCGACGGGCGGCCGCGTGTCGCGACGCAGCCGACAGGTGGCGGGCACCCGCCCC
>VZSC01004477.1:0-22797 GCA_013398225.1 Steatornis caripensis
TCGGTTCTGTCCTGGCCCAAACCAGGACAGGTGGGCTTGTGGTCAGGGAGAGCACAACAACCATCTCTGAGCAGCTGACCTGTCTGCTGGTTCTATGACTGTGCGGACCCCAGCAAGAGTTTCTGCATCCCCATATGCAATCAGTGGGCAACACCTGGGGTTTGGCACACTGGGCACTGCTTTAGGCTCTCAGAATTCAGCTAACCAGGGGTTTATTGTTGAACGGTTACTTTCAATTAAATATTAGGACATGTAGCTCCTCATGATTCTTCATGCCTCACTGGCTTTTGTAGCACCTTACACCAAGGTGCTGCTTGCACAGGGTGCTGCTTGCACAGGATTCCCCGAGCAGCCTCTTAGAGCCAGCTCCTGCTTAGACAGCACCCAGCCTCCCTCCCATCCCCTGCACCCAGTCTCACATGGCTGGGTGGTACACTGGATCAATGAACTGGTCTCAGTTAAAAATCCTTCCTCTCCTCCTCTTTTGTGGCAGAGTTGTTTGTATTTGTGATCATTCCTTGACCACTGCAGGGCCATCATGTGGGTGCAACTGAGACAGGTGGTCCATGGTGGAGGGTGGCAGGGTCTGCGCAGAGCTGCTGCGCTGCTCCCACTGTGAGGCTACACCCCTAAAAGATATTCGGATTATTCCCTCAGAAGTGCTGTGAGTGACAGGAGCTCATACAATAGCTGTGCCTCTTGTTTCTATCGGGCACTTCCCTGTGAAATGCTGCGGAGTGCCCAGAAATAGTCAGTATGGGCTACTTCACTTAAGGCTGCTGGGCATCTTTCTTTGGAAGTTCGCTACGTGAGTGGCTCAGCAAAAAATGCTCTTTAAACAGCAGCAGGAATTTTTAAGTCTTTAATAAGCATTTTTAAAAACTTTTGTAGAAAACTGTGGGTGTTGTTAGACTGTTTGGTTAAAGAACCAAACTAGGGTCGTTGTTCTTTCTTTGCTTGATTTTTAGGTGTTCCTTGTGCCCCCATTCTTCCGTGCTCCTCAGATGTAGCCCCCGATTTTCGATAGCACTTCAAGCTTCTCACTTACCGTCTTGCAGAGCTTTGATGCTTTATGGGAAATATAACACATTTGGGGACCTGGCATTGTAGACAAGTGAATAAAAACAAAGGAACTAGAGTTCCTATCAGGATCTACAGCATCTATTTTTGGCCAAAATATTCTTTTTCTTTAAAGTTTTTAGGGGAAAGAATGAAGACATTCACAGTAAAATTTTAATGAACGATACGGTGGTAACTGCTGCTAACAGTTTCCACTTGAAATGTTGTTTATTTGTTTCTGCCAGTCTACTGGTTCTCTGTTGCATTACTGTGTAAAAGGACGTGCTATGGCTGGCGAGCAAACTCAGAAACCTAAGTCTAAGGCTGGCCCTTTTCACTGGTGTCCGAAAACGTTGGTGTTTTCTTGTTGGGATATTCAGGTGTTGTTTGTTTTAGTGCCTTGTCTGATCAACAGGTACACTTTTCCTGATAGATATGGCAGTAAGTGATTCTTCACTGTGGCATCAGTTTGTAGTCCGAGACTTTATTGTTATAGCTGTTCTTGTGCAAACTGAATGGGCTGATGATATTGTTTGGTTTCTTTTCTTTCCTTGTGTCTTCAGCAATCACCCTTTTTTCACAGCAGGATTGATTCTTCCAATGCATATTTCACAAAAAAAAGAGCCCATAGACTTGCTGGATCTGACCAGAGTCATGTGGACAGCGTCGACTTGGCCTCGGCCAGCCCTGTTAGTGTCGCTGTAAGAAACCTGGTGTTTGCCGAGGGTAAGTAGGAAAATCTTTCCTATGCAAGCTGGAAAAGCTGCCTTGACAGATTGCTTGACAGAAGTGCTGCTGGGAACATGGACTTAATGTTCTAGACAGTACCTGCGGCCCACACACCTGACCTGAAACCTCATCAGCCAGGTCTGTCCTAAGTGTCACACAGGGCCGGTAACCTGAGCACAAGCACCCCTGCATGCTATGTAAGCCTCCTCCTGGCCTCTGAAAAGCATCGGTGCAGCACCGGNCTTAATGTTCTAGACAGCACCTGCGGCCCACACACCTGACCTGAAACCTCATCAGCCAGGTCTGTCCTAAGTGTCACACAGGGCCGGTAACCTGAGCACAAGCACCCCTGCATGCTATGTAAGCCTCCTCCTGGCCTCTGAAAAGCATCGGTGCAGCACCGGCTTCTGCTAATGGGGGATCTGTCACAGGTATGTACTCGACAGCCTGATCTTTTTAACGAGGTGGTGCATTGCTGTGGGTATCATACAAAAGTGTGCCTTGAGGAAGCACTTGAGGCAGCAGAGGATAGTAACTGTGAATTAGTTCAAGGATGCCCTAAAAAACCTTCCATCAATGGCATCATCCTGCTGTGTGGTATCAGCACAAAGACCTGTCAATGCTCTATCTTGCTCCACACTGAATTTGCAGACAACTATGTTTCATCAGACTGCCTCTGCCAGTCCTTTGAAATTGCCGATGTGCAAGGGAGGAAATGAGGCACACGAAGGCAGTACTATTGTAGCAGAGTCATGACCTTACTAACCTCTGGCCCTGTATTCATACAAACAATACTGTGACCAAATAAGACTACAGACTTCAACAGATGGAGAGTCAATACAACAATGCTGAAGGATAATATATTAATTTCATTTACACAGCTAAGAAAATCCAGAATACACCAGTTATAGTGAAGATGTTCTGCCCTCTAAGTTGACCTCTTAGACAATTTTAACAGAGCTATGTAAAAAGTGAGTGAGAAATAGTAGATGCTCATCAAATTAGGAGAAGAAATTGCCTGAAAGTGGCATTTGGGAGACCAAGCTAGACAATTTTTAAATAACAGGGTTTGAAACACAATGAAAATAGCCCTATCAAAATAGAATATATGTGACAGAGTTTTTATAAAGCTTCACGAGTCTTCTGTGAATATAATATGCAAGCTGGGAATATTGGATTCGAAATAATAAAAAGTTCCCAGTCAAGCTCCATCTCATTGCAATGAGCTGTAGTGACTTTAAGCAGATGCTAAGAGGTTGCAAGCAAGTGCTTAAGCAGTCTTACATAAGAGATAAATATGATGGATCCACATGTAGTAGAATCACTTCTTAGGATAAAGAGAATCTCCCAAAAATTGCAGTAGAGGCAAAGCTGGAAGATGTGATGGATTCATTTGAGGCTACTGTATGAACTACATCATAAGAGGGCAATTAATGTCAGGCTATACAGTGAGTAGATTATAGGATCAAGGACTTTTTGCATTTGGAAACCAAGTACAAGGTTAGAACTGAAAAGACTAGGAAGCAAGGAAGATCCTTGGAGATAATGGCCCATGGGTATTGGATCTAGCTGCTCTCTGCAGCTGTACCCTTGATTACTCTGTGTGCTGAAGAAGTACTTCCAGATGCAGTCCTACCGAAAGGCAAGACAGCACTGCACAGGGCAGGCCTGATTCTCCTCTTAGTTATGCATGTATAAGTTGCATTGTATGACTGTATACCCAAAGTGAGGTCTGTATCGCTACATTACGCGCAGTTTACTGCAAGGAGGACTTAAGGCAGTACGCGGCTCTAAAAAGAGCTCTGTAACGTCCTGTCTGGCGTGTGTGCATGCATACACACACACACACTTACACACTCCTATGATGAATAGACACACGCAGGCTGCCTCTCCCAGCCCCTAGACTGACTTCATAGTTACACATTTCAAGACCAACACAACATGTGATGTATCCTACTTTTTCATAGAATACTTCCCAAAAATAAAATGGAAAGTTTAATCCCCCCATCTGTTTTTTTTAAACCTTCTCAAATGATGTTTCTTTGTGCTGTAATTTAGGATCTGTATAAATATATTCTGCTGCAAAGGGTGATAATTACCACGCCCACGCAATTTTATAATACACACATCTAATTGTAGTACAGTTATTTGTGGCAGCCAAGCACTGAAAATATACTCTTATTGTACCTCTAAGCAATGATAAAAAAGTCTTATTGCTACCTGAATGTATACTTTCAGGGCATTTTTATTTCACCTAACTAATCTGCTTTTAGATTTTCCTCTTTGAGTGGCTTTCAAAATTCTCTTTCTGCAATTAAAAATAGAAGTAATTAGTAGGGACATAAAAAGACTCTCTGGGAATATGTTGTCAGTGCATCACAATGCTCTGCGGAGATGCCCAAGCTGGATCCAAAAAAGGTGAAAGACCTTCCCGTCGGTACAGCAGAAGGAAATTCAGATATTGCAATATCTTGCAGGATAGCTTGGTCAGGATAGCACCTTGACCAAGGCAGGGGGGATAGCCGAGGCCTATTTTTAATCCTTTTATATATGTCTTGCGGAAGGAAAAGCCAAGTCCTCCACTCCCTTTCTTTTCTAAGAAGCAACAGCATTTTCCACAATTAACCCCTACTCCCAGAGGTTTTACCTGCACTGTCCAACAACCTAGTGCCATTGTTTGCTCCCACATCGTGGTCCCTTGATTGCCAGTGCTCCACGGGTGTCCTCTGCTCTGAAGAAGGCCCTCGGAGGCAATCAGCTATTTCTCTTTGAATTTAAATCCCAGTATTGTTCTGGGAATGGTTTGCCCCAGGGGCTGTCTCCTACAGGCAGTCCCTATAGTTTCCCTTGTCTCCTCTGAGTTCAAGACTTGATCTACCCAGCCTCTGCCTGCACCTGCGAGGTGCAGTTCATTCCTAAATCGCTTCCCGAAGGCTGTGCTTACCAGAACTTGTTTCAGGATTCGCTGGAGAGTGAAGCCTGAGCCTGAAACTCTCCCTCGTGTAGTCTTAGCTCCCAAGATTTAGAATGTCTCAAAGGATTATATACTGTACCACAGTTCTTCACCATCCGAACACACTCTGATTTGCTTGCTGCTTGCCTTTTGCAAGGGGGAAGAGCGCACCCAGGGCAGTCGGAGGGAGCTTTCAGTCAGATCACCGAGGGTCCTACCTCTGACTGGGTGGCTGTGGTCAGTTTTAAATCTAGGCAAAAAAAAGAAAATCCCCTTGGGCAGAAAACATAATTTAACAAAGTCCTTTCTGAGTCAGGGAGAGACCTTGCCTCTCTGCTTGCTGGCAGGAGACGGAAGGAAATGGCTGTGACAGCTCAGAGCGAGGCATCCAAGGGACGTGTCCTCCCGAACGGTGCGTCAGGGGATGCTGCTGGGTGAGTCACGCTGGTTTTTAGCAGGCACTGTGCAGAGTGCCTCTGCGCTTCTTCAAGAGATTTACCCTCTTGAGGTTAAGCTGCTGTAATTTTGACTGCGGAGGGGAAAAGAATACCAGTTCAAAGGCAGAGTTTCAAGTCGGGCTCATATGTGGGATGACGGCAGAAAGACTGGGGTTGGGCGGAGAGGCTGGAGGAAGGGGGCATGGAGAGAGCTGGCACTGAAATTTTGCGTGACAGCCTGCTTGGCAGCCGGCAGCAGCCCAGACGCTGCGTGGTCCAGCTCGCTGCAGCGTGCCTGGTGCTGAGATATCAGAGCACGATTGGAGCCTTATCTGGGGATCTCCAAATTTCAGCTTTGTGGATTTGAGCAGGCCTTTGCCAGTCTTCAACTCCTTCCGTACTCTGGGTGTTTCTCTTCACCTGGTTGAAAGACCTCTCCTTAAAAAGAACGAGAGCCTTCGCTCTCAAAGCTAGGAAAGTGTTGCAATGCACCTTGCTCCCTTAGAAAGGGCCCCTGGGCTTACACCCTGTAGTAGTGCAGAAAACCTCTGCCCTGTTGCTGCTGTGGGACCTGCAGGAGCCCTGGAGTTTTCCAGCACGGTGGCAGGAACCCACCCTCCCCACGCAACCATGCTGCCCTCTGAAGGGTACCCTGCACCTCTCCTATGGCTGAAGCAGGGGCAGGACCAGGCTGCCAAGTCTCTAAGGGCACAGCTGCAGCACAGATGCCACCCATCACAGCTTGTTACCAGGAGGCAATTAATGTAATTGCACAATGTGAGGGACCAGGTGGAGGGAGAAGCCCTTTGGAACCTGCCCCACTCCCCTGGCTCTGGCTCTGGCTCTGGCTCTGCTTGGACAGTCTAGGTTTCACCCTGGATTGTCCATGTCCTCCTGTCCCTGTTTCTCCTCTTCCTCACTTCTGCGCTCTCCTTGGACTTCCAGCACGGATCCCAGTATCAGCCCCTCCAGTCCTTTCACCTCCCCATTCTTCCAGCACTTTCTGAAACTAATTTTCAAACCAGCTCTAACTGTGAATCTTTTCTCCTGGAGCTCTGCTGTCTACCTTATCTATTCCATGTTCGTCATCATTATGAGTTTATGAAGGTGTCACTAAAGCCCAGCCACAAGGACTTTTGTTGCATAGTCACAGAACAAACTTGCAAAACATCAGCCTGACCCAGCATCCCCCACTGTTTTTCTGATATGATGACAGTAATAACTTTGTTGGTAGTCTAGCTGTCATTATTGATGCATTTAAATTATTTTTGAATAATCTTGCTCAGCACCTTTTTAGTGTCCTATCTGATATTGATTAGAAAATCTTGAAAACATTAGTTCATTGGAGGTAAAGAAATATGACAGAAGTGTTGAAGAGGGATGTGTCAGGCGAGACACCAAAAGATAGGTCAAGTATTGATTTTTGTCTGTCTCCAAGCCAAGGTGAGCTAGGCTACACTGAATGAACAGTTGGAGGCACGAGGAGACTGCAGAAAGTTACTGCTTTAGGGGCTGTTACTCTTGATTCCAGCCAGAAGCAACGCCCTAGTGCCTAGATCAGCAAGCAGTGTGGTGTGAAGTTCAGATGCTCAGTGACAAAGCTGGCACATCCCTTGGGAAATACAGGTGGGTTTCTACCAGAGCCCTTTCTCACAAAGCTTGCCTGGAGTTTTTTTTGTTCTTGAGAAGAGGATGCTGTTCCTCCTTCTTTAGTGTGTCGGTCTGACCTGATGGATGTTCTTGGGGCATGCCAGTTACCCTTGCTGGCAGAACAGGTGGCAAGTACTGCAGACCCTGGTGCGGTGCAGGCACAGAGCTGCCCAGCGCTTTGAGGTTTTAACCTCGGCAGGGTTAAGTCTGAAGCAGGCTGGAAAGTCTTGCCAGGGCAGATATGCAGTACATTCACTCGGAGTTCCATTGCCCTGCTTGTGCTCCAGGACCTGGGTGTCCTGCCTTTCTTGTCAGCTCTGTGTTCCTTATAAGTTATTGAGCGATTGGGAATTGAGAATATCCCTGCGAATATTCTGATTTGACAAGTATAAGCACAGATAATAACAGTAAGCTTTAGAGATCAAGTTAAAAAAACAAGAGCCCTGTTTTTTAAAGCTTCGGTTGCACTGTAATATGTTACATTTGGTGACTCACCCCGAGAGTCATGCATGCTAATGCTGTGACGCAGTAGGCTGGGTAATGAAGAGCGAAAGATCATGCCAGTTAGGAAGATGACTACAACAGCTCTGCTCCTTGACTACCTGCATCTCCCTCATGGCTAATGTGCAGAGCACCTTATCTGTATCCCTAATCTGCTTAAATGCATGACTCACACAACAGGCCCATGCCAGAAAGATGATGGCAAGAGATCTAAATGCTGGGGCTGACAAACCCCTCGGAGCCTGCTTACCGGTGGCCAGCAGACTGAGGCGAGCCGTGTCACTCGGTCCTGGGGATGCAACTCTGAGCCAGCGGTGACGCTGCAGTCCAAGTGCTCTGGACATCTCCGCTGAAATGGCAGGGCAGTACTGCAGATGAGATCACTGTCTCGTGCTGGTGCTCTGGTCATGGCTTGTGATTGGTGTCTGGGAGGCTCAGAGTGGGCAGGGATCATTTCAGCTGGTAGCTGAAGCATGCTTTGAAAATGCAACTATATAAGCGCGTATAATAGGCTCGTAGATCCATAGATCCCTGCCCTTCTCAAGGCAAAGCTTTCTTTATTTGAAGGAGCTGGCCCTACCGTCTGATGGGCACCTGGTTAATGCAATCTGTACAAGTGCGGTTTACATGTGTACAGCCTAGACTCGTGCCTGCCTACTGCAAGGTGTGAGGATTTGCTCCTCATCATCTTCAGGAGTGAGGCATTGCTGGAACCCTCCTTTGACTCGTTTTCAAACGCTTCAAACCTACCAAAGCACTAGGAAGGCCTAGAACTGCTAAGCTCCTTTCAGAAATAAAATGAACACATGCTCCTGAAATGACAAACAACCAAAGTTAGCACTAACGAGGGGTTGTAGGGATCCTTCACTCACACAGCTGCACTGGGAAGTCGGAGTGGCAGAGGTGACAGGAACAAGGGAAGCAAGCGGATTCACGGACTAAGCCCTGCTATTGAACTGCTGCATGACCACAGAAGTATATTCACAGCTGTCCTCAGGTGGTGCAGGCTCGCTGTGGACTGTCTTGGCTTCCTCCCTTGCTACTGCTTTTAACTCTGAAGTTTGCCTGGCTCAGGGATGTCTGTGTGGATCAGGGCTGGGCGATGCTGCTGGAGTGTTGCAATCTTTCCCGTTGAGTGACAGGCAGCATATGAATCATCAGCCGGTACTGAAGGGGGGGCTACCGACTCCTTCGGCTCGCTTCCCCTTTGACAGGGCTCCCCAGGGCTTGTCACACATGAGGCTTGTGGAGTCAAGGCCTTACTCGGTTTTATCCTGGGAACAGTAATTGAGTAATTGCCTAGATAGGATGGGGAGATAAACATCTTGATGGCTCTTAGGAAAAGATCCAAAGATGAGCTCCTAAAAGCCAGGTATGGCAGTATGAGGAGCCTGAACTCAATGCTGCAATTCAGCATTTAGTGTGAGCAGCCTGGGGGGCTGGAGGAGGGTCAGCCCCAAAGGAGTGCCCAAGTGCTCAGCGGGGAGATGTCTCCCACCTGCTGGCAGAGCCTGCAGCACGTACAGTGAGGCACGAGAGAAATACTGAGGGCTTTGGTGCCTAAGTAGTTTTCTGGATGTGCCTCTTGGCAGAACTCCTGCTTATTTTAGAGCAGTTGGGAACTCTGTGCTCTTCATTGGTTTCCATTTTGGCATCCTGCCTTCATCCTACAATGGGCAGAGGCAGCCAGGTGAAATGGCCAAACTGTACCCATCTGGACCAGCATTTTGTAGGCATCTCTCAATAAACAAGTTGCACCTTACATGCTGTTCAGACCTTCCAGCAATGCTATCCTACAGACATATTTAGACACACAGATTCTTACAGGGGCGTTGTGCCCCTAGCCTAAAAATTCCCCAGGAGCTGCCATATCCCTGGCAGCATCAGCTACCCCTGTGGCATGAGAGCAAAGAGCTTGACTGCTATTGCCTGTGCAGAGATGGTAAATAACCAGCCCTTTCCCACTTCTCTTTAGTGACTGATCCTCTCCCCTGACTCTGTGGGGGCTGGGCAGAGCAGGGTTGAAAGTGCTGCTGCTGAAAGGTTTGTCCCTTGATTATTCCTCAAATAAACCCTTTCATTTATCAGCCAACATTTTGGCCAAGCTGTCTTTCCTTGGAGCTTGGCAGGAACTGAGCTAGAAACTTGTTTAACTTGGTGGAAGGGCTCTGTAGTAAGAGAAGTCCGGCGATGCTGAAGGGTGCTAGGGGTTGTCAGCTCCCTTTTGCAGGCAAGGAAAACCTCACAACACATCAGTCTGCTCCTAACAGTTTGTTACCTCCCAGTGTTCATCTACTTAGACTTCAGTCTCTTCACTGGGCAAATGGGAGTAATTTAGTCATTATTTCCAGCAGCAAATTGGCTCCATTAGAGTTCAGCTGCCCGATGCTCCAGCTGCTAAAGAAGTGGGAGTGGTGCTGTCTGGCTGCTACAAATTAGACATCTTCTCGGTTCCTGGTTTGCCTTTACTGCTCTACTCTCCCTCTCTGCATCCCTCCCAGCTCAGTCCTTGGCTGATGCTTTTTTTAACCTTTTCACAAACCCCAATCTCCTTTTCATTAGCATACGCAGTGCAACACTGGCAGGTTTGTTGATTTTGCCATCTTCTCCAGTGGTCCCTCTCTGTCTGATGCTCTCCTTTCAGGCAGAATGTAACGCGGTCACCGCAGACATTTGTCATCAGCTGGGCCCCCTTTGACTTGTACCATGCAACTCCTCTTTCCCACTGTCCACCTTTGATTCACAGCAAGTGGGGTGGGGAGGTGGAAAACCTCCCCTTATGGCACAATTCATGCATGGGCACCGCTACACTACGGCTTTGTGTCCAGGAACAGAAACGCTAGTGATTCTTTCGTGTTATATTGACCATTTGTTGAATTTTTAAAGTCCATCTGTTTAGGCTGAAATCCTTTTAACGACTAGACATGAACAATTTAGCGATGAGTTTTCAGGAGAAAATTGGCTCGGTTTGAACTTTGGTGCCCATTGCTCCGGCCGGTAAAGTGCAGACACTGGTTTAGTGACTTGAACACAGCTTTGCTAGGGATCATTAAGGGCTGGTGGCCAGCCCCATCAGGAGAGTACAACAGATGTGATTTTCTTATCTGTGGCACCCCAAGGCTCTCCCTCCCTGTGTTTCCCCACTATATGCTGGGAGATATGCTGTTGGTTCTGCTGATTGTTCTGTTAGGAGATTCCAATTCCGTTGTTAAACACTGGTATTATTCCATTCCTCCTCCTAATGCTGATCGTACATGTTTAACATGTTCTGGCTCTGGCAAGTTTCTTCCAGCCATTTGTGTCTAAACTGCCGCCCCTCTGTAGCATACGTTGATGTCCCAAACGTTCAGAGTCACAGGGCACCGCATCTTTGAGACGAAACATTTCAAATCAAACCGCTCTCAACTGCCTTTGCTCTGAGTGAATTCTGAACAAAGTGTGGGTCCAGAAGTACTAAAAATTTTAAAATTCAGGGAACAAGAAATTATGCTGAGTGAAAAAACAAACCAGCTAAAAGTCCTGCTAGAGCTAAACATTTTTATGTTGCTATTTGGGGGAAAAAAACCCCAACATTTTACTCTCTGTCTGCAAGGTACAAGTGCCAGCAAGTAGGAAAGTGGCAGAAGGTAACCTGATTTTGAGCTTTTCTCAAGCGCTTGATGTTTTCACTAGGTTTTTTTCCTGTATCTCAGGAGGGCAAAAATGAAGCAGTATACAGAAATTTGAGAACTGGAGTTTATGGCAGATCTGGTACTCATTTGGGACAGAACTAGTTTAGTTGAAGGATTAGGCCTCCGAGATCCTACTGTATTTATGACTAAGACGTGGGGCAAAAATAAACCCAAAAGAATTAAACTGTGAAAATTAGCATTTGACAAGAAAAGGAAGTTGTCAAGCCTAAACTGAAATATATAAAGCACACAGAAATCCAGGACACTATACAAAAGGAGATCTAGAAAGAAAAGGGATGTTCAAAGTGATGTACCACAAAAAGTGACACACTAAGCTGAACACGCTGTGGATTGATAGCAAGGTCCTACTGTCCTACTAGGAGATCAGCAAGTCCTGAGATGAGACCTGCCACATCTGTTTTCGGTAGATGTATTAGGTCTGACAGCGATCCAGAGTTTTGTGGCATAAATTTAAGCAGTTTGCAGTGGGTGCATATTGCTGCTAATTCCAATTATGTGTAACTCAATGGACTGAAGGGAACCAATGTCAATCCTGTAAATTATCTGCTAAGCAGTGTTACAAAATGAGCCTCTGGCCTGGCTGTAGTTTGATGAAGCACCAGTGGTGCAACGCGAGCTATTGCCTGCTGAAAACAAGAACGTTAGACACTGCAAGTCAGTGGCAACTCACATCTGTATAAATGCCAGGTAAAGCTCTACATCACACTCTGTGTAGTGTAGAGCCATGCACATGGCCAGCACTTTGCGAGAATGATGCTTTGAGTGTCTGAAATTGGAGACAATAGCTGTAAACAGCAGCAGTGTTATGAAAAAGCTGTCCCCATAGCTGGGTGGTACTGTCATTTAGAAAGACGTGTATTCAGAGTAATGGGAAACATCTTCAAGTCCCAGAAGAGTGGTGAAAAAGGGCACTGAGAAAGCGCCAAATACAACAGCCATAGCAGGCTGAAATGGCTGAAGCTCAGGCACAATATGGGCAGAACTGATGGATTTACTACTGCTGGGAAACACTCGTGCTGATATTTCAGGGTGATCCATGTGTAAATGCTAGAGATGTCAGAGAGACTGATTTAATGTTGGCTGAGGAAGGCAGTGTTAGAGGTGTATTTCTGGGAGTCTCTCTGCCCTCCAGGGTTATTTACAAGCCTGTGTTGTGCTTAGCCTTTTGCTACGCAGAGCTGGTGGGTCTGTGACACTGAGGATGCCACGGTCAGCAGATAGCACAGCTTTGGATGCTGCTGTCTCCCTCTTCTATGCTGGATCACCTTCCACCAGTTGTACAAACACCACCATTTGAGAAATTGCCTCAGAAACAGCACTTTGGGAAAGAGTTTAGTCTTCAAATGATGTCACTGGTAGGCCAGTTACTTTTATAACAAACAGCAGCAGCAAAGGATTAATCAGTGCTTATTTTCCTGCAGAATTTGTCTATCCCCAGCTCCTCTCCACTGGATCATGTTATAATCCACTCAGCTAGATGAAGAGAGGCCTTTATGTCACTCAAAGATGCTCAGCTCTTTGAAGCAGTCTTCATGCTGCTGTTGAGCATCCTCACTGCAAGAGTGTCCTGGCAGTTTGGGATGGGGAAGGCTTTTTCTTGAACTTGTTTTAAAGGAAGAAGTTCAGATTTTAGCCTCCTTCTCTGGAAAGCTGAGTTCAGCTGCCACCCCTGCTTTCAATGCAACCTCAGGAGGGAAACGGCAGCTTCTCTATTTCTCCTTTTTAGTCAACCTCATCTGTTTCGGGCTCTGAACCATCAGCAAAGGGGAAGTAACACATGTGGATTTGCAGTTGTTATGCATTTCAGCAGGCCCTTGAAACGTGTTTGAGAAGGATGTATGTCAACTGAGGTGCTTGGGGGTTTTCCCTGGGGAAGGAAGGTCTGGGTTACCCTGAAATGGAAACTACTCCATGAGTCAGAGAGCCTTGTCCATGGCAGAAATTGGTTAGCTGCTGACCAGTAATTCCTGACGTTCACATCATGGGTTTCATGCCATGAAATAAAGGCCCCTGCGGTCTGTTATGAACAGAGCATCCCCTACCCATTTCTACTGCATTTCCTCAGCCTTCATTAAGGAAACCAAACATCCAATGTTTATACACACTGACACCTTTTCTTTATTGTTGAAGAGGATGAAATGCAATAATTTGCTACAATTCACACTTGTGTTATAACACAAATGCAAAGAAAGGCTCAGAGCACTTGTATTTCTTTGCCACCCTCTGCTTAGCAGCCCTGGTGCTACCGGGGAAACACCTGGGCTCTGACTCTTCTTGTCCTTAGGTTGTTGTTCCTCTCCCTGTGTGTGCACTTACACACATGTACGCATGTGCTCCCAACAGTTTAAGCAGATGCTGACTAATTTGGCTGTGCACGTGGACAAAACCCTCTACTTTGGAAGCCTTTGTATATATGTGATTTAGGGGAAGATCTTTTTTCAAACTAAAGCAGCTCTCTTCTCTTTCAGCCCTGAGCATCAACGAAGTAACGGATGGACCGTCACAACAGCTAATCCTTAGCTTTGGGTTGCTCAGACCTCAAGTTCTACTGCCTGCACATATTCGTTTAACTGGTCACTAAACGTTGGCAATGAATAATGTGTGGCTGAAGGGAGAACAGGAGGAAATGAATGGTGGGATTCTGGGTCTGAGGAGGGAATAGGAGGGAATATAAGGAAGGGATATGAGGTGAGGGTTAAGGTGGGCCAATGATGTTATTTTTAAAGTGAGACCTTATTGACAAAGATTAGGTTGAGGAATGCTAACAGCTCAGGAAAGAGCTCAGTCGTCTTTTTTTTTCTTTCAGTTCCTCAGTGACATTAATCATCTGTCTTGGCTAATAAACAACCATGACTTCTGACCGGATTGGGGGGCATTCTGTAACCACCTATTTTTTTAGTTTTTTAATATACGTATAATCATATATACACAAGCCCAACAGGGAAGATGGTTGATGAAAAAGGAAGGGGCTGTGAAAGAATACATCTCTCCTTACTGCCCCCTGTATCCCATACATTCTCATGCCTCTCTTGAGCATCTCAGCATCCTCTGTTCAGCCACATCCACCTCCCTCAAGCTGAGGTCCCCTCTTTCCTGCTGCAAACAACACTGTCACCTTGCAGTTACTGCTCCAGAGTCCAGAAGGAAAGAGTTTACCCTGGCTTCTCTCTACTTCTGGCCTTCAGCAGCTCTTCCTCACTTTACTTTCAGGATTTGCTCTCGTGTTTCAAGAGAGGGACCTCTGCTTTTTCAGTGTGAAGGCACTGGCAAAGCTAGACACATCAATCCTGTGTTTATTTACAGGTCAGGTACAGGACAGGCAATAGCAATCTGAGATTTCCCATGCTGCTTTACACAGCACTGACCTCTGCAATGACCCAAAATTTTACGGGGGGTAAGAGGTAGTTCAAACTCTGCATCGGCTCAGCCCTCAGCCCACAGAATATCATGCGGAATGGCTCAAATATGCCAAATTGTGTGTTGTGATTAAGTGGAATGGTCCGTGATCTATTAAGATCTGAGCGAATTACAGCCACATTAATTAAACATAGGCCCTCTGGTTGAGCCTGAGCCACAGATGGCATCCCACAGATGGAATGCCACTCTTGATATTCACAGAGCCACTCAGCCCTTTAACTTCAGCTTGCGCTGATTAGCAGAGCAATTTATTTTAGGTGCAGCTATTGGCCTCTGCTGAGGAGAGTGCTCTTAAATGGATATCACTGACAAGGGCCCAGTATACGGAAAGAGACGCAATGGGGAGCAGGGATAATGAAAGCTCCAAAAGTTATCAGCTGTTCTTCCATCCTGGCCTTTCAAAGTAGCAGGAAGGGAACTGGGCATTGAGTTCCCACTGATGTTCAGCAGCATTTGGCTATTTTACTACCTTAGGTGCTGGTTTTTTGACTGATTGTAGCTGTGGTCTCTTGAAGGATGTTAGGATTAGATCTTTTAATACTGAATGTGGCGCTCTTTTATAATGGAAACATTTACCCTTTGAAGCTGAGTCCTAAAATCATCCTTGTCTCTCCCTCCAGAAGGCTTGGGTTATGGCTCATTGGTTTTTCTGTTGTCTTTTTGGCGGTGCTTGTGGGAAAGATGCACGGTAGCATAGCAGGGTTTATTTAGCAGGAATGGCTACTGGTGATAACCTAGAGAGGAGCCCCATTCTCTTAAGCACTATGAATCCTCCGTGCCAAAGAGGGGAAGGATTATACAAAATGAGATTTCTTACATCAGGCCACGTGGAAACCAATGCATGGATATGAAATGACTTTTCCAAGGTCATACGAGAAGTCTGTGGCAAAGCTAAGACCTAGCACAAGACAGCATGAGTTCTAGGCCAGCACAATAATGTCAATTATAATTATTAATGTCAAAGGAGGAGGAGGGAAGAAAAGAGAAAAGACATTTCTGCAAGGAAGAGGATGGCAGGGAATTATTTAACACTTTAAGGCATTCTGACACTGTGTGTAAAGATAAGTGTAGGATTCTAAAATCAAAATAGATTTCTTTTAAAATACACCATCTCATTTCTAACATTAATTTTTAGTTAGAGAGGTGGGAGGGAATTTGTGATTACTGTCTTTGAAAGAAGGCAGCCTGTTACATCAGCAATTAAGAGCTGTGCTGGAAAGGGCTTGCATGCTTTTCCTTCATCTGCTTCAAGGCCTCTTTTTTTAACTGTAAGTGGCCAGGCTTGCCTGAATGTGCAGTGATTGTGCCCTGATACAGGTTCATCTTCAGAAATAAGATGAAGGTACTTTGGAAGTTTTCGCGCGTGTTCTGGCTAGCTGGCTCCTGGATCAGAGCTGGCTTCTGTCTTCCAGCCTCTGTTGCTAAAGGCAGCACTGGCCAACAACCACTGAACCGATGAACGTAATGTTTGGGGCAAGGCATGGACTGCAAAGGTTGGAGGGCAGGGCACTGGAAAGACGATGCTTCCCACTGGTCCCTTCTCTCCACTGACATCTCTAGGGGACCATCTGTACCCTGTAATAGAAAGTTAAGACCCACCAGTTTAGAGCTGTGATGAACCAAGGGCAATTAGTTTTGGACCTTCATCCTCTCCAGCTGAGGCTTATTTAGGTTCTTTCATGTGGGCTGTGGTTGTTCTGAGAGTGCTTTCTTCTGTAAACAGCTGCAGGGAGCACGAGCTTTCTTTAGTGCAGCATCTGCAGTTGCTCCTCACTTGGCCAGTAATAGAAGGCTGTGGCTGTACTTTTGTTCGTCATCATGTGTACTGGCTCCAAACCTAGATCTTTGGCCAGGACTACTCACGCTTTGTTCCTCGGCAGTAAAGTTTGTGCATTTGAATCCTTGTGTTGAATCTCTTGTGTTTAAATAACTGGTCGCAGGTAAGGAAAATAAAGTTTTGAAGGAACATCCAGGTACTGTAATAAAGTTTTCTAAGATTTTAGGCAGGGGGATGTGCTGGAATAGTATCATTTTCATGAATTTTTGGGCATTTTTCTCATTTTTATGAGAAGTGTAGGGGTTAGGGAAACTTCTGTTGTCCTCATAAGCCTATTGCCCACTTCATGCTTCAGTGGACTTCACTGAAACGTGGATGAAGTTGTCTTGGGCAGAGGCTTCACGTGTGGCCTGGTGGGAGGTTTTTCCAGAGCACTGAGGTTAATAGCAACAGTACTAGTGTGCAGAGCTGCCTTGGGGCCAGTGGCTGGAGACCTGGAGGTTGAGATGGAACAAAGTTTTCAGTTTGATGATGGGGGAGCTGTCTTGATACCAGGGGATAATTTAGTTCTCCCTCAATTTTGTCACTGCTTGGAGGATTTCTTGGCATCAGGGCTATGAAATTCTGCAGGTTGTTTGGACAAAAAATTGGAAAAATCTGTTTTGGAAAAAAATAATTAACATCTTTTTCTTTTTACAGGAAACTTGAGATTTCAAGTTTTCATTCATACTCTAAATAAAAACAGTGAAATATTTTAATTCCCAATAGTAGGGAAATACTAAGTTCTGGCCAGTTCTGAGTGGAACTACATATTTCTTTTGCACTTTGGCCTTGTCTTCCTAGTTAATTCTCATTTTCATCTGGAATTTTTTAGGTCAGAGGTAGTGAGCAGGACCAGGTGGTTTTCCCTGCTCTACTAGATGCTTGCAGACTTCTAGGGATCCATTAATTCCATGTCTGTTGAAAGATCTGTTTTCTGTCAGTATGTATCTTCACTCTAGTAAGCTGTTGAGGTGCTCTACTGGGTTTAATATTCTCAGACAGTGAGTCCTTGATCTTGGCCAATCTGAAGTTCTACCAGGAAAGTTAAGTTATCCAAATTCTGTTAGTTATCTAGCAAAGTTTTGCTCTGAGGCATACTGAAGATTTTGAAAGGCTTCTCCAGGTTTTATTGGTTATATAATTAGTACTAACTTAATTATTTTCAGAATATGGAAGAATATCTGATTTTCCCCCCCTCCTTCAGTATTGAATACACATCTTTCAATACAAGCATCGGCAAAATTTACTTGTATTCGTTTTACTATAAGGAGTATTTTATATGAATTCTCATAATATAGATTTCAATATAAGACTTAGCCATCTTTTCCTTTGGAAAGCATTCTTCTGTGCTTTCTTCCCCAGCTTTATAATGTTGGGCGATCTGTCCCTTCCCAAAAGTGTGCTGTCAGTATAGCTGGATGTTACTGGTAATTATAGCCTTTCACAAATTAATAGCCTCCTTTGGATTGTACTTTGCAAGGAACATGACTGGTTCTGTGGGTAGGCAGCAGCAAAACTGAGAATGCTGGAAATTTTCCTTCAAAAATACTATCGTGTTTGAAAGTTTTTGCCATCTGCTTTCCTTGATATGATGAGGACCAATGGAAGAACAATGGAAAAAACCCCTATTTATTTAGGAGATGATGATATGACAGGGAGAACTAGTCCTTCCAGTGTCTCATCAGAAAACTGGAGAAAACCAAGGCCTACCCCTTCTTCATTTTGAAGTAATCATTTTCATAAAAGACCACCCAGTCTTGCCGCAGCTCTGTTGACAGCAAAGCTTATTGATTATTTCTCTGTACTCATGGTGCCCTTCCTGACCCTATTTAATTTGAATCCCGTGTGGCCACTTATCTTTGTGGTCACTGTGGTTTAGTGTTAGTGATTGAAAAATGATACACAGCTCCTGGAGCCCTCTTCGCAGGCTTGCAGCCTCAGAAGCTAGTGGGCCCTATCACCTGTGGCCGCTATCTCTTCTGCGCTATCTCGGGGCTGATAAGCTTCCTGTCAATATGATGATAGCCAACAGCATATCATTATGTTGTTGGAAAGAGACTTTCCATCATTTGTTATCCAAGTGTTTAAATGGTTATTCCCACGTATATGAGGAAAAGCAGGGTGGCCTTCGTTGCCGGCACCTCACAGCCAATTTCTGTGGTGGGTTTTCTCCCCTTCCAGCGTGGTGCTGCAGCAGCCCTGTTTACTTTGTAGGACCGTACTGAGTAAGCTCAGCTCTGTGCACAGAAGTCCTATGCATCCGTCCCTTGGCTGGAGGTGGGTAAAGCTGTGAATTGTGCTATCCATGCCCAAAAGCGCTGGAGAGGAGCTGGGAGTCCAGGGGAGCTGAAGATTTGTTTAAGGGCGGTGGATTTGGCCAGCATGCTGGCAGGAAGCAAGCCTGAGGCGTGAGCTCCCCGTGCAGGACATGGTGCTGAGGAGAACAAGGAGGCTGTTATTAAAGCAGGGCCCAGCGGAGCAAAGGCAGCACTGAGAGACTTCTGAGAGGAGATTGTTTTGTCGGAGAAGCCGGCCTGTGGCAATAAGAAGCCGGCCTGTGGCAATAAGCCCCGGGAGGCTGAATACACCATCGGAGTAGAAGGAATGAAGAAAGCTACTGAATGAAGTGACTTTGAGGCCACGTGGTATTGGTTTGGAATTATCCCCTACAATGCAGGTCTCCTGAGAAGTGCATGTGCGCGGAGGGCTACGCAGCCCTTAGCGATACCTTGGCTAGATGCTGTTAAATAAAGTTTTAAGAATCATAAGACAAAGCAGCATAGACTAGCGGGGCTGGGACTGCAAGCCCTCTGTGGCAAAGGACTCTTTCTTCCCCTGTCTACAGGCTGCCTAACACAGCAGGGGCCCTGGTCTGTCATTAAAGCTTACTCAGTGCTAGCTCAGTCCAAATCACCAATATGATGGTTGACTGGCAGGAGGTTTGGAGGGGGAAAACGGCAATTACAAACTGAATAGAAGCAGCAAAATAATGAAAAAATGGAAGTTATAGAACAGAACTGACCACAGAATGGAAAGGGACTTTCTGGAAACCTAATAAAGCATCATTACCTTACCTAGAAGTACACGGAGAGCTGCAGAGGTAGAATATGAATCAGAAAAAGTGATGCCTGCCCAATGTCGGCCATAGTCCTCGGACCAGATGGTGCTGGCCTTTTCTATCAGCCTTTTCTCTGTGTTTTCACAAAAAAAGAGGTGGCACTGAGGGGAACGTGCTTCTGTTCCCATATTCTGGCAGTACCCCCTCTTCCTCTTGGTAGCAGCAGCATGCGAACATGTCTAATTTGATTTTTCTACTGTTTCCTGAAGAAAGGTAGTCTCTACCAACTCCAAATCCCCTGGGGTGTCAAAGGGGGTTGGGGAGAGGGGATGAAATTAATACATCTTCAGTTCTCTTTAGATAGTTTTTTTTATTTTGTTTTTTCGCAGGAATAACTATTCAGTGACCCTTATTGCTTTTCCACCAGACACCTGATTACCTTGTAGCGGTTCAACATAGTTTTCTATGAGTATTTACCAAGCCATAAGAACTAGAGATTGAAATAAATCTACTTTAGACTACTTCTGCTCTAAGAATGTATAGAAGACCTTATTTACTGTGAAATTAAACAAGGGTAGATACCTGTTTACATTCCCTGGAGTGAAGACAACAAATGTGTTTCATTACTGTGGCTAGAAAGAAAAACATCCTCTATAGAATTTTTTTTTGACCAAAGTAAAAGAGTTCAAAGAATTGGAATCACTTTACTTCTCATATTAGATTAACAACCGAAAGGCAGGCAAAATAGGATGATTTGCTTAAAAAAAAAAAAATCTTCGATCACATTCACAAAAAAACCTCAACAAACCACTAACTTGTCCCATGTACCTGCATTTTTACAGAATATTTGAGAAGAAAAGCTTGAAATGCCAACAATCATTCCTTTTAAAAAAGGGAAAAGAAAGAAGAAGAAGAAAAAATCCATTAGCTAACTGCTGTGTGTCAGCTGGTGAGTTTGATCAGCAGTACATTTTGTGGCGTTGTGCACTGTCATTATAATGGTTGACTGTCCCTCAGAACTAAAATATTAGCATGCATCTGATTGCAGAAGTTCATAATAATAGCAGATAGAGGTAATACATTGCAACCAGGGACAATGAGGGAGCAGTCGGCAGCAGTAGCAAAGTACTATCTAATTGTCTATTTAAGGCCCATCTTGTCTCCCTTGATTTAGCCAGCTGCCAAGAACTGCTTTTATATTCTGTTCCAGACATCTGGGTTTGCATAGGTCCGTCGACTTTCTCGACTCCGCCCATGTCTTCCTTAGCCCAGATTATCATGACTTTGAACTCCACCCGTTTGCCTACTATACAAAACTGGTTATTCAAAAGCAACTGGTAAACCAAGGATCTTGCTTTTTACATGGGCATGGGCTAAATAAACTAAAAACCCCACACTTTTAATCTAGGATGCTGCTACAGGGATGACCTCCTACCACAGCCCCAAGTGTCTGATGCACAGCTATACTGTGAACTCAGAGCAGAAACTGTTTTTTGGTTGTGTGTTTGTGTAGGCTGGGATGTGGGATTCCTATACAAGAACAAAACCAGATGAACAGTGATAATCCAGGGCGTGCTGGTAAACAATTAGTGTCCTGAAATGTAAACTCTGCCTTTCTGATCGGTGTCCTGCTTACCTTTCCTTCTACCTGCCTGTACAGCCTTGACCTCCCCAGCCCCTGGCCCTGTAATTTTCTGTTTCGGTCTTTTGGGGGTTGGCAGCACAGCTGGGTGCAGGGATGCAGGTTAGCTCTGACCCTCTCTGAGCCAGACAGGCATCAGCTCGCTCCTGTCAAAAACCCTGTAACAGGGCGAGCCCTGCTGAGACAGGACTCGTTAGCACAGGCACATGTGTACTAATGAGTCTAAATAGCTTCTGGAGGAAGCTCATGGCTTTCCAGCACACAGAGCGAGTCCAGTGCTCCGCCTCACAGTGTCAGCATCTCCTTCACTGGGGCTGGTTTGCTAAAGTGCACGTTTTGGTGGGAAAGGGAAGAAAAATGGATAGATTTCTACTTTCTTGCCTGTTCCTTCCACAAACAACCCTTCCCTGGAGCCTGCAGATTTATCACAGCTGAGAGGGAATTCGGTGGCAGCTTCTTATTAAAATATTGGCAGCCTATTACTGTTCCTTACAAATGATGCAGATGGATCACCGACTGAAACAGTGCTGAAAGGCAGCTCTGTCTGAGGTGAAACACTCTTTGTCCATCACTACTACCTGCACTTTCCCTCACTGGAAAGCAGATTTTTATTTATTTATTTATTTTAATTTTGCCTACCTCAGCAAATCAAGATCCTGAAAGTTATTTCAGAGGCTCTCTTATCTTTTAACAAATATCTATGGTCTGTAGCTGTCCTGACCTTGAATCGGTTACCCATGCATTTCTCACATCAAGATTAGATTATTGCAACTCCCTCCTGACAGCCTGGCCTGATAAGACCCTGTACAATTTCCAGCTGGTGCTGAATGCTGCTGCCAGGCTCTTGTAATAGAGAGATGATCTCCACATTTCACCTCTGTCCAAAGCGCTGTGTTATTTGCCAGTTAAGCAATATATCGACTTGAAGAGTTCCCTGTTAAAGATGAGCTGCACTTTTTATCCACACTTACGTTCGTGGGTGCTTTGAGAAGTGAGACGAAAGCACCGGTAGGTGCTGACTGCCCTGTGTAATGATGATAGGAAGGGCACTTGGCACCTAACCTCATGTTACCAGCATTACTGACAGTTAATTTGCAGCTCACCTCTAAACAGGATGGCATGAGTCCAGCCTATTTTTTCCTGTATCTTTTTTGTATTTCCTCACCTAACAGTAAAAACCTGAATTGGTATTAGCTCTGTCTGTAAGGCCCTGGCTGCCCTACCCTGCTGACTGGTAACTCCTGTGTTTCACAAAATTGGATGCAGGAGACTGCTGCCGTCGGGGATGGAAGCCAGAGGTGCTCTGTGCCTAAACGCAGCCGTTCAGCACCCTGCACTACAGAGCTAAGCTTGCACACAGCCTGCTCGAGCAGATGTGTGTAGATCAGGAATGATCATATGCCATACACCACGGTGTGTTACTACAAACACTGTGAGGCTACAGGAAACTACAAAGTGCCAATTGAAAAATGAGTAGCAGGGGGCCTTTACAGGAGAAAGAGGCACGGGGGGGTTTGAAATGTGCTGTTGTGCACGATCTAATAAAAACCAAGGTGGGTGAAGGACTTCTTTACTTCTTAGCATTTAGATGTTCCCTTCCTTTTCTGCATGTAAAAATATTTTCATCTTCTTTAATTGATTGGAAAAAGGAGACTATGTTTTGGTAAAGAAGCTGTTGATGTTCCTGCTTGATTCTTTTTTTCTTTAGAATTATACATTTTTAATGTATATTATACATTTATATTATACAATTATATTATACATTTTAATGTATAATGACCCGGGAAACTACAGGCCAGTCAGTCTCACCTGCATCCCTGGAAAGGTGATGGAACGGCTC
>VZSC01004477.1:23705-34814 GCA_013398225.1 Steatornis caripensis
GAGGTTGTGGAGTCTCCTTCTCTGGAGATATTCAAAACCCGCCTGGATGCATTCCTGTGCAACCTGCTCTAGGCTAACCTGCTTTAGCAGGGGGGTTGGACTAGATGATCTCTAGAGGTCCCTTCCAACCCCTACCATTCTATGATTCTATGATTTTTACATCCTTCATATTTAGGGCATATTGAGGAAGAGGAAGAACTGCATGCTTTTGCAAAAAATTATCCTTCCTACCTCCCCTAGGCTGACCTGTTTCCTTCCAACTCTGGATAGCATAAATGAGCTTCTCTCTCCAAGGTGGAGGGATTTACCCCTCTTCCAGTCTTCCAGCCAAGGGGCTGGTGGATTTTCTATCACCAGAAACTTTCGAATCTTTTCTTAAAAGAGATGTTCTGGTTTAAATAAATGTTTGTTTGTTTGTTTTCAGACAATGGTCAGACTTAAAGGCAAAAGTGAATCCTCCAGGCTTTTAAATCTTTTTTTAACTCTAAAATACCAGTGATTGAGACAAGACAGATGCTTCTCTCCTGTGCCTCACTAGCTCCAGCGGACACCTAGCCTTGACAGCACTGAGCTAGAGGCTATGTTGGATTCAGTATTGCTACTTCATGACTGTATGAATGAGTCTTAACTGAAACTGAAATTTGCTGTCATATCCAAGAGGGTTTTTATGTTGTTACCTAACTTTATATTAACTAGGAACATTTTACCTGCCATGTGCTGCAAAGGTAAAAGAGAAATTCTACAGGGCTTCTTAGAGTCATTTGTCCCTCTTCAAGGTCATAACTCTGCAAGGGAGGAAGGATTTTGTGTTGCTTTCGTTGTTTGAACTTTAAGAGTGGAGAGGGTGGTCGGTGTAATACAGATGTTTGTCATTGGTGAGACTCTCGATCCCTTGGGATTACATCAGAGAGCAACAATGTGGTATGGACAAGTTAGTAAAAATTATGTGGAAGTGTTCTGCATTAACTTCCGTAGCCCATCTTTTGCCAGTCTTTGTTGCTTTCACAATCCAAAGGCTTCTCCTAAATATTAAAAAAGCAAAAAAGAAATGCTTCTAAGCAGATAAGCTCAATCTGTTTCAAGAAATATCATGTTCGCAAAGCATATGCACAGTACTCAAAATAGCTAATTTCTTTTTAGCAATGATAGCTCTAGAATGCCCTTGACCTTCCAAAGAGGAGAGATTTGTGCTACTGCACTATATAGGATTTTAATATTAAAAGAGGTTAAATAGCAGAAAGTGAAAAGCTCTTTGCTTCCTCTTTGGTAAGAAGTGAGCTAATGCCAGCAATTGCCATGGCAACAGCAAACAGACCGTCCTGTTCACTTCCATGTTATAAATAAAACAAAAATATTCTCTAAATTACATGCTGTGTCTACATGTATTTGCTATCACCATGTTCAGCAGACACTCCAAAATATTTCTGTCCATGATTTGTTGGAAAAGATTACAAGGTTTATGCAAACTAAATAGTCTTGGTGGGCTACATTCCTTTGAGAAAATAATAAAAATAACATCAAAACAATGCCATCCTTTTCACTGCTGATGTTCTCTGAGTTTTGCAAATAATTACAAGTCCAAAACTGATAACTTACCAGCAGCTGGTGTAAACAATGATAAACTTGCAGTAGCATAATTTTAAACAGGAATAGAAGTACTTTTAAAAAGGATAGGTGATGACTGGAACTTCTGCCTTTACATTTCTGATGGGACACACATGATGAATGGAATGACAGTTGTTTTGTGCCTTATTTTTGCACAGATTGTAGCACACCAGGCCTATTTCATGTGCTCTCACTGCATCTCATATACTGTTCTGTTTTCTACTTCTAAAACGTAAGCTGTTCCGGTTCAATTCTTTAGGCATGGGCAAGTTTTCATCCTGCCCTTCTTTAGGCCCATGAAGTGGTCTTTCCCATGCGTACAGTTGTAGGGCTCAGATGAGGCTTTGGAGCGAGGGATAAAGCACAAGAACTTCTTGTGCAAAAGCAGCTCAAGAACTTTTCTTCAGATTCCTCAGCCCCAGCTCGCATTCATTCAGAGGGCAGGGCCTGCAGAGACATCTCGGGTACTGCTCCCTCGCTGCATTACTCCAGAAGTGGAGATCTATTTTTTGAGTGTGGGGTGACCATCCCATATGCCACTTCCCAGCCATAAGAGGAGGATTGGGAGATGTGAGAAAAGTTTTCTGAGACAGCTGCTTTCATTAACTGCTCCTTGAGGCTGAGGTGACCTTGAAGGAATAACCAGTACTGCTAAAAGCAGAAAGATGCATTAGGCTGAACCTGTCGCTCTCTGTAGAGTTTTGCTGGGACTGCCCCAGCCATTTGCAGATTGTTCAGAATTCAGCAGCGCAATTGCTTGCTGGCTAGAGCCATTACCATCCTACCGTGCTTACTTGGCGTCCTGTCTGCTGGCTGAGCACGAACAACCAGATCACTTGACATTATTGGGTTTTTAAAGTACTGGCCTTGCCTCTTTTCACACCCAAGTTCTCAGGCTGTATTATATCAGCAAGTAGGTGTGCTCACATTGTATGTTGAATCAGCGGGAGATGTAAATATTGCAAAGGAGACTCTTGTTTCCACTATTGCTATCGAATTTTCTGTCTCCTAACTTAAAATAGAAAATTCTAATGATAGGCCTGTCCTGTTGCTTTCAGACAGAAATCTCTAAAAATATATTACCCTTCCTGTGTATGTTTCTTGGTTTTTCAATCTCTTCATTACAAGAAGATGTTAAGGAAGGTTTGGTTGCTGAGGTTAGTACTGTGCTTATGTATGCGTAAAGACAGGCACAGGTAGTTATAAATTCATTTTTTTATCATGTATTTTTATTTTTTATCATATATTTTCAACTTTCCAGAAGTTAAACAGAAACTTGTAAATACAGCATAATAGACACATGGGCACAGGAGTGAGGATTTCATAGATTCTGTTTATTACAGATGATTTTTTTTCAATTAAGTTTGCAGGCAAGGTTTCTAGTTACAGTATAAATTATTTCAAGTGTATTTTGCTCCATTAAAAATCTGTGTAGCGGACAGTGCTGCACTTGACTCAGAGCTGGGAATCCAGCCAGAAACGTGACCCCCTTGATCCCTCCATTCTGAGATTTTTTAAAAGGACAATTGAGGGTGAGGCAGAGGAGGAAATGTCTCCATTTTCTGTTATTGAGTGCTGAATCCTGCTTCATCCCAGGCTTGGCTCAGCTACCTCGGATTCCACCTTCCCCTTATTTACACTGGAGTTCCCTGCTATTTACACTAAAGATCTCTGCAGTGCTCTTGAAATTATGCTCACAAGTTTAACGGCTTTTGTAGTTACAGACGTACCTTATGCTAGTCTATGAGTTTACATTGATTTTTAACTTTAAAGGAATAGGGAGATGGCTGAGGAGCGCTCTACCTTCAGTAGGAAACTACTTTTCCACATTGCTTATCTATGCAACATGAAGGCACCCTGGTAAGGATGCTCACTGTTTGGCCAAACTGGAGTCACTTTTGTAGCTACATTAGGGATTTAGGTCCTGCTCCTCTGTGCAGAAGATGCTCTGTCGCACCAGTGTTAGTGGTTTGTGTGAGGTAGGTGCTCTCCTGATTCCCCAAGGTGCCTCTGAAGGGGTGGAAGAACATGGCCTGGACAAGGCTGCAGGGTGTTACCTAGTAGAGCTATAGGTGTGCATGGGGGAAGAAATTTCACATCACCCATACCCTACTCCACACCAAACCCATTGGTAGGGCCTTGAGTGAATTAATAGGTCTTAATGATTCTGACAAGCCTCACCCGGGAACCACACCCTTGCCAGGGACTCCATTTAAGCTCAAGCCTGAGACTCTAGTTGCTGGATGAGCTGTGCTGTAGGTGAACCTGGTTCCTGTGTGGGCCTTGATGCTGTCTTGTAGGTATCTGGTCTTGTGGTTGGACATCCTGAATGTACATTGTAGATTGTTTCTACACCTGTATTTGGTGTTGACTTCTGGGTAAACTTTGGACCCACTGTGTAACCTTGTTTCCAGCCCTGCTTATGGTCCTGTCTCCACGTGTTTGTGATCAGATGCCCTGGTTGGCCCCTGGATCTGGTGCACCACCTGCCTGATCTTGGACTATTGATGGACTTTTTTACCAGCTCCTATCTCTGCCCACCATGGCCAGACTCCATGGGACTGTGCCCCATTGGTGAGGATGCTGCCTGGGCTGGGGTCACACTGGCCTCCGTGCTGTTCCTGCCTTGGGGAGCAGCCACTTCTCCCTGCTTCTGGCTGTACAGAAGTCTTTGCTCCCTGATCTCTTCCCCGTGGCTTCTCAAGCGCTGTCCCTCCCAGCCTTCCGTTATGCCTCCTAAGGGATGTCTACCATAAACCAGGACCTCTGTGTTTAACTTCCCAGACCATCTCTACCACAGTTAGATGGGGTAAGAGTCTTAGCATGTGGTTTCTCCCTTCCCTCCTGGTGTTGTCACTTCCCTTACGAGACTAGGCAAGTATCTCTTGCCATGGAGTCAATGCTACTGGACAGAAGGGATACAGCAGCCTGCCTGGGCTGTCCCCCTTTGCCAGGTAGTGATGCTTTGTTATGCGCTGCATGGAGTTCTCTTCTTTGCATTATGTGGCTGGGGTGGGGGGAGTGGAAGGGATGGTTGGTCCTTTATCTTTATTTGGGGAGATATAAGTAATTGACATGGCTCAGTGGGTATCACGGGAAAGAAAAAAAAAAGCTCTTTCAAGCCTTTCAGGTTGCTAAGAGACGGATGCTTCAACTTTGGAAGCCTTCATGCACGCAGGGGATATTATCCTGGCAAATTGGACTTTCAAATCTGGCAGCAAGTGAAAAAAGGTGATGCCCCAAAAATAGAGGGCATTTAGGTGATTTGATTTCAGAGACATCTGTTCTCCTTTGCTAGGAGGGCAGGGGGCTGCTCCAGTTAGCGAACATATGTGACCACAATATGTGTAATAAGTTTACTTGTGAGCGTTTTGCCCGTATGCTCACAGCTTGGCCAGGTGACCCCCATTCTCTCCTTCTTTCCAACCTGGTTAATTTTTAACTCAGCTTTTGTGTACAAAGCTTCACTGTGTAGTCAGGCCATGTGTAGTACTTGCTTTGAAGCCCAGAACAGGTTTGCATGCAGATGGAGTGCATGATTGAGTAGCAGTTTAAAGTTTTATACTCACGGGACCGCAAGCCTCCCTTGCAAGAGCCTTCCACTGACTGGCGCAGGAAGCCGAAGCACAGAGCCTGCTCATCTGTAGCATTCATGTCCGGAGTGGCACCTCCCTCCCTTGGTTGCTTTGCTGTAGCTTTTCTGACGGTGTAACTTTATTCAAAAGCACTGCTGTTGGTTGCTCACCAAGCGAAGGACGCTGTAAAGGCTGCGACCTCTTCTTTTCCCTATGTTTAGACTCTCTGCATCACCTAACAACAAGGGGGTAAATGCTAACACTGCAGCATTGCTCCTGTCACCAGCCCTGAGATGCTCGTGGCACAGTTTGCAAAGGGGTGCAAGCAAACCTTTGAGCTCCCTGTGCTCTCCTCCAGTCTGTAAAATGGGCTGAGAGGTTGGTGTGTACTCTAAACTGATACAGAGAAACCATGGTGTTTTCTTTGCCAGTTCTGTGCCAGGACATGTCTTACTTGCACACTGCTCTGCTAGCCTGCGGTCGGCTACCCCTGACCATGCAGTGCTTCCCTCCCCGTGTTGCGCTGGGTGTAAGGCTTGTGTTTGCAGAGCAGTGAAGAGGGTGGCTGGGACCTGGCGCGGCTCAGTCCTGCGTTGCCCTGGGGCTTTCGTGTGCTCTGACAAATGGTGCTCTTTCAGAAAGAAACTTAGAGATGTAGCTGCTGGTGCTTGGACACAAAGTATTGGCAGTACTAGCTGTTTAGTGGGCAACCCGGGGTTCCAATCTCGGCCACGGTTCACTGAGAGGCGCACCTGAGCGCGGTGTGCTTAATTTGAAAGTATGGAAAGGACCCAGAGTCTCAGAGGTCTCTTATGAACTCTGCCACCTGTGCATTACCAAACACCTACATCGGGTACAGTTTTGGAGTGCAAAGACTTCACCTCACTTTGTCCTGGCTCAAACAGCCACCTTCAGCCTTTTTCTAAAAAAGCAGGGAAAAAGACAAAACTGAATATATTTGCAATATAAAATATAAAGAATATAAAAATATGATATTCTAACAGTACCTGTGGTTCCCATTCCTTGTGATTGTAGAGGATTATTTAAGAAGACCCACCTGTTTGTTTGCCGGCCTTTCTGAAGGCATTAAAGAAGGTAACAATGGTGGTTTTGAGAAGGAGGTTAGGTGAGACGGACTAGGGCTGCTCTTGCTCTGGGAGCCTGATCCTGCTTCCTTCCAGACTAATGTGCCAAAAGGAGAGGGCGTAAGAAGCAACCTGTGAGGAGACTGCTACCTCCATTTCTTTTACTGCCTGCTACTGATCCTCACTCGTAGGCCTACCTGACATCAGTAGTCAAGCCTGTACCTGCTTACTGTCTGTTTTGCTTTTGGGCAAACACAAGTCATATCAAGGCTGGGCATCACACCGGAGAGCTCTTGAGGTCGAGAGCTTAGGAAGCTGAGTGCAGGCCTTCTCTCAGGCTGATGCTTCTGCCAGCAGTCGAACGATTGTTAATTTTACCATTACTAAATTTTTGTGATGTTGCTGCCTTTATGCATCTCACAAGCTCACAGTAGCTTTGGAGAATGGTAAGTATTGGCCATGTAAACTAGATGCTTTCTGTTTTATTTGCTAAACAGAACATAAAAGAAAAGGTAGAAAATACATTACAAATTAAAAGGAGAAGATGCATGAAAAAGCGAATAGGAAGGGGACTTTTGATCTTTAGCCAGTGTTTGTGATTAAAGCTGAAGCTGAGAGCTAATGACAGAGTCCCTTCCTGAGAGTTTCCTTTCAAGACCAGGACAAAGGGTCAGTCATGTCATGGTGGACCAGAGACTAAAGAAGGAGATGAATATCATAGGCTGCATGGTAGAGTTCATGCTTTTTAGGTCACCTGTCCTCATGGGACTAGTGTCAGATAAGGTAGTTTACAAAGTGGTGACAGACCCATCCTGTTGCTATTTTGCTCACTGATTTCCAGCATACCCAGCTTGGGCTCGTCACTCTGGTCCCTGCCCTTCCTGTTTACCAGGTGTGATCTCAAGTCAGCCTTCTCCAAGCAGAGTCCCTGACCTTCCTGTTTAGGTGAATTAAACCAGTCAATAAATTTCATTGACTTTTCTGTGCAAAATCACACAAGAGGCTGATGTTCATTTCTGTTGGACAACAGACAGTGCCTGGCCACATGTGCAGTCTCACTCTTGATGCTGTCCTTACTGGGCAGAGAGCTCTGTATTTTCACCTGGAGAAGAACCAGCCCAAAGCACTCTAGTTTTCCAGGAAATTAAGACTCAGAGCCAAACTTTTTAATAAAGCCTCTTTTCCAGCTTTTTTTTTTTTGCTTTCCTCTGCTGCCTAATTGGAATTGCCTGTCAGTGTGCATTCCTAATAGACTTTTCTGAACACAGCTCCTGAACCCAACGTGGTAATGTAAAACCATTGCTCTGTGCTGTCTGTAACAGATGGGAAATGTAATCTGCTGGGTCCTGTGACAGGGTCTGCTCATTATTATAGGAACAATAAGAGAAGAAAAGTAAAAGGTGCAACGTACATTTATTTCCTGACACCTTGTTTAAGAGGCAATGGGCCTGATTCTTACTTGCTGTAAGAGCTTTTGGGAGCACTTTGGTATAAGAGACCTCCAACACGAAAGGAAAATTGCCTAATATGGCTTATTTTTTTTTATACTCTAAATTTCTCTCACCTTAGGCCTTTTAATCTAGCTTGTCATTCAGGCAGCTTTGAGTACTGGCATGCATTTGTCAGAGAGTAAGTGACTATGTGATTCCCGCAATTAAGTGAGTTTCAGGACAGTTATTCTCAGAATCTCTTTAGACTGAATTTTTGCTTCTGTCTCAGACCTGAACAAGAGCTGTGGGGCCTTCTCCAGCTACATCTGTGTGTGATTTACTTAATTGTATTTTTCAGAGCTGTCTCTTGCTGCAAACCTGCCTCGTTCTCACACCTGTACCTGTACAGGCTGTACCAAGAGAAGAACTATAAATGATACTTTTACTAGGGGGAACGTCTTCAGTCTCCATTTTTGACAGAGTCTAGAATTTGTTGGGATGCAAGCAATCTTCTGACGAAAGTAGATGATGCATTGCTTCTTTGAGAGAGTTTGTGTATAGTTATCAGGTCTATGATGTTAAAAGCACTGGTGATTCAGGCCGGCAAGACTTACTGAATATCAAGCAAAGAAGCCTTAACTAAAGCTAAACAGACCAGACAACTACGACGGTGCTAGCTTTTTTTTTTTTTTTCATTCTGTATATACTGAAGTAGTTTGAATGACAACGTTCAGGGAACTGAAAGAACCCAAGCAATGCATTTTCCTATTGGACGATGTCTTCCCTCTTCTCCTTCACTGTGTCCTTTTCTGCCTCTGACCCGTCGGCTGGCAGCAGGCCAGCTATAAAGTCCCTGGTATCCAATCTTCTGCTATCCTCTTACCTTCCCTGCCCCTGGCACCCAGATCGTTGTACTAGCTGACCCTGTTTGAAGTTCCAGTGTGATGGACTCCATTTCCCTTTCAATCAGGCCTGCCAGTCTAGCTGGTTTCAGCATTTCAGCAATCTTCTGTGTGGGTTGGTGCATTAACCGTAAGGAGTGGAGTTTCATGCTGGAGCTATTATGTCCTGCTTATTTTTAATCCCTTTCCACCATCAGCACCTTTGCCAAGAATTGGAGTCGAGCTTTGCAAGCATTGCTTTGATCTTGCTTGCACTTTGGACAACATCTGTATCAGCATTTGCATATTGATTCCGGGTGGATGAGTTCACAAGTCAGACTTCACTTAAAAAGCAGGAGCTGTTTTGCAATAATAATTCCTTTATCTACAAGCACACACACACAAACACACACATATGCACATACACGTGCACACTTGGGTTTTGGACATGCTTACAGCAGTTCCCTCCAATCCTTCAGTGTGTCCTTGTTTTATGGGAAAATGAATGACACTAGATTCTGATCAGGAGAAGGGAATTCATCCCAATTTTATTTGAAGATCTTTTAAAAACAAACATGGTTAATTTGAAAACTCAAGCATTTCACTTACCAAAAGTGTTTGACTCATCATACTTCTTAGTCTCAGCCAAAGCCCACATAGTAAAGTTGCTGTGTGGGTATTAGCCTTTCCCTTTGCAGCTTGCTGTTTTGCCCAGGATGAAGCTGTAAACATTGTTCCTTTGACTCCTGTTTCCAGAGGGAGGTTACATCTATTGTGAAAACTGATCTTTTAGGGTGGTGCTGGCTGGAGCCAGCTGCGTATTGCAGTGCCACCGCAGTTGTGCTGTGACATGTCGCATCATGTGCTGCTCATTAAAGTGTAGACTGTCAGGTCGCCTTGGTGCACTGAGCCACTCAGGAAGTTTTCCCTAAGAGGGTTTGGTAGCTACCAGCCCCTCCATACAGAAATTAGCACATCATTTTTAAAGCCTTCCCGTCCTCCATTTCCTCATGTTGCTGAGTGTTTATTTCTAGTTACGAATGTAGGAGTGTTGGGGAGGAAGGGAGGGCGAACAGCATAAAACCCTAGATGTTTGTATTTCATAGATCTAATTACTGTATCTTGACATGGAAATGTATACAGGCACATGAATGTATATTAGAATTAGGCAAATACAGCACAAAGATATTTCTGTATTTCCTTCCAAATGAGTTAAAACAACTGAGGTTTCAAAGATTGATTTTCTAGTGTATGCAATTGCAGCCAGGATTATTGGTTTATTTGTGAACAGCTGAGCAAGTGAGGTTTTATCTCTCCATAATTTCTGGAGAAAGCAGAAATTGTAGCAAATACAGTAAATAATCATCCATGAGAGTGTTTCCGCAACAAATGATGCTGTGGCCTTTCTGAAATTTACTCGGAGCATAGAGAGTTCACAAGGGGAGAGGGAGAGCACGGCTCTACCCATGGGTAGTGACAAAGGTGGGAACATGCACTGTCCTTTACCTTTGACAGTGTGTTATTTGCACTGCTCTGGCAGAAAAGCAATATCCTTTTACATTTAAGAGTCTGAAATATTTCCTAAAACTTTTTTAAGCCTTACCTATTCTCATCCCGTTTAAGTGGTAGGTGTAATGAAAGTCACTGTCTTTTCATGTAACATGAAGTGAAGCTGAGGAACTCCTTGCTGCAGGATGTTCTAGTTGCGGGAAGTTCATAAGAGTTTATGGGGAGACTGGACAAGTTCATGGGAAAGAAATCCATGCAGTTATTAAACACCAGTGAAGCACCTCTGCCTCTGAAACTCTGAAACTCAGGCTGCTGGTGATCAGAAGAGTGTTCTTGAAGTGTCGCAATGCTGTGTTTTCAAATTCTTCCCTATGTATCTGCTGTAGGCCACCGATGGAGACAGGTTACCGCTCTTTCCTGTACAGCCTTTCCATCCTTGGGCCCCATGAGGGAATTGTGAGGTCTGTTAGTGAAGCTGGGGAGAGTGAACTGTTGCTTCCAGCCAGCACGCACAGGTCACTATGCAAGGAAATACTTTAAATGTTGCGTAGCTCCTTCTGGGGTCAGGTTTAAGTTCTCTCTTGGCTCAAGGCAAACATGAACAGACTATTTGTGAGTGAGTTACAAAATACAGCTTGCATTCCTAAACCAATCCATTGCATGTTTAAGAAAAATAGAATAAAAGTGATGAAAATCACTGCCTTGGCTGGTAATTTGTGAGCAGACAAAAGGGTTAAGATCTTGGAATGATGACTTGTTCATCCAGCTGCAGTGCATATGCAGACATACATAAAACATGTCAATGAATATTTTATTCATATTAAGATATCAACAAACTCCATGTGTTTCACAGATAACAGGAGGGACCAATGTGCTGAACAGAGGTGCCTTGTTGTCGCTCTTTAGGTTTGATTCTACCCCATTTAAATCAGTAAGAATTTTGCTTCTGACTTTGGCAGAACAAGGATTTTCATCCTGAAGTATCAAACTGCAGGAATTCAAGCACCTATCTTTACACGGTCCA
>VZSC01004477.1:34937-65232 GCA_013398225.1 Steatornis caripensis
CACGGTCCAGATTGGAAACAAGATGTTTCTTTTAGTGACGTACAGAGGTGATGCATTCCTAATGGCTCATCAGCTTAAATTTCCTCTCACGTATTCTAACAGCAGGGAAAAAAAAAAAGAACAATGGAGCGAAAGTAGTATGTTGAATTAATAACACAATTTATACACTTAAAGGAATTTAAAAAATATCTTTCCATAGAAATTACTTCAGAAATACATCAGAGGCACAAATTAGGCCCTCTGAGGGATGAGTAAATGTGAGGATGTAACACATGGTAATCGAATCATGTCATTTCATAGACATGGAGGTGATCAAAGCATTAATAAAAACTGCAAGGTCACCTTGAACTGAGGATTCAGTTTTGAGTGTTAAATGTTCCTTTCAAACACTTATCTCTGGCTTGTGAGACTTGCAATGACTTGGGAAAATTTTGTCCCTGTGCATGAATCACCATTAATTCGGAGAAATATACGGCTGAATATGTGCCTATACATCCCACTTGATGGAGCTGACCTAGCCTACACGGGGCTCTGAGCAACCCCAGTCGAAAGGATAATAAGGTAGAGTGAAGGGATGGGTCAGGCTGATGCTGCAGGATTCTCGGCCCAATTCTTTTCCTGCAGCAGACGTAGACTATTGCAAATAGCAACAGCTACACCCCCAGGGTTTCCAGGAGGCAGAAAAGTGGGATTTTTTTTTTTTCCGTTTTCTCCCACTCCAAAACAAACCTTTCTCTTTACTGCACGTGAACCAGAAAACCTAAGAAAAGCCTGTTTCAGACATACCAATCCACGGTGTTTCTGAAATGAAATATGCTCCCCAGATGCTGCAGCTCTCAGAGAAATTGATGATCTTGTCAGTTCTGCTGCTGGTAGCAGCTGCTTGTGTCTCAGGATTTGTGGCTGGGCTGGAGCCAGCTCCGCTCTGGCTTTCACAGTTCCAGCTCTCCGTCAGAGACCAGTCCACTTGGGCTGCTGGTGTCCCAGGACCACCACCTTTGGGGCAACCTGCAGGAGGGATCTAGCCCAGTGCTGGGCCAGCAGCTGGTGAGACCATTTGAAATGTCTGACTCCTGAGGCGCCAGGTCCCATCCCATGGCTATGACCTGGAGATCAAGGCTCTTCTGCCCTCGAGTGATGTGCTTGATGCCACGCCCCAGAGCTGGGGCGTCAAGAAACCCCATCTCCTTAACCCTGACACATCCAATTTCATGAGTCATTCCCAAATCTGAAACTGCACGCTGGCTACAGCCCCCCAAACTCAGGTGGATTTCCCCACTTCTGGGGCCATGGCGTTTCCTTAGCATCGGGTTCCTTGGTTTCTGCAATGGGTTGGTGATGCAAAGATATTTTTGACAAAACGTGAAGGGCTCCATCTTGGAGCCACAGATTCTTGGCTACGATGTGGTTCCTGGTTTACGTGGGGAAGAGTGAGACAAACCAGGACCTTGTGATGGCCTGAGAATGCTTGACTAGAGCTAGTCAGGAAATGCTTTGTTTGAGGAAAGTAATAAATGCTTCTAATTTTTATGGTCATAGTTCAGTGAAGAACTTTTCCTGGAAAATTGTGAGGACTTCTTTTTGGTTTTGAAGCTTCGCTGTTTTTGAGGAGAACCCCATGAAAACGTTGAATCAAAATGTGCTCTGGGAAAAACAGATTTAAAATTGGAAGACTTTCTGAAGTAATCTGTTTTCCTTGAAGAGCTTAGTACAAAATCCAATTTTCTGTTGAGAGAAAAATATTGCCAATTGTTCTGGATTTTGGGGCAGCTCTTCAGTTCCCCTGGGGTGGAATAGTACAAGGTAATCTTAATGGCTATCTGAAGAATGACTGAGAATTTCCCTGGGACCAGGAGGTCACCTGGCCGAGAAATCAAGGCGAGAATGCTGGAGCAGGAGAGTCTGCTGATCCTGGCTGGGAAGATGGTGTCTCAGAGGCTGTTTTTGCAGCTTGTTGTTACGCTCTGTGTGGCAAAACTCCACGCTGATGAATTGCAACTTAAATATGCCCCCAGTGGATGATTACTAAGTGTGGAAACATTATTTATATTTTCCAAATTATTTCAAACAAAACAACCCCTGGCTAATGAAAAAGAAAAATTCATCACCAAATCCCCTCAGTCCTGTTAAGTGTTCCCGCTCGAGGAATATCATGATCTGCACAAGGACATGGTCCTTGCAAGAAACAGAATAAAGTGCTTGCATGCTGCTCGTAACCTCAGTGGGAATTCCTGGTTGCTGGAGAGATATTGGTCTGTGCCTATGGGGGAGGCTGTTATGTGTCCAGCCTGCTCTTCTGACACAGTACTAATGGTTGTTTGTAAACACTTCCAGCCTTGGTGGCACAGAGGATGCAGAATCATGTCGGATATTAATTACGCCGTGAATAAATACAGAGATAGAAACTCTATTTTTATCACTAGCTAGGTAGTGGATATTTACTCTGCTTTTCTCAGTACTGCTTTTCATCTTGGTTTCATTGCATCAATAAGTGCATTTATTAAGTGATTTTGCAGACTCCTTGCAAGCTGAATTCTCTTCTAAGATGCAGGTACTAGTGTATCTTACAAAGCAAGCATATAGAGTAGATTATGCTCCATAAAAGAACATTTGGGGCATTACTACATTTCCAAAGACTTCCCAGAACTCATCTTTGCCCTCACACAGATTATGTGTGTGGATGAAATGAAACATGATTATATACTGTTGCGCGTACAGCATGCATATTCACACCTACTTTATGTCGCAGATTTTTATAGCTGTTAAATTTCCTTTTCATTATATTTGATTTGCTAAGATGAAGGCTTGTTTTATCAAAACTAATTACATGGTATGTATTTAATGTTCTGTCCCTAAGGTTTTCATAGTAATAAAATTGATTGTTACTGATTAAAATGGTTCTATTACATCAGCTTAATGTCACTTGAGGTGAATGCGGTATTAGAAAAATGGCCATTAAAAATGTTGAATAGGAAACAGAGAGGCAAAGATTAAATAATAAGAAAAGATTTTTTTTCACTTTAAAAAAGATTTATTATGATCGAGGATGTAGAAACATTTCACTTGGCAGGGAGATGTATCTGAGATGTATACAAAACCTTATTGTTGTTATATGCTTTTATGCAACTCATTGGTTTACCACCCTCCAGCTCCTAGGTGTATGTTTAATACATAACCTTAAAAAACAGAGTTTGTCTTAATTTCTTGTGTCATTGCGGTGCAGGCAAACGTGAACGGTCCTGCTATGTAAAGGTAAAACTGTTCATAGGGTGACAAAAATGAAGCTGATATTTCAAAAAAATCTGCCTAATGATGAGGATCCTTTATTCTGTGTCAAAGTAAACACAGGAGGTAATTGAGGTTTATTACGGGGGGAAGGAGGGTAAGAGTACGGCCACAGGCTGTGCTGCAGTTGTTGGAAAGGTCTGGGGATGTCAGTGGGAGCCGTCCGTGGCTCCCCAGGCTGGGACAGAGAGCAGTGGGAGCGAAGAGGGTGAGCACAGGAAAAGCATCACATCTGAATTTGGAGAGAAACCACCGAGAAAGAGGAAGAAACAAAGAGATTAAGAAGGAAGAAGTCAAAAGAGGGGAGATAGAAGACTGAGAAAAAGAGGAGACATTAAAGAACAAATCAGTATAATCTGGGCATTTTTAAGGGGAAAAGTCAAGCTCTGGGGATTCCTCCACTCCTTTTTAGGTTAGAAAATATGGAGAGTATAACAATTCTCTTTGCTTCACTGCATTATAGTGCAGCTCTTTGAGAGCTGTGCATGGCTGCACTTTCACTGAGTCAGTACCCTCACAATTTGTCAAAATATTTAGTATATTTTCTTGAATCTCGACTTCCCAAAGTCATGTGACCAGCTGAGAGTCTGATTGTGCGCTCTCTCTCTCTCTCAAAACCTGGAAATTTTACTAGTGTTTAAGTAAAAGGAACTAGAAAGGTGTCACTTCATAAAATTTGCATTATTTTAAAGCTGCCTATGTAGGTTAGTGTCTCACTTCAGGGCAGCTACCCAAAACTTTCCCTGTCCTCTCTTGTGATGGAATTTTTAAGAAATTGAAATCTATCTGACCATCATCCATCCCTCCTCTCTCCCCAGTCTCTGACAATTTTATTGATAATTCCATATTCTTTTTTTATTTTCTGAGGCTGAACGCTAGTACTTGATGTCATTTGCAGCTGACTTCTTTTGCAAGAAGGCCAAAGTGTCCCTCTTCACATTGGGCTTAAACTGGACACCTTCAGAGGAGCTGAATTCAGTTGTGTGGTTAAAACTTAATTTTGCAGAAGGGGCAGCAATTTTTCCTTTAGTTTGAGTCTTAGAAACAGGGTGGAGCTGGAATGTGTTCTGTAAGCCATGGCTGGGAAAGTGGCACGATGCAACACCAGAGGAAAAATCTGGGAGGTCTGTGGGAGGACGAGTGGAGAAGGAGAAGTCCTGAAAACTGGCAGCTTACAGAGGAAATCCATAAATGTATCGTAACAATGAAACGGAAACAACCGAAATGGGTAGTGTGTCTTTGAGATTTCAGTGACATTTTGCTAGGAACAGTAAATTCACCCATCCATAAACTACTTAGGAAACACTCTGGACAAAAGTTATTCTTGACATAAAAAGTCATTTTCTTGGGCTTAGTAACTCTATAGGAGATGATGACCAAAGATTGAGAGTGAGAGTCTTAACCCCAGTCTTGTGAGATGACAACTGCTGTACAACATACACAAGGAAGGAGTAAACTATGTACAAAGGAATATGAAACTATTCCTATAGTGGTATGCTTTTCGAAACTTTGAAATGCTGTGTGCATTTTTATTTCCTTCCATAGTCAGTTTTAATCCATCCTTGATGTTCCATGAAGTTGACAATATTGTTTAATTACCAGAAAGGAGAGCTTTGTATCCGTGGAGAGAATGATTCTTGTTATTTGCCAGGAAAGAGTAACTGGGTATTAGGCCCTTGAGGGTAGGAAGACAGGAGAGGAAACAAGCAAACAGGAGAATCTGAGGCATCCTAGCTTGTAAAGTGTGTATGCGAAGAGGAATTATTGCATCTTTCCTATGGCCGAATCCTAGCCAGTCCCAGCAAAATAGGTATTTTTATACTACAGCTTACATGTCAAGATGGAATAGAATTTTTGGCATTCTCTGCGTTAAACCCACCCGTCTTTTGAAGGGCATTTCTCTGGGTCCTAGAGGAAATTTGTTCTTCAAAGTAGTCCTTAGAAGGCCAGGATTTGGTAGGAAATCTGCCATGTTTGTCCACAGCTTAAGGATGATGTTTTGGGACAGGTAGGTGTGTGGTTTTTGCTGATACCCAAATTAGAATGGGATGTTTTTCATCCCGTTTCTTTACTGAATAATAAAATTTCGAGGAAACTAGAAGTGTTTGTCGATCAGCACTGAATTTGGTCTGTTACACTTTCAGATTAAAAAGAAATCAGAAGAGAATTCTTTTTAAGTTAAAATGTTTCATTTTTAAGTTAAACATCTGAACATTGTGATTTGCAGTGGTATCTTGTGGTAAACTGTAGCAAAACTTAAAATTACAACAACATTGGAGAGAAATCCTTTGTTTCAGGCTGAAAGAAATATTTTAAATAGCCTATTTCACTGAGCTATTTAAATGCTTTCATTTCAGATCATCCTGAAACCACTGCAATTTGACCAGGAAACGTGAAGTCGGTCATTTACATAATTCCACGCTAAACACAGGTTTGATACTGGGCAGCAGGACCTGCTGCTCGATAGCTGTCTAAATCTCAAAGTCTTAACATTTTAAGAGAAGCTTGGACCAGACAAGCTTCNGTCATCCTGAAACCATTGCAATTTGACCAGGAAACGTGAAGTAGGTCATTTACGTAATTCCACCCTAAACACAGGTTTGATACTGGGCAGCAGGACCTGCTGCTCGATAGCTGTCTAAATCTCAAAGTCTTAACATTTTAAGAGAAGCTTGGACCAGACAAGCTTCCTCTCTGTCTGATTCATGTTGTCAGATGATAAAAGGGTTCAGGGGGGAAAGGGGACATAAAGATATTTTGAGAATATTCATACCATCTTCAGGCTCCTAATAAAGGTACCTAGTTTATGACCCTAGGCAGGTTATATATTCCATAGGGAGAGGTAAACTCCTAGTATAGCTCTTAAATAATCTCTGAAGTCTCCATTGACTGTAAAGCAGCCTAAGCAAGGCACTCGGATTGGGTACCTAGAAGTAGGAGGTATGGATGCCTTCTTTGGATTCCTCAGAAGATCATATTGGGGAGATTCAGATAATATTTTCAATGTTTAACAAGGAGTGGCTCAGCTAGAATCTGGGAGGAGCCAGCTTGTCTTCCAGCAACATCTGGCAATGCAACCCGTGGGAGGACCGCAGTGTCTTGTCGCGTGTTTCACAGTATACTGAATTTAAGTATCTTGGAGCACTCAAACCTGAGATACATGTGTAATATCCAGTGAAATGATAGTTACTCTCATGTTTAGAGAGTTAGGGAAAACAGACAGGAAGAGACTGCTCAGAAGGCTCTCTGCTAGCAGTAATTGCCAGCTGTGCGTGCGCAGGAAAGGGCAAGAACCTTATGCTTTTGTGAAAACCTGAGTTTAGAGCTGTTAAATAAGGGGGAGAGGCAGGAAATGGAAGGAGTGGCTCCAACAATTCTTAGCTGGATGTTTATAGCAAAGAAAGCATAATTGTAACCATAGATTGAACTGCAGCAAACTCGAGCTAATTATAGTTGGCTGCCAGTCTACCTTTTGCATTTACGATATACCCATTACAATAGGTAGCTGGAGCCATAAGACCAGAGTCTGTCTCCCTTTCTTTTCTTTACATAGAATTTCCACTAACGAAGATGCTACAGAAGAGTCTGCCTAAAAGTGAAATGTTAGCTCCTCAGCTGATGTAAATCACTGTAATCTCATTGAAGTCAACACCGAAGATTTAACATCACGCTAATTGAAGTCAATGGAGCTAGGCTGATATATACCAGCTGAGGTAAATTCCCCAGTGCGTTCTTTCTAGCTCTTATGCGTGTTTGGAGCTTGCGGTCTGGTTTGAGTCACAGAGAGACCCCAGCTGTGCAGTTCAAACCTGGCTCCTTATTTAGAGCTGACCTTTCCTAAATTTCAGTTATGGTGTTTAAACTGGTGATTTCAGTCCATGTTCATCTCTACACTAAATTTGTAGGGATTTTTTTCATCTTCTTGGTCCTTGTGGTAGCATTCCCTTGTGTTTGCAGATTTTTGCTTTTTGGCCTGTGCTATCTAATTAGGTCTGATATATTTAGCTGTCACAGAGCACAACAGTCTGTAGCTAGGCTTCTGTTATTATTGATGGTAATATTGTGTGGAAGGATCCCCAGATGGTGTTAAACATAGTCTTATGAGTTCCTTTTCTGGTGTGTAAGCAAATGCTCAGTCTACAGAAGACCTGCTGTCTGATTTGATCTCTATTTTCATTATGCAGTAATCTTTGAGCAAAAGGTGGAGCAAATTGTGAATGCTCTCTTCTCATTCTCTACAACTAATGACAGTTCATAGGACATAGTATTTTTTAGGGAAGCAGAATTGGAGTTTAGGATGGAGTTTCTGGAGGAGAAACTTTCCTTGAAGATACTCATGGCGGTCTCCCTTCCAAGAGGATGTTATATGTCCAATTCAAACATATTCAAAGATTCGAGGCAATTCAAAGCCTTCTGATTTTTCTACCAATAGGATGCTGATGTCAGAGACCCTTGTCGTTCTGTCTGTTGGGGAAAATGCCGTTATCAGGAGGTGAAGCAAAAGCCAGATTATGTATATTTTCTTCAATGGAACCATTAGAGCGTGTGGAGTTGTACAGAGGAATTGCTTTAAACCAACCACAAAGCCAGATTCTAGTGATGCAGAGGTATAATCTGAGCATCAAACGGTCTCTTTGCATGTGGTATGAATGATGTCAGGGATGGCAGGGCCTCTCTTTCATAGCTCTTTGTGCTGGCTCGCTGTAGGTTGGTCCTGTTTTTTATTCTCGTGAGTTCTAGCAATATAGGTAAGATGTGGATTTCTCCACCAGGATGGACCACTAGTCTAGTGGAAAGCAGACTTCTTTAGGGAAAGTGAGGAATTGAACGGGTACTTTCAGGCTGTAGAGAATCTCAAACCTAGATGCCCTCTTCTAGAGTGAGTATTTTAATCAGTAGGCTTTTACTTGAGAATCATGTGAATTGCAATTACTATACCCACCTTTGGCCCTGTTTTAAGAAGCCAATGGCAAGAAAGAGGCTCCAGTGAAACCTTTAACTCAGATAGGGAGGTGCCCAGTGACTTCTGGGCTAAGTGGAAAGAACATCCAAATCACAGTTTTAGACACACATAGAATTTAGCCACTTCAGTCTCAATTTAGACATCTGAGGTCTCTGTTATATTTAGCTTTTAATCTTTGAATGTTGTGGAAATAATTGAACTTCCAACATCCTGTGCAGTGCTGTGTGCAATAAGAACAGCTTTAAGGGTTGCATTAAATGTGCTCAGAAACACATACAAATGCATTCGAGCATAGGATAGATTTAGGTTTCTGCCTTTTTGTGCAGTAGGTGAGAACATTGCCATGGATTTTAGAGTCACATGTGGGAAGTGTTCTGTGTCACCACTGCCTGTATTTTTAGGCTTTCTTTCAGGACATAAATACTAAGGATGTCACAGCAGCTGATTCAAAGGGCCCCTGCTGTGGAGTGTCTTGCAGCGCTAATGAGGCCCTATACGATCCCTTATTGCTGGAGAGGCTGCTGGTTGCCACTGGGAAGAGGGCTAGAGAACTAGTGAGTAACATAAGGCTGGTGAGAAGTGGTTTGCTGAGAACAGTAGCTCCACAAGAAACTTTGGGTTTAGCAGGCGCTGTTTTCCAGATGGACAATACTGCTGTGAGCAGCTGCAGATGAAACCTTCAAAGCCAGTATGGGAGGTGGAGATGATGGGAAGGGAGGAGAAAATTCTGCAAGCTGCTAAGACAAGGAGGGAAGCCAGCCTTTAAAGTCAGATAATGGCTGAAAGAATGGCGAGAGTGCTCCTCCCTAAAAACGCAACAAATGTTTTCTTCCTTGCTGCTCTGGGGAATTCCTGCTCTGCTGCATCCTGACATTTCTTCTCACCTCGGGGCATGGTACGCATCCTGCAGAGACATTCTGTTCTTGCTCCTGCTTTCAGTGTTACCAGAGGGCCTCATTCTCTCTGCTGAAATCCATGGGAAAGCTCCTATGCCCTCCCGTCAGTGAGGGCCAAAGGATTTACATGGGCTGGTTTTCCTGATGTTAGATGTTTCTTAGATATTTTGTTTTACGTGGGAGAATTTTACCAGCATCAAAGGCTGTCTCTGTTGTCCCGAGCCCCTACTGCAAAAGGGGAGAGACAGCCATGGATGTGTAGAAGAGGACATAAACCTCCATGAGACTGAAGTGGGACTATTTTCCCATTGAGAATTGCAGTCAGTTTTGCCTCTGACAGGATAAAATGAGGAGCAGTATGCAGATGGCTGCTCTATGGACTCAAGGCACTTAGAAGCCATTAGGGTACGTCTTTGTGGCAGGACGCAGCACTCCGCAGACAGCAACTCTGGCTGTGAATGAGCGAGGATAGCACAGTGCGGCTTAGGGATGCCATCGTTATCAGTGTGTGGGGCTGTGTTAATCAGCCTGACCAACAACTCATCAATGCAATAGATGTTGATAAATAACGTGGAGGTGATCACTAGTTTTAGCAGTATACTTAACTGTCTTCTCCTCTCTTGGATTTATGAAGCCAGCTATGCTGCAGGCCAGGAGCATGTGTCTGTATGGGCAAATTTACAGATTGCTCAGGACCTTTGAGGTGAGCTGGTACCAGCTGGAGAAGATTCTCGGCCTCTGTCACTTGAGCTGGCAGATAATACCTCCCAATAAGGGAATCTACCTATGTTTTGTATGCTCTTACCCTTGACTGTATAAAGCTCCTCACAGGGGCTATACAGCCCTTAAAGTCTGTAGGGAGAGAGACAGCCAGTTCTGAGGCTTACCCGGGAGGACTAGGAGAGGCTGATACTGTTGGAAAGTGACTTTGACACCCTGGCACAGCTGGTGCCTGACAAAACCCCAGGCTAGCAATCTAGCATGTTACAAGATGAAAGTTTCCCCTGTATTGGCCTATTTGGAGAAATTCAGGGAAAAGGAAGAGCATTAAGTCTCTCTTCCTTTGTAACCGTGTATACTGTAGGCAAGAGAAGTGTCTGCAAAGCCTGTTCTGTTTGCTATAGGTTTGTTCTCCCACTGTGTTGTGACAGCCTGGCTTGGAGACAGATTCTGGCTTTATTACGAAGAATCTGAAGTTTTCTTTGAGAGGCTGGAGTATCATTCTCTACTGAAGCAATTCAAAGCTTCCAGCTGGAAGAAATATGTCCAAGGCTGTGTTTTGCTACAGCCCTTCCTGCCTCCGACCCTGCCCTTACGGTCCACAAGTGCAGATGGGTAAGCAAGTTATGTCTGCAGTCTAACTGGGAGAGCTGTCTGAAACGTCTAGCTTTGTTCCCTTCGGCAGAAGCAAAACTAAATGTATGAATGTCTATTGCCCTGTTGTAAAATTTTCACATCAACTGTGATTTGCTCTGAGCTTTCTCTGATCCACTCTGTGCTGAGAGCAGCAGCTAGTTACAAAACACCTGAGTGGTTGTCAAGTGCTGATTCCCACCAAACCTGAATAGTCCTCTCCATTTCTTCTTTAGTTGATTTGATAATAAAGGAAGGATTTTATATAAGCCTGTCTGATTTCTGGAGCAGTTGTTAGCAAAAATGAAGGTGTGGAACCCTGATCCCTGATATGGAGCAGGCCTCCGTGCTCTTGTCTTGCCTCATGTGGCAATCCTTGAATTGCTGAGCTACTCAGATGAGCAGAGAAAGGCAGTATTTAACCCAACACGGGTTGGGTTTTCAGAACAGATTTATTTTGTTGATGGGACTCGACTTACTTGCATCACTAAAGAAAACTCTAGTGCTTGGAACCATTTAGATTTGCTGAATCTTCTTGCTCAGGCTCTGGCAGAGCCTGGCCGATGCTAAGGCTGTCCATGGCTCCAGCAGCCTTGGGCTGTGGCTAACATGTCCTCTTTAGCAAAGCCAAAAGGTGCCTAGGATCACATGGGCTCTACTGGAGTGGCTCTCCTCATCCAGGTGAGCACAGTCATCCCCTGAAAAGACTTCTAAGAAGAGGTGGTGAAAACATCTCCTGTATCCATCTTGGCTGGTCCAGAGAGGTGCCATGTTTCCCTAGAGATGAAACCACCACAAAGTCTCTGCTTCTGTTTTCCATGCCTACTGGATGTGGTGGAGTAGATACAGGTGAAAAATGCTCATAATTCCCTCTTGTGCATTCAGTCCCATGCTCAGGCACAACTGAAATCTGTGCCAAGAGGCAATTTGGGTTAGGAAAGGGATATGCCATTTTTCTCTACCTCTGCTTCTTGTCACATTTTGTTAAACGCGGTCATGTAGCATGTAATGAAGACATCTGTTCGTTTTGTAGGAAACTGTGAAAAAGTGCGTGCGTTTGCCTTGTGCCATCTGTTGCCATTCTGATAAACAGTTGAAAGCTCTGGCAAACATAAACAAAAACAGTGTGCTTTAGTGCTAACTGCACCATTTTCTTTCTTGGTGCTCTGTATTTGAGCCTTTCGTTGCGATGCGTTAAATATTTGGGGCTCTGGTCTGCTGTAAGGAGATCTGATGCGCAGCAAACACTGCAGTTCTTCTGTCCATGTCCCTGCCCTGAACTTGAGGCAGTAAGGAGAAGCAGGAGCTCCCAAGCTGCTGGAATGAGGTGAAATACTCTCCGTGCCACCTGGACAGCTCAACTTTCCCCCTCCAAATTTTGTGCCTCTGAATGGAAACTTGGCTGAATCAAGGAAATTATTTGGGAATATTCTACCGATCAGGAGGGATTTAGATGTATTACACTGGATTATTATTTTTCCAGAAGTCTGTCTTGTAAGCAGAGGTTCTGTGTTACAGAATGTGTTGAAAATAAGTAGCTTATAATGGATTTTTGGAGACTCGGTGAAGATGAAGCGCTATTACTGTAAGGAAAGACAAAAACAGGGCACTTTTGTGAGGCTCATGTTGTCAGAGAAAGACAAATGAGACAATGCTGGAGAGGAGGGTATGGTGGCCAGTTAAAAGCAGACAGTGGAGAAAGAACACGCACAAGCTTTTGAGTGTGGCTTTCAATGCAAGAGCATATAGCAGTTCTCAAATATTACTATATAAACATCTTTTTTCTTTCCAAAGACCAGAGGTACTTGCACAGAAGTCTTTAGCATGTGTTACTTTGCATACACCAGACTGAATCTACAGAAATTGTTTCTGTGAAGGGGGAAAAAGACCTCTGTTAACCTCTTTTGCTACATACTTACTAAGTACAGTGTTTTCTAATGACGGTGCATTTTTGCTGGCATATATAGACTGTGCCAGTTAACAGCTAAATTACCTTTTGTAGCTTTCAGCCTGAGTTGCATGTAAAGTGGGCTATGCAGAAAGTTAAAAACAAAATGTACTGTTCTAAAAATTATTAAAATTCATGTCTTATAAAATACTTTTTGCAAAGAAGTTTCATGCAGAATATCTAAGACTATATCACAGTCTTCTTGGGGCTGTTCTGAGAAGGAAAAGAGTATGAGTACACAGTGGTAAAAATATAAAGGAACTAGGAAAAGATCATAGGAGAAGTAACAGATCTTTTGAGACAGGCCCGTGGAAATGTGAAATTAAAAAGTACTCTAATGCATACTGACAGGGAGCAAAGACACAACTCACATTGCAAGTATAGCTGTTTATAACAGCTAGTTATTTTTAGTCGCGTTTCCTTAGGAAGCCAGGCTTATAAGCACAGGGGTGTACGTTTGTGTGTGTATACACAAGCATCTGCCAGTGTACTGTTCTTATGACTTCTAAATCTACCGGTCTCTTCTGGCTGAGTTTGACAGGGAGATGGCAGTTTGCATCCTGACAGGTTTCCTGAGAGTGGATGGGGAGGGGAGTTTGACTCCGTCCCTTGTTAGGCATGAAAGAATTCGCATGGGTAGAGCCTAGAATAACACCCCAGCTACAGGAAAACCTTGAGAAGGAAGGTCTATTGCCTTGTTAGACACAGCAGAACCTGGCGGCAAGGCACCAAATCGTAGGAAAACAGGTTTCAACAGTTCCACTGCTTATGGAACAACTTTTGAGGAGGTGGGAGTTCTGGCAAAAACTTTTTGGCGACTTCAGCAGAGTCTTCTCCTCTGGGGACCAGGTGGGGAAGAGAACACGAAGCACAGACACAGCAGTGGGTTACACCAGCTCTTAAGAGCAGAGCTGCCAGAGTTTCTATTTCTGAGAAGATGTCTTAAGTTCTGGGGAGAAGGGTGACAAACTAGACAAGCACGAGTAATGCCCTTCATGGGTACATATCAGACTATCTCAATTTTTATTTTAACTTCACAGTGGTTTTTAAATATATGAAAAAAAGTTGAACTTTAGTTGTGAAAAACATTTTGAGAGTCAAAATGCCATTGAAATTTTTTTCTTCAGAAAAATTTTCAGTAAAATTGTATGTTCCTGCAAAAGCTTAGTTTTTATGAAATAACTTTTTTTTTGGTTTAAAAAAAAAAGAAATTTGTCAGAAAGAGTTTATTGCTTGGAGCCTAATCACTTTCAGTATCAAATGATAAATCAATCTGTACAATTACAGCTCTAATGGGGATTAGGTCACAGTAAAGCTTATGAGTAATCAAGACTTAATTAGCTCATTGAAATCAGTATGACTCTATATTGACTTGGTAAGTCTTGAATCAAGCTCTGAAGGTTTGGTGAGCAGAAGGCCTCAGTGCTATGGTACCTAAATTTCAATGATGCAGCTGGGGCTCACTGCCATGACTCTGTCCTGGAGTCTGGGAAGGGTCAGCTGCTCTTCTCACAGTCATCAGAAGATGTGCCATTCCCTTTGTTTTTTTTCCTGCCCCCACCTCCTGTTCAGAACAGTCTTAGAGTCTATGCCTGAATCTGAGCTCTGACTCAAAACATCCCTCCACCTTGGGGTTGGGGAACCCTCATTTCCCACTTGAATTACCAGGTTTGGAGATTCTTCTTGGCTCCTCTTAGAGCTCTTCTGTTTTGCATGGGAATAATTACATTGACATTGTCATGGAGAACCACTCTGGAGACTTATGATAGGGACACTCGTAGGACTATGAGCTCTTTTGTAGACTCCTTGTTAAACTGAGTAGTAGTATCTTTATGTGAGGCAGGGTGTCCTGGCTTTGCCCCCTCTCTTCTGTCATGGTCCTACTTGAGGGACCAAGCAAAGGTATGTGAAATTTCCATGCTTTCAGCTGGGTCAAAGAGACTTTATTCTTTCTTGATTTTTGATCCGGTCCATGGACAAATGGCCCTGCTGCATGTCTGCATGTTTAGATGAAGGAGATATGAGTTGCAAGCTGTGTTGCTGTATTTCTGTAACTAACTTTGAACTGCTTTGATAACAGACTCCAGAAGAAGCCCAGCCTCTAGGAAAGGAGGGGGCCCCATTTTGCTTGTGTGGGACTGTCTGGTTTTGTTCAGTGAGTTTTCAAGTCCTCTCCTGATGTGTTATGTGCTGCCCTCAATCTGTGTCTTTCTGGCTGAGAAACACAGCTGCAGGGGTATTGGGCTGTACAGGTGCAAGTTAGGCTGGGAAGCATCTGGTATGTGAATTGCAGTAGGGCAAATGAGATGATGTCAGTCTGCTCAACAGCATAAAGACTTGGACAATTCTCATAATGCCCCAAAGTGCTAACTTTATGTCCCTAAAGTTAAGCTAACTTTATTAGCAAAAATATAGGCACTTTGGGACTTCAGGTGCCCAAAATTGTTTGAAATGGTTTCCAGGAGGATTTGCTCCATCAGCTTCCCAGGGATGAGGATGAGGCTGATGGGCGTGTAGTACTCTGGACTCCCTTCATTGCCCTTCTTGAAGACAGGAGTGACATTTGCTTTCGTCCATTCCACAGGAAAATCTCATCTCCCCGTGGTTATCGAGGGTGGCCTCATAGTGAAATTGGCCACCTCCCCAGCATTCGTGGATGCATCCCATTAGGTCCCATGGACTCTTTTGTCCAATTCGTTTAAATGTTCCCTAAATTGTTCATTCTCTACAGAGGGCAAGTCTTCCTTGCACCGGACTTTCTTACTGGCCTTAGGCATCAGGGGTTCCTCAAGACCACTCTTTTCAATAAAGACCCATGCAAAGAAGGCATCAAATTTCCCAGGCTGGGATCCCCTATTCCCACCTATGTGAGTGCTGTGTCTTTGCTGCTGACAGGAAAAAGAATGGAGGTTAGTTCTGTATCTTAAAATAAGGTGTTTAGCTGAAGGAAAAATAGGTCATGATCTTGTGATCATTTATTTGGTAAATAAGAACTCTTTCATGTTGTATTGTTGGCACTTGTGAGTGTAAGTAAGTGACAGAAGACCAAAATGTCTGTTAGCCTAATTGTGTCTTACATGCAGCAAAGCAGCTATTTACGTAGAAGAGAAACAGGACCCCCCATGGTCGGTCTTTTGCATTCAGTTACTCATTCCAGTAAACAATATGGGAAAGTTTTACCAGGTAACTTTGTTTCTGAGGCAACAAATCACAGCAAGCAGATTGATTGTGAGTTAGCAACTAGGGAGAGAGAGAAGGGAAAAACCAACACCCTTCAGCTGTAATGTTTCCTAAAGTTAACACGTCGCATCAGAGGTGTAAATGATATGAGGTCTGAGGGCTGCTGAATTTCCAAATGCTTTGCCGCAATATCTTGGGCTGGCAATTAATCACTTTTCTGTGCCTTTTAGAGTTTTCCTCTGAACAGTGTTCTTCCTCTGAAGCTCATTAGCCGTCAAAACCTGTCATGTCTACACATGTTTTTCTTGCACCTCATTAAGAGATTATTGATTGTTGGCTTCTACCCCTTTCAGAATTTGCTTGAGAAAATTAATTTCAACCACGAGTGCAATTTAACGGAATGCTTTTGTCAATGCTTGATAATGACTTGCTTTGTTAAAAGAATTTAAAAGTTTTCATCATATTTATTTTATTTTGCCCCCTGCGACACATGAATCATCTTCAGCTGAAGCAAAAACAGGCCAAAACCTCACCTTGATAAAAATGTATAATATTGTCTTAAGACAGATGGAAGCCTGAAGCGGTTTCAGAAATGCAAGAAAACTTCATAATTGCCATTGATCGATTTGTAACAACTGTATTTTGTGGCCACCAGATTTCTCTTGCTATATAAGATTTGTCAATATAGTCATTCCATTGAGGGAGTAACATAGGCCAAGCAATTAACATTTTTTTTCCAGGATTGCTTGGGTAATTAGGGCCAATTTTTCACTGGTAGGTTATTAATTATTCAGGTCTCATGGGTTTCTTTTGATAGGAAACATTGGCAAGTTCTTTCTGCAGTTATGAACGAACTTCTTCTGAGTCATCAGCTAGTGAATGAGCTTTTGCTCAGGAAATAGGAAGGAGAAAAAAAGGCTCTTTACATTTAGTAGTTCCTTGATGTTACATCCATTCTGGTTAGTGCATATAGTGAAGGGTAGACTCGTCTTTTGTGGCAGACGGTGCAACGATACCCATTCTACAGGGAAACAATTGAAGTAGAGGGAGATAAAGGACCAGAAAAGGACCGGATTTATCCAGTGTTTCTAACTGCTCTTGGAAGCTAATTACCTAATGAGAGTCTCAGAAGCATTCTCATAATGGAGGCATCAAGATTCTGTTGTTTCCATGCTGAAATCAAGTAGAAGTGAAGTAGCAAACCTTTTTGTGTACTTTTGACATTACAGTGAGATGGTTACAGCACCTCATCCTGGTAGAAGTAGCACCAAGGGTCATGTTTCCAAGAGACCCTCCCTTGGCTGACAAAGCTGTGTTAAGAGGTTTTCTTTGTTTACCCAGCCTCATTGTTGGCTGCTTGTTCCTGCATCCTGCTTTTATCACACAGGTTTTATAGACCCCCTCAGTTGTGTCAAAATTGTCTTTTGTGACAACAATGGAAGATGGACAGATGAACTAGTATGAGTCAAAATTGACCCTCAAGAGCTGTACTGTACAGCTGGAGGGCAGTGGTTTCTGGAGGAGAATCATAGGATCGTTGAAGCTGGAAAGGACCTCTAGAGATTGTCTATTCAAGTCCCTTGCTCAAATCAGGGTCAGTTAGAGCAGTTTTCTCAGTGCCGTGTCCAGTCTGGTTTGCATACCTTCAAGAACGGAGACTCTGCAACTTCTCTGATCATCCAGTTCCAGCACTTTTTTTCTTATGTTTTTGTGAGTTTTTTGTATTTAATTTTGTGCCTGTTGCCTCTTAAGTGGGCATCACTGAGATTTATCTGGCTCTGTCATCTTTAGTCCTCCCTGTCAGATACTTATACACATTAATAAGATTCTTCTGAGACTTTTCTTGTCTAGGCTAGGCAATCTCGGATTTCTCACCCTCACCTCATATGTAGGTGAGGGGTAGTGGCATTTGAATCTGGCTTCACTGTTAAGAGTAAGATTGTGAAAAGTCAATCTAAGGATATCTGATCACTGAAGCTTAGGCTTCTGGTTTCCCAGAGCTCTCTGTTCAAGTTTTGCTGGTCGTTTTTTAACCTTTCATCCCTTTAGCTAGAAAGAGTGGACCTGACTAGATGGGCCCTTCTGACCTTCAAAGCCTCAGATGGCAAAGTTTCCCCCTCCGTGATGTTGGCTGAGATATGCTCCATGCTTTATGTGGTTTCTTCCTCCCAGCCTCCCACAATTAATGATATCCCTACCTTGGCAAGAACGGCTGGGTTGACCCATCTGTCTCACTTAGCTAATTAGGGATTGATTGGGAGAGATTCAGACTTCCAATTTGTTTTGAACAAGGCAGGTTAACCTGCAATCTGTGATTTCCCATGATATGCTGAAAAACAACATTTTAAATTTCAGGTAAACAATACAAATCCATTCAACCACCAATAAGAAAACAAAATCTACAGATGCATTTGCTGTGGTAATTCTTCTGCAGATCACTGGATGAGAGACTTTTAAAAGGCTTTCAATTAGGAAGTACGTTATCTGTATAGTTTTAAAGCAGTTTAAAATGAAAAGAAACTTTAAAAAACCCCATGTGGGCAAATGTTTTGCTTCATGGAACAGAAAGGCCAGGTAGTCACCTGATTTTGTTTTCTAATCTCTTGCTTGATGAGCTTCTCCCACTAATTCTTGCACACGTCTCTTGCCTTGTGACTGGATACGCAGAGATTCACAGCCCATTGCCTAATCCTGGATATGTTTGCCTGAGGATAACTAATCATGTGTCCTGGTCCCAGAGTGATCTTTGACTTGACAGAGTACTCTTCAAGCAGGATCAGTAGCCACCAGCTGCTCCCTCCTGTTAGTTCGGTTCTGGTTGTGCTGGCTTCTGTTCAGCTCATACCAGTGCACTTAATCGAATTACCACCTGTCGTTTCTCTGTTTCTGGGCTCTACAAGCCAGCATGAGACAGCCAAGTTCAGTTCCAGTCTTGCTGCCGCCAGTGGCAAAGGTACCATCAACTTTAGGGAGATAAGAGTTTCCCTTGGTATTTGATAAGGTATTATACAATTATGAAGATATCTATGTATAACCCATTTTTTTTCTGTCATTAGAAACTGGGAACTGCCGGACAGGCAGTACATTGTGCTTTATGGAAAGTCAGTCCAGTCTCTCTCTGGTCTTTTGCAGTTTCGCATATTCCAGTGAGAAGCTCAGAGGCCTTGATGGATGCTAATGACGGGATTTCTAATGCTACTGCATTAAGTGTAATATATGGATAACGGCTGAGGGTGAAATCCCCCTTCTTTGTACAAGTGCCAGGCTTGCAAAAGCATTCAGGGTGCATACTTCCTACTGCCTTTGGTGGGATTCTGGTACCATAAATGCCTTTAAGTATGAAGGCTGCTGCTGGGGATCTTCTTCTGCGTAATAAAAGAATAAGCTTCAAGCCTGTGGATAGGTTGGATGTAAAATACCTGCTGTTATGACTGTGAATAGCCATAGACCCATGTGCTCTGCCTTGAGAAGTATTACCATTCACAAGGCTGCTATGTTCCCAGGACTCAGGCTGTTATAGGCACCACTCTCTGTACTCTTCATGAAGGTGTTGAGTTCTAGCTTCAAAAAGGTTGGACTTATTTTGCTTGCTGTTCTCATTGGCAGGCTTTTTCAGACCCTAATTGCTGTCGTGGTTAGGAACTCTCTTTTAATTTCCAACCTAAATGTATTCATGGCCAATTTATATTCATTTGTTCTTGTGCCAGTATTGCCCATTAACTCAAATCGTTCTTTTGTCTTCTGGTGTTTATCCTCAGGATAGATTTGTAGAGAGCAGTCTTCCCCCTTTCACCAGCTATTTTGCCAGTCTAAACAAGCTGAGCCCCTTTGGTCTCCTCTTGTAAAACTGGTTCTTCATCCTGACTGATCTTCATCTCTTATCCAGTTTGAAGTCAGCTGTACTAACACAGACACAAGAACAGAACTCTAGTGACTGTATCATCTTCCTGCCTTAAGTACGTGCATTTACTCTACGGACCTGTTGACCAAACACTACCATTCTCCTCATGTATCCCTGTTCTTCATATTTCTCTGTGGAGAAGATAGCTGAATAATCCAGTTTCATCCTTAGATTTGTGAAGGACACCAGCCATATGTCCTGCTGTAGCAAAACTGCTGTATTTCATTTGTGTTGGACTATCGCTAATGCAGAGACTTTGCTTTAGGCTGGTTTCTCTCATGTGGTGTTCTTGATCTCTCCCTCCTGTCTCCTCTCCTATTTTTTTTGGCAGGGGGAAGGCTTTAAGAGGGTAGTCATTGGGGTGGTGTGTAAGAGCTAGCCCTGCTCTCTTCCTGACTTTTCGTGCTGTCTGCCAGCACAGTTGTATTCAGCTGGAGGATCATACTGAATATTTCCAGCTGCTCTGACATCTCTTAGCTTTTCAGAAATCTGAATTTCCTCTCCACTGGCACAGATTTAAATGCCTTTCATTAGGCCTTGGTCTTCATCACACAAAATATCGGTGGTACGTTCTGTTTTCATGATGAAGAGCGATCCTACTGGGAGAACATCAGTGAACTTCCGAACTAAAACTGGTAAGCTTTGAGAGTTTTGTTCACTGGTGTTGGCAAGACTCTGGAACAGTTCCCTGCAGGTCTAATTATTTTTACTAGACAAACTCCCATCACAATGAATAGGAAGTTTGGACTGTACCATGATTTCAGTGGACTTGATGTTGTAAGACTGTCATGTCGGAATAATTAATAACGTACCATGAGAAGGGACTGCACTGTGAGAGGAACGTGCTCGCTGGCATGTATTGTATAAGCAGGGCTATGCTCTAGCAATAGTTCAATATCACATTTTGACTGTGTATATTGTTTTAATTTGCAGTGTCTTGGCAGTGCAAGCAGTCACATTTGCTAGTGTTTGAAAAGAACAAGGGAAATTAAATATGCAAGAGCATTAGAGTACGATTCAGCATTTGACATAAAACCACAAAATTAAGGCAATCCAGACATATGCCTGCTTCTATGCCTTTTGTTTGCATCAACATGGCCCTCAGCTTCAGGTCTATGACATCTACCACTTTGAAGGGACAGTTCTATGGGTTTGTGATGATTAAGAGTAATTTAAGAGTGATTTAAGGGTGGACTGTGGTGGTAGAATTATGCTTCAAACTTGTTTCCTTTTTTTTTTCCTTTTTTTTCTTTCAAAATCTGCCCTAACATCGGAGCCATGGATATGGCTTTACTCACGGAGCCTGACTTACAGGAGGTCCGTGTGCCTGTTGGGTTCAGGGTTAAGGTGGGAGAGAGCTCATTCCTGCTTCCGACTGTGGTTTTTCTTGCAAGTTATTTCTATTTCTTATGCCTCTCTCTCCCTTCTACTTTCTTTGTTCCAGTGCTTTGAGACCTGATAGGGGCGTGCAGGAGTAGGATGTTCCCAAAATATTGCCTGCCATTTGGTAGCCCATGCAACAGTTGGTATGCTTGTGTCACAAGTATTACTGCCTTTTTATGTATTCCTGAACCTCAGCTTTGGAAAGGTCTTTTTTCTCATCCTGCCAAAATGTAGCATAGGAAGAGTTAGGGTTGTTTGTATTTTTGGGAGGGGAGGAGATATTCTTCTGAGAACTGGCAAAGAAAAGAATTTCAATTTCTATGCTGTTAACTTTTCATTGAAACTTTCTAAATTTCTGTGTTCATAAAGAAGTTCTCCATGAAGTTGTTCAGGTCAGAATGTTTTTCACCTCAAAAACTTCTGGAAGAAGATGTTTAATCAGCTCTCCAATATAGTCTTGTTGGGACCAGTGCAAGATAAAGGCAAGATTCAAAAGGCTCAGGGGCAAAACAACTTCATGTTCCTAATCCGTGTTCCCTCTTCGTGAGTAAGTCCTGAAGTGTGTTACACAGCACAGTATTCTCCTGTTGCACATACTACACCTGGGCTGTGGGGCAAGGATGGCATTTGATCTTCAGAGCTGTGTTTCATTTGCTATTAATGAAGCCAGGATAGCCAGGATATCCAGGATCACATTGAAACACTGCGAGTCAAAGCTGATCACAACATCTTTTTCTGCCTTAAACTCCCTATTTAGGAAATTGGGCAGAATAACGCTCCTTTTTCTTGCAGGCTGAGTCTATCCTGTCTGTTTTGTTTGCAGGCTCTTTGGGGCTCCCGCTGTTCTTATACAGAGACTGGCATTATGGTGCTATAACATTTGCAGGGGGGGCCCAGCCACGATGACAATAAAATACTAACTCATCTTAGGTGGGAGATTGTTTGTAAAAGTCAGAATCCTTGGCACAGCTCTTAGACTACAATTTGATCCAGGCAGTAAACATGCAACTGTCCATTATAATTTAGATACAGAGCTGGTAGTCCAAACACTACATATCCCAATTCTATTGATCAGTGAAAGCTTTATAAACGGAATACCAAAACACAAGATCCCAGACATTGTTATCAGGGGAGTACTTTAGAGGAGTAAAAAGTTGCTCTATGCTTTTGTTTTCATGGGCACCCTCCAGTTACTGTTATGAAGCAGGGATTATTGACTCAATAATTAATTCATTGATTTACAAACAAAGGGTGTAACGCATCAGGGTGCACTTTTTATATGAGAAAACACTACATTACAGCTTTCAGATTACTTATTTGCTGAATGTACAAAGTTAAGGTAGTTTCACTTTGGTGTGTCAGTCAATAACTTCAATGAATGGAGGGTGTGGGGAGAAGAGGAGAAAGAAAACTTCCTGCTGTCTGAATCTCTGCATAGGAGTTACACTTGCAAAAGCCAAAGGAGAATAGTCTGTGCACAGAAAGAGCATCTAACGGGGCCGTTGACAACCAGGATCGTGAGAAAATAGCAACGGGTTGTTTTAATCAATACAGAAGGAGGGGTAATTGATTCTAGGGATAGCAAGGGGTTACTCAGCCAATAATTAGCTACCTTATCAAAGTTATCTGGTAAAACCATGGATTATGCTGGACTCAGAGTCCTGGCTCTTTGAGGAGACTTCAGATCTGGATTTTCCTATTCCCCAGTGCTCTTTGCTGCTGACATGCTGCTGCAGTCAGTGCCCTTTGTACTTTTTCACAGGCAAAGGGATTCTCTTTTGCTACAGCATCAGCACAGAGGCTCTGCGAAGAGCTGCTGTGTCAGTGCGTGACAGGAGGCAGAGCCAGAGCTGCTCAGGACATCTTTGTGCTAAGTTTCCTTAATGCTAAATTTCTCTACATTAAAAGGGGGCAGGGGGGATTACAAGGTGAGTGTGGGAAGATTGTTAAGTAGTTTTGTATTTTGCCACCCCCCCCATCTTTGCCTGCCCTCCAGTGTCTCCAGTCCTTCAAGAATGCTTAAAGGGCCCTTTGTTAAAGGAGCTGGCACCCCTTCTCAGGGCAGAACTACTCAGTGGTGCAATCGTTTCTGAGATGGCTGAAATAAATGGGTGAAATAAAGCAGGTGGAAATCTTGTTGCCATAGTTAGAGTAGTTCTGAAGCTCTGTCCTTATTCCTGTGACTAACTTGAGCCTTTTCTGCAAACACTTGACCATCCAGCTCAGAGTGTAAAATAATTTGTGAGATACACTTTCTTGTTAGTTTCTGGCTGCTGCCATTTCTGACTCATTGCTGTGTCTAAACAGGGGACTGTATTTAGAAATAATATTTTGTGTCTTAAGATAATGAGCCAGTTCCACTGATGCTCTGAACGAGATTATTCTGTACTCTACCATGATTACAATTTGTTTGTGCTACAGTATCGTGCAGACCCCTCAGAAAAGACCAAAACCCTTTTAGACTTTCGTAAACACAGATAATGAGAAAGTTCCTTCCCTGTTTAGAGCTAGATGAACATTTTTGATCAGTCTCTTTTCGTCAAAATGTATTTTTGCCAAACTGAATACGTAAGTGGAAAAATCTAATGAAGAGACAGAAAGATGCTCTGCATTTTCAAGGAAGAAAATGTATTTAATCTTGTTTTACAGCAAGTGACCTCAAATATGATAGGACTAAATTAACTGTTCGGTATCTTTTAGTAAGTCTGTGGCAGAGCTAGAATCCCAATTTTGCTACTCTAAACCCTAATTCTGGAGTTTTAAACACAAAATCGTCTTGTTCCTTCTTTATGCCTTTAAACTTGGTTGGGCCCTGCTGTTTCCATGGACCCTATGATAGTGTAATGGGTAAGAGAGCGGATGAACAGTCACAAGGATGTTAATTGTATCCCTGGATTTCCTGTTTACTGATGAAGACCATTCAAACTTTGTGCCTTGGTTTCTTCAGCTGTAAGATAAAGACAATGCTGCCACCTCAATTTTGCTTTGTTCCAAAACTGCTATGTGCTGTTACTGTGCTTGCTGAACACCTAAGGCCAAGACCTGTGCTTGTTGCTTGGCACTGTTAAGATCAATGGATTATTTGCATGTTAATGCATTACATTTGCGGGGTTCAAGGCAGTGGCATCTGTGAAAGCCTACAGGAGCTGTGATAAGGTCTCACCCTGGAACAGTTCTTACACACTTCTGTTGCCTTCAGAGAAGTTCTTCTTTTGCATAGTGTTTGGCACAAGCTGAAACACCTAGTTGAGTTGGAAGGTAAGAACAGTGGATGCGATGACAATTTTTTGTTGCGTGCCTTGCAATACTCTTTGAGGGCTGCACAAGAAATCATGGGCAACTGCATGAAGATACAGGGAAGATGTGTTTGGAATTCTAATTTTGTTTATGCTCAGACAGCTCAAACTGTTCTCAAGATATTTCAGTATAAAGCATAAAAGCTTCTAATTAAACTTATAAATCAAGAATATATGTACCGATGTATTTCCCGCTGCTGGATACGAAGAGTATGTGATGTGTCAAAGAGCAAAAGGTGCTGTAGAAGCTGCAAGTAGTTGCAGATCATATACTGAAATACTCAAGGCGTACAGGGCAGTTGATAAAAATAACTTTGTCCATATTGATAAGCCTGGTCACAGGCAGGTATTTATTTTTACATATAACTTCAGTGCATCCATGTGTAAGTGTGTCTTTGCATAATGTAAGGAAGAGCACTCTTCATACGAGGTATCTCTCCTCAATTATCAGGTAGCTCTCTCTTAGAAAAAAAAATTGCATCAAGCTGAAATTCAAAAGCCAAAATTGAAAAGATCCTGTCAAAAAATCAGAAAGGGGTAATCAGACTAACTTGTCTCCATGTGTATGTAATCCCCAACTGCGTTCCTCATTTCAGCTTGAAATATAGGCTGTCAGGTTTTGTTGTACTGTATTAAAACATTTTCTTGGAGATCAGGCTACAATCAGAGCATGGACTAAGCGGTACCATGTGGATGGAACATAAACCTGTTACTGTCTGTTGCTGTTTTGCATTTCAGAGAGATGGTACTGCAACAAGGTCTGTCTGAATATCCCTGCGTGTTTCCTTATAGGGCTAATTAATGTCCCTGGAGCTAATGTCCAATGTGCCCAGAAGGATTAGACTGGTATTGTGTGTTCATTTAAGTGGTTTTTTTTAAATCAGAAGGATGGCATTTGAACTGCTGGTTAGTGGATCCTGTTGCTAGAGAGATTCTTTTGGCCTCCAGCTCGGAGATGAAAGGTTAAAGTGCTGTGATGCTGTTCAAAATCCATTACCCAAACAGAGTCTTAAGGAGCCTCTGGACTTCTTGACCTTATCCAAGCTCTAACAAAAAAATTCTCTAAGCTAATCAATGAAACAGAATAACTTTGAGGTCTTTACATCTACCTGCTCTTTAGAGTTTTTAATCCGGTGCTGTAAGGGAAATGATCTTCTCCTGTTCTTAACATAAAGGCTGATAACCCTCTGAGCTGTGTTTCATGCATCTTGCTTGGATGCCGTTCTCCCAGACATTATTTTTAAGACTACAGTGATACGCAGTTCTGCTAGTAGGCACTGCTAGACCTGACAAACACGTTCAGCCGTTTGGAGCCTAAAAGTACTTGACGAGCCCCAGCAGTAGGTGAGATTTTCACATGCACAGCTGTAACAATATGAAAACTCTTTGTGAACAGCATGCGCCATCTTCCTCTGAATGCATAAGCAAAACGGACATGAATTATGTGTAAACACTGATAGGCTCGAAGCCTAAGAGAAGGGACGACTAAGTCGTATCTCTGCTATAGATGCAGACATAATGAAAAATCTCAGGTTTCTTGGGACACAGAGAAGATCCCAGTGGTCTTGGCATTACGAGGAGGCCCATGGAACAGCATTAGCAGACTAATTAAGTGTGCAGCTTAAACTTAATTTTCCTGGTAGCATTAAGACGGATTAAACATTATTCATTTTGTGATGTCCTTGGTTCTTGGTTAGTATTGTTCGCTCCTCTTCCCACCTTGTCATTTTGTTTCAGTCAGTAAGGTTACTGTTTTTAGTTTAGGAAATGTGCCTGAGCAGGATTTAAAAATAGGATTTTCTGAGCAAATCTTCATAACTTGCAGCACCTGACTTCCTATTTCTCATAAAAAAGCACTCCTTCTTTTAATGAAATAGGTTAATTATGCAAAGCATGAACACAGTGGATAAGTGGAGAAAATTTACTAATCTGTAAATGAGGAGGAGGATCCATTCTATAAGGTGCAGTTTCTGTCTTGCTCTGTTTCTTTTTCTGCCATGCAAACTAGGTGAGGCTGTGTATTGGCACCAGTCTGAAACTGTAGGATACCAAGTATGCTGATCTGTGTTTCTGCTTTGTTTTCTGATACATATGTCCATTGGCAGTGCAAACATACAGCACAGTCTTACACAGAATGGAAGCTGCAGCCTTGTGCCCTAGATCTTAATACTTCTCTTTATGACTCTACAGAAACCTGGAAATAAGTGAAAGACTCAGATGCTTGGGGGTAAGGAGTTAATTTTTCTTGCCTTTTTTTTTTTCCTGGGAAGACATCTTTGATTTTTGCAATTATTTAAGTAGTCTTGAAGTGCTAAATCTTGCTCTGCGGGTAAACCCAGATCCTGCAAATAGATACGCAGACGCTGATTGCACATGGGGTGGGAATTTGACTGACGTGCCTATTAATAGGCTATATGGAATCTGTTCTTTCGGACTTGAACTCCAGCATTCTGTCCCAAGGTTTTGGTGGTCTCTTCAGTATATCAGGAGGTGAAACTCCTGGACGTCGTACTAAAACTTGTGCGTTCAGTGACAGAAATAGTGACCTGTTCAGACTTTGACTTCTGGGCATCTGCACGCTGATATGATCTTTAATTACATGATCACGTACTGCCTTTCCGTCTGAGTCTCTAGGTAGATTAGCAACTGTAAAGTATCTGAAAGAGAAGAAATTATAGAATGACCTGAAACAGATAGTTGTGGTTTATTTTGTTTTGTGAAAGGTATGCTCTGATAAAGGGTAGGGTAGTGACGCACCTCCGAGCTAAAGAAATAGGCTACCTTTTGATCCCTTTTACGTGTCCTTGAAATCTACCGTTAGTCTGTACTGCACCAGGCATCACAGGAATCCCCAAGCATATGGTTGGACTCAATGATCTTAAAGGTCTTTTCCAATCTAAATGATTCAGTGACACTAAGCATGTCATTCTCTGACATAATGAATAAAATCAGCAAAATTTTCTGGACCATGATGCATCCAGGATATGTGGGAGGACTTTTTTCATTGATTGTTTTTTCATAGCTGTTGTTGACTTATTTTTCCAAGTGGATGTTTATATTATTTTATTTCCACTATCCTGCTGGGGTTATTGGATCTGGAAGGTTGCTCTCCTGCTTCTCCAACTTCTTCATTGCTGTAATCACACCGTAGTACTAAAGAGGGAATTGGTCAAGAGACGCATCAGACAATTTCTGTGATTACTGCTTTTGCCTCATTTGCATTGAATTACTGTTTCTTGGTGGGAGCACTCAGTAGTGCTTTGTGCTTTCTAGTTGTAGAAGAAGGGACAATTCCTGCCTGAAGAAACACTTAGCCTCTTAGCTGGGCCAGGAAAAAGGAATAAACAGAAGTATTTTTCTGTCGAAACCAACAAAATTCATAAAGATCATCAGAACAAGAGGGGTTTACTAAGAGATGCTTTGGCATGGAGAAGGTGCAGGCTGGCAGCTGAGGTCACACAAGAAAGATGGAGTAAATAGAGGTGGTTATTAAAGGCCTCCTCCTTGGATTTGGTTACGGCAGGCTCTCTCTTGTCATCCTATTCATTTGATGTTTTGCTCTGTAACTTGAGGTACCATGAACTGGGAATGCTTGCAAATAGGTGGTGATTGATGCCGGTGTGTGGCTGGACTTGCACGAGTCATGTGAAGCCCATGGACTGTTTTTACCTTTAAAACCTTGCTCCTGTAATGACAGTGTGAAAAATGAAAACTTTCCTGGCGCTCCTGCCTTTTAATGTTCACAAATGCTATTCACAAGCCCGAAAGCAGTAAGGTAATATGTCTCATTTCAAAGAGATGGACAACTTAATTGGTGTATAAATTTAGGGCTAATAATGCAGACTTTTTTTTTTTTTTGGTAATATATTCGGTATACTTTCAGTGTTAGCTGGGTAATTTGTTTCCACCTTCTGCCTTAGGAAGAAGTAGGATGGTGCTATTTATCTTATTTCTTGTGGGAGACTTTTGTAAAGCATATGCTGGGCTGCTGATAGAGTGCATAACGAACAGTCATTGCAATTCTTACTAATCTGAAGCACAGAATGAAGAATGTGGCTTGTACAGACATAGTACATTTAGTTTGGGACTGGTGCATGAATTTTCTAATCAAAGAGTGAAGTTTATCGAATAATAATGTGATTGGAACTGTCTGCTTTATTTACCGACGTAAGTCATGTTGAAAGCAGGATTTTGGGAAGCAAATTGTCTGTGGGTGTAATTCCACCTCCACACTGCTGAAGTATAACTTGTGTACTGGGTATTCTAAGGACTATAAAGGGACTTAACAGGTGAAAACCTACTCGGTGGACTATTAGATGGAGAAGATTGTGATCACAACCACGCTCCACACTACAACAGGAGGGAACGGAGAACAGAGAAGATGTGGGGGCTGCTGTGAGATTGTGGTTTGAATCTCTCTCCTTTCTCCCAAAACAAAGGGACCACTATGAAACTTATCTTCCCCCCACCAAGTGCCAAGCATGTTTCTTTGGTTTTGCCGCCTCACGCATACACGTGTACTTCTATACGTTTATGTGTAAATACAAACAAAATGCTTATCACTACAAGATTCTGCTCTGCCTGCTGAGAGAACAGATTATCTGCTTGACAACTACAAGTCATGTCATTTGAGGTACTGCTGGAACATGCTCGTTTCCTTCAACAAAGAGCAAGGTACAAAAGATGTAAAAATTAGGATGAAACGTAAACTTCATGCTTTGCCACAGGGGTGACTTTTAGCTTTAAATTGTCTTTTAAGTGACAAAGTAACCAGACCTTGCCTCCCCCAGTATCCCTTGTTCAGCACAGAACCATAAACTCCTGGTGGAGGACAGGTTTGTGTCTCTCACAGCTCTTCTTTCCTGCAGTACATTTTCCAACTTGTTGAAGAAACAAAAAGTTGTATTACAATTATTATTGCTACTAGTATTACTTTTTACTTCATTTAATGGACGCCCAGCATTGTCCTCTGTGCTGCACAGCCTATCTGTGTCAGCACTTTAAATTATTACCGTTGTTTATTATTTATTATGTGTTAAATGCTGACAATGTGACGCACAAAGGATGTAGACTAAAAGAGAGGCATTTACGCAGATGTGATTTATGCTTCTTGCAAGCTGCTTTTGTAAGAATTCTGAGCTTTCAGATTCGCAATTCTCAGGTTGGTGGGTTTTACAGGCTATTCAACTAATTCAGTCCCATCTTTCAAACATCTGTCGCCTCTGAAAAGTTCTCAGTGTAAAGAGGAAACTATTATTTATAAGAAGAAGCTGTCAAAGATCAGCTATGCTCAACAATCTAAAGCATCGCTTACGTACATCAGCACTAAACTATGCTCATTTGGATAGCATGAATGGCTAATTTTAGCTTAAAATTGGAAGCAATTATGGGTTCAGGAAGAAAAGTAGGGCTGTATGTCATTAGTAATTGATTTCTTTTGTGGAAGAGCTTGAAATGAACAGTTAAGAAGAAAAACATTGTTAAGTGATGCAACCTGTCGCATGCAATATGCAGATGTTTCCCAGATTTGCGTGTCTGTGTCTCAGGTGGATGGATACTTCTGTTGTCATTCCCCCTTCTCCCTCTGGCTCCCTAAAAACTTTGACTTTTCCCTCTGCATCTTTGCTACTTCAGTGAAACTCTTAAGCTGATGATAGCTCACACTGGGAGCGTTGTGCAACTCATGTACAAAGAGGAGAGTGGTATGCCATGGTGTCGGAAGCTCTGAGTCACTCGGTAAGATGTTGTCGCTAGCTTTCAATAACACAAGATCTTATAAATAAATAATTGTCCCACCTGTGCATTTTACTGTGAACTACAGTAGGCCAGTCCAAAAAACCAGTGATGTTCTGCACATTGATGAGAAAAACTTAGAAGCTTCTGTACAACATCAATAGGAATAAAAATGAGTGCAGGAACATACTCCTGTTCCTTCTCTCTTTTTCTCCTTCTTGGAACAGTTTGTGATCTTTCAAGGGAGTGGTCATAGAATCATAGAATCATAGAATGGTAGGGGTTGGAAGGGACCTCTAGAGATCATCTAGTCCAACCCCCCTGCTGAAGCAGGTTAGCCTAGAGCAGGTTGCACAG
>VZSC01004477.1:70837-108806 GCA_013398225.1 Steatornis caripensis
TCTTGCCCTTTTTGAAGATTGGAGTAACATTGGCTTTCCTCCAATCCTCAGGCACCTCTCCTGTTCTACACGATTTTTCAAAGATGATGCAGAGTGGCTTAGCAATTACATGCGCCAGGTCCCTCAGCACTCGTGGGTGCATCCCATCAGGACCCATCGATTTATGGGTGTTCAGTTTGCCTAAATGCTCTCTAACCCAATCCTTATTGACCACGGGCAAATCTTCATTTCTCCAGGCTTTCTCTCTTATCCCCAGAGACTGGGAATCCTGAGGTCCAGTCCTCGCAGTGAACACTGAAGCAAAGAAGGTATTCAGTAACTCTGCCTTCTCTGTGTCCAGTGTCACCAGGTCGACTGCCTCATTCAGCAGTGGGCCCACATTTTCCCTAGTCTTCCTTTTGCTGCCAGTGTACCTATAGAAGCCTTTCCTGTTGTCCTTGACCTCCCTTACCAGATTCAATTCCACTTGGGCCTTAGCCTTCTTTGTTGCATCCCTGCATGTTCTGACAATGGTCCTATATTCCTCCCAAGTAGCTAGTCCTTTTTTCCACATCCTGTAAATTTCCTTCTTCCCTTTGAGTTTTTTTACAAGCTCCTTGTTCATCCATGGTCATCTCCTGCCTCCTTTGCTTGACTTCTTACTCATAGGGATGCATTGATCCTGAGCTTGGAGGAGGCAGTTATTGCATATTAACCAGCTCTCTTGGGCCCCCTGCCTTCTAGAGCCCTATCGCAAGGGATTCCTCCAAGGAGGTCGGGGATTCCTCTCTGCCCAACTCTCCAGCCTGTCCAGGTCACGCTGAATGGCAGCACAGCCTTCTGGTGAGTCAGCTGCACCTCCCAGCTTTGTATCATCAGCAAACTTGCTGAGGGTACACTGTACTCTGTACCGGTCACTGATGAATATGGTGAACAGGACTGGACCCAGAACTGACCCCTGGGGAACACCTCTAGTCACAGGCCTCCAGCTAGAATCTTCGCCACTGATCACAGCCCTCTGAGCTCTGCAATTCAGCCAGGTCTTGATCCAGCTCGCTGTCCGCTCATGTAACCCACACTTCCTAAGCTTACCTATGAGGATGTTGTGGGAGACAGTGTCAAAAGCCTTGCTGAAGTTGAGGTAGACAACATCCACTGCTCTCCCCTCAACTACCCAGCCAGTCATGCCGTCATAGAAGGCTATCAATCAGATTGGTCAAGCAGGATTTCCCCTTAGTGAAGCCATGTTGACTACTCTGGATAGCCTTCTTTTCATGCACAGGCTTAGATATGACTTCCACTATGAGCTGTTCCATCACCTTTCCAGGGATGCAGGTGAGGCTGAGTGGCTTGTATCAATTCAAAATGTTTTTATTGTCACTGCATACATATGAACCATCTCTTTCAGAAAAACAGATTTATTGTGTTTGTGAGAAAAATCTGAACAGAAACTCCCATTACGCAGCATACTCCTCTACATGAGAATTTTTCTAAATTTCAGAAAGTTTTGCAGCAAATGAATATGCAGCTCTTGGAATTTTTCATAGTGTGTTATGGAGCTAGCTTACCAGGTTTTCAAACCCTCTGCAACAGTTCAAAGAAATGATCTGATGTTTTGCTTATGGTCTTAGTGTTTCAGGAAAGGAATATTTGCAAGGATTTACTGAAAGAGAGCACCACACTGGGTGTCATTTTGATTTGGAAATGCTATCCTTATGCTCTATTTATTTATCTGTTTTGTAGCATGATGCGTTTTGATCAAGAGGACTCTATAGGCAGAATAAAATGGAGAATATGAGACAGATCGAACAGCAACTGCTATTTGACACGCTGTGTCCACTGGCCTATTTTATTAAACCTGGACTGAAACAACCAAAGCACTAGTGATGAATATGTCTCAATTTTTAATAAAATGGGCTCCTGGGTTTTGCTGGTAGTGGCTGTTGTTTTTCAAATGAAATTAGTAGAGTACCTCATTAAGCAAAAGGCAATTATATGTATTAGCAATAACAATAGAATCATACAAAAAAACCCCAACACAACCAAAAAAACACCCCCTATGGATGTAATTTTAGAAATGCATTATGCAAGGGGTTAATTTGAGAGCTGGTTTTTTTCACATTTTGAAAGCTTTGCAGTAATTTTGTATGAAATTTGAGATCAGTAAGTCTATAATATCTTATGAATAATTTACAACACCAACAGTCTTTCTGTGGAAGAATACTAAATTAATTAAGGCCTAGAGGAATTTCCATGTGTTTAAGCCACATTGTATCTTCAAGGTTTTTCTGCTTCAAAGTCACTGAGATGAACTCCTGGCTTTTCAGGTGTTAACAGTCCCGGGAAAACAAGATCGGTGCCCTTGCTTTAGCCTAGAAAAACTGAAGGGCTTGAGCGTGTGTGTTTTGTGTGAATCTATTAAAATTATGGTACCTCACACTCTGTTCCCTCACTTTTCTGGGAAGTTGTATTTCAAGGAACTGCCTTACCATCTCTCACACCCACAGATATTTTGCTGAGTTGGATGGCACACTGCAGTCCCTGAGCCAGCTCTTTAGGGTGACTCATTTCTCTGGGTTAAAGGAGATGGAGGGCATCTCCCGACAACAGGAACAACCCGCAACTGAGCTTACCCCTGCTCTGAAAAGCACAAAGCTTACTTCTAACCACACCAGCCTGTGCAGAAAGGGATTTCTTTGAACCTGTTGGGCAACCTTCAGAGAATAAGTCAGAAAACTCTTATTTTTGCAAGTCTCAAGCCATAAGCTTCTTGCACAGCTGATGTTACAGTGAGGACTGGATATGATGAGAACGCCAACCTGCCACACACACATTATTTATTTAAACAGGACAAAATAGCTGCTTTCCAGCTGCTCTCGATGCCCTTGAGTTGAAATGCAAATACAGAAAACACACGTGTCACTATACCCAGCTGACAGCCGTTCCCCTTCCCTGAAAACCAGTCAAGCAAAGTAAAGAGGAAATAAGTCCCTCTCTCCCATGGCTAACCACCCTCAGCCTCCTCTCCTTGCTTCCAGCTGCTGACCAACTACCCCAAATAGGGCAATTTTATTCTCTGTGAGAAACTGTTCAAAGGACCCTTGTTTATGCTCCCATTCAGTACACCATTTATTGAACTAGCCTAGTACTTGCATATCTCTAGGCTTGGGCTCTGAATGCCTCACAGTCATTGTGGTGTTCTTACACCACTGCTGTGCTATCTCCACTTCAGGGATAACAAACCGGAGCAGAGTGCAGAGGTTACTTTGCCAGAGGTTCGTAAGGGTGTTGGTGACACATTAAGACACTGAATTTATACGGTCCTATCAGCGTATTCCCCGTTTCACACCCAAGTCCTGGCCCTCCTATTTTTCAAACAGTGTACACATCACTTTATGCCTACGGTGGGGCAAAGCAAGCAGTGTTCTGGCTGGGAAAACCTGGGTGTGGAGTCCTGGGCTTCTGTACCTACATATGCTATAGTATAGCCCACACCAAAACATACTCCCATCAGCCTTCAGTACCTGTCGCCTTGACCAGTTTCTCTGCACTTTATCTCAGTTTGTTGGGGGAGCAAGGTGAGGACCGGGCTCCACCTTGTCTATTCTATAGGGTACAGATGGTTCAGGTGCAGTTCTCTGTGGTTTCTTCCTGAAGTTTCTAGTAGAGCAGGAGCACGGAGAGGCAGTGGATGGAAAGGGGACGCTGCAAGGTGCTATGCTGTGCCATCACAGAGATCCACCTTTTGTAGCTGTACAGTGTATATGGGTTGAGGTGTTGGAGATGGTGGTGCTGGCAGGACCTGTGCTGTCCAGACTTACAGTAGAGATCTCACATCATGGGATATTCTTGCTCAGCTGCTGTAACAGGCAGTGTTCTGTCCCAAGAGTTACAGCATGATGGCACTTGAAGCAGGAAATGTCCCTAGTAAAGGCAGCAGAAGCTCAGCTGCATAATCTCAGGTAAGCATAGATCTGAGCTCACTTAAACACCAGATTTGTCCATTATCCTTTTTGCAAACACATTTTCTTGTGTGGAGGAACGTTACCTCAGCTGTGGGGTTGGTACGTCTGAAAGGGCTCTGCTTCTGCCCGCGTGATTTGACTGGATTAGGTGCCATCTGTGTGAGTGGGCTGTGGACTCATCCACATCTAAAGCTCAGCTCCTTCCAAACACTGGATGGATTGTTTGAATCTGGAGTGCTGCTGCTGCAAAGCCCATGGGTCATGNATTTTCTTGTGTGGAGGAAGGTTACCTCAGCTGTGGGGTTGGTACGTCTGAAAGGGCTCTGCTTCTGCCCGCGTGATTTGACTGGATTAGGTGCCATCTGTGTGAGTGGGCTGTGGACTCATCCACATCTAAAGCTCAGCTCCTTCCAAACACTGGATGGATTGTTTGAATCTGGAGTGCTGCTGCTGCAAAGCCCATGGGTCATGAAGAGTGTTGTGCCTTCTCCTAGCTCCACAGTGCAGTTTGAGGTGTTTGGTCCCTCCTCAGCACAGAGCAATGCTTTTTCCTTACAGGCGGGTACTGAAGCACTTTGCTCAATCAGGACGTCTCTGGCACCACAACCAATTTGTACATACATTAAATCAGAAAGGAACCGGGGCAAAGACTCAGGATACAGAAAGCTGCAGTGTCCGATTATACGTGGTCAAATTACTGACTGTGTATGTTCAGGCTACTTGAACAAATTAAAAGTGGGGGGTGGAGGAAGGATAGTCAATGAGGCCTGTATGATTGTAGAAGGTGGGGGGAAGTCAGGCTGGGGGCCCTCAGCAATACCCAAATTGTCCTGTTTGCCAATATCCAGGGATAATTTACACATCAAAAGGAGAGAGCGGAAATGGACATGAAAAGTGACAGCAGTTGCCAAGTTAAATAAAAGCCCCTCAGTGAACATGAAGAGCAATAAGAGCCGTTTGGAAAGTTGGCTGCAGAAGAAGAGGTTATGTGAGAGCTTATACCCGACCGCCTTCTTGGCCTCTTGGGAACCAATACAGACATGGAATTCACTTGACCCGCAGGGCTGAGCAAAATATGGCCACACATCAGTAAAGCCTGATGCTTAAGTCATAGGAAACAAAAGCAAGACTGTGCCAGATGCCAGACGAGTGGGATCAGGTAGCAGGAACCACAGCCTGACTTCAAAACGCCTGAGTAAATCTGGGCTGCTACATTTCCAGTGGACTGAATCTGAAGAAAATAAAGTGGAAGAAAAATGCTGTTTTTTTCTTTTCTAGCGGGATACTAGAGGATGAATATAGGTTGAGTTTGAATAAACGAGAGGCAATATTTCTAAGACAGGATGTTTTGTAAAGTGTGAGGCTTTCTAGCTTTGGCATTAAAGCAATTTCTATTCTTGTCATGAATCACTGAAGGACAAACAGTGTGTGTTGGGGTGGGATATGAACACCCAAATCTTTCCCTGCCTCTCTGCCCTCAGTTGTAATTTTTTTTTTTCCTTGGCTTGGTGCAAATTCAGAAATAGTCTTGATTTTCCCCATCACATCCCAGTCTCACTTTCTACTGCTGAATAGCTGCTTAAGATACATTGTCAAACAATGTCGTCCTGGCTCAACTTTGCTAAGAGATGGTGTGAATGATCTGGGGTTTCCAATGCAAGCACTGGGAGAGCAAAACTAATTGTTGCCCCAAGCAAGAATCTTCCGATGAGAAGCTGATCTCTTTTACACAAGTCCAAACCTGAAATAACTCCACAGATGTCAGTGCAATCACTTTAGATGTGCAAGAGAGGCGAATCTGCCCTGAAGTCCTCTGTCTTCTTTCCCGGGGGAGGACAGCCTGGCTCAGGAGTCGGGGAGGCGGACGGAGTGCCTGCAAGGATTGCTGCCTTTTTATTCAATCTGCATCAGCTTCGTGATCAAAGGCTGAAAGTGACTGGAATAGGCAGAGTCCTGGGCTTTCCCATTCACACGGTGAAGGCAAGCTTAACCCTGCCCTCTTAATGCTGCGACTCAGGGCTTTGATGCAAGGAATCACGTGCATCTCCACCGCTGTGACTCTTTGTTCCAGGCAGTCGTGTGCCTTTGGGGTGGTGCCGGGGGGGAAGCAGAGGGGGTTTAAAGCCCTGGATGTTTCAGATATACATTAGAGCTTGAGCTGGTCCAGAGTGCTGGGGGTCTACAGCTGTACCCCAGCACTGGTCTGTCTGCCTTTCCCCGGGAACTGCTCGACGTGATGAAGCCTGCAGCTGCCGGGGGCCTCTGCTCTCTAGAGACGAGCTAAATACCTCACAGGGTGGCTCTATCTTTGGCTGTCGTCCGGCGAGGGTTGGATTACAAGCAGCTTCACGCTGACAAGGCTTTGAAGAAATAGTAGTATCTTGAATATTATGGAATTTGAGGAATAATAGCATCGGGGGGATAATGACACCCTCTGGGGAATGAGGATGTCTCTCTCTTTCTTACGACCCTGGTGCAGAGAGGCTGTAGCTTCTTCTATGTAGTGGGAATTAGCAGCTTCTCGAAGGCCTACGTGCCAGTTCCAGTTAAAATGTTCCCGGCATGTGTTCTGGCACTGCAGATGGGATGGGGATCTCCCTGCAAAATACAGCAACTTGGGCTTCCAGATCTGCTTGAAATCATTCTGCTTCCTCTGCCTGGAAGGTGATAGCACTCAGAGATTTCCCTTGGCACCTGCTCTTCCTTTCTCCTTCCCTTCACTTAAGGGCTGAGTAGAGTTTTGCTCTATTATATTCTAATATATATTTAAGACTTGGACTCCCATTTACTGTGCTTATGCACAGCTCCATCAGTTCAAAGGAGCTATGCCAGTACAATCAAGCTGAGCATGTAACACAGCAAAAAGATGGTTTGGGATACTGAACTCTGAATTCAGGATAATGATGCTAAAAATAAATAACCTGATTTGTTTTTTCCTTGCTAGAACATAGCCCATTTCTGATGTAAAACTCATTTGCATTGTCTTCACAAAACCTCCTTGCTAGCACCAGATTTAATACCTGAGGCTAAAGGAAAAAGGTTAGTTTTAACAGGGAAAGGACATTGCAGCAACGTGTCTGGAGGATGCAGGTTTCTAAGGCTTCCTCACAAGACAAGGAAAGTCCCCTGCATGAAAACCCGTTACAGGAGAGCTATGCATGTGTTTCAGCATCGCGTTCTGGCTGGCGAGCCCTCCTGGGTCGGGAGAGGTGACCAGTTTGTCAGCCCTGGGCGGTATGAGAATAGCAATTGCGTGTGCGCTGTGAGGCCAAAGAGCTGCATCGGCTGGGAGGGGCGAGCCCTGGGACGGTGTGGCTGCTGTCACACACTGCTCCTGATCTGCTGCACATCCACAGGCAGTTCACCTTTCCTGACGGCTCCAGACGGGGAGATGCCACCAATTCAAGAGGGAGAAAAAATAGGTGAAGCTTAATACAGCTCTATCTTGTCTGGCCCTGCAGAGCAGCAGGGGGATTTGCTGCATAATCTAGAGGGATCAGTGGGCTCAGAGAGCTCCCGAGCCTAGGACTAGTTCAAGGGAAGAGCAGGACAGAGTAGCAGAGGCACGTCTGAGCTCTCAGCCACAGTATACAGGCTGCATTGTAGCTTCAGTATTGCCTGCTGGCATCTTCCTTCATCGGCGCCAGCAGCGTCTCTGAAACAGCTGCTTGCCTTCCTTCCCCGACACCCAGCAAGGTGCAGCGATGGCAGCTGTTCCTTACGGAGAGCTGCCGAGGAAGGGCAGCTGGATCCGGAGGGACTTGCTCTGGGAAGGGCAGCCCTTGGGCTGTGCACATGCTGGTCTGCACAAGCAAAGTACCATCTGCTGAGAGGTGACTGATGCGGAGGAGGGAGCAAGGACAAGGATTGCATCTCAGAGCCAGAGATGCAGACAGACTGGCATGTATTTATTTATTTATTTATTTTTAATTTCAGCAGGATTGCTAGGAAAAAAAGAGGGGCTGGTACGACATCACATCTCTGTCAACTACAGATGTGCACACCCAACGCGTAAAGCAAATAGGGAACAGTGGCCAAACTCATCTGAAAATCCTCTGAGCTGCAGAAAAAGAAACAACTCCTAAAGTGAGAAACCAAGCTGCACTACCTGAATCTCTTTGCCATGGGGCTCAGGAGAGGGGAGAGAAATCAAATCAAACTCAGTGGGCTTTTAGCTGCCTTTGGAAGACGTTTCTGCCTGACATGAAAGCCACAGCCATGGCAGACGCTCAGAGGTGCCTTTCAGATGATTGCATTAGCTGAGGCTCCAGGTGTCCAAGGGAGACAGCTGACAATTACACCTTTTGTTTTCTTTTTCATGTTTGACAGCCAGATGCCTTTTTGATCTGTAGTATGCGCTTGTCTGTGTGCGTGTGTGTGTGTGTATATGTGCGTATTTACATATAATCTCAGATCTATCACTCCGGCAGAGGCACATATGGATTATCTGAGCATTTAAACAAACACGGGGCTGATTTACACACTATAGTGTCAAATGGAGGGGTTCCCTTTTGGCACTCATGGTCTCCTGCAGTTTTACAAAACATGTTCTTTCTTGTGGCACTGTGAAACTATAAGTTTGTCGTGCAGATTTTACTGAAGAAAAGCCAGTCCTGTGGCTGGTTTCCCAAATATTGAAGAGTTACATGGCAAAAGTTTTTAGCTGTCCTGTGGGTTTTAGCACCTGACAACAAGGCCCGGGGTGACTGGATGCACATTGTGCTTGATGCCTATCCAGAAAGGAGAGCCGGTTCAGGAGCTGAGGCATCTTAGTGATGGAAAAGAAAAAGATTTAACAAAGGCATAGAGGTGGAGCTCTTTCTGTGGCTCTGAAAGTTGAACAAACCAGGTAATTCTTACTGACTGCATGTTATACAGCCAGAACCAGAAATGTAAAGAAATTGTTTATATTAGTTCAGGTATTGATAATTACTTTTTCTGCCAATGAAGAATTAAAAATCAAAACCCCCAAGCCCATCTTTCCCCTGCGTGTTTACTACTGGTCACTGCGGGAGACAGAGTGTTGGCTTGGAAGGCCTCTTATTGACCTTATTACATTCTTATAAAAAGCAAGTTGTTTTCTGGTTTAGAGCAGAGATTTTCTACCCAGAGAAAAAATCTTTGCTGGTTATTTCTGGCTCTGGAGCCAACCCCGCTGCAGGAGCTCTGAGGCCTCCCAGGTAATGGTACGGTCTGCGGGAGACCATTAAGTGGTATTCTGAGAGATGAAGCGGGCACTTCCAGGCTTGAGTTATGTTAGAGTAGTTTAAAACCATGCTGCTCACCACAGTATTCACAGCCTGCCATCAGAATTGCTTGAGAATACGGCAGCAAAAACATTTGAGCAACCAGTTGTTGTGAACAAGAAAAGCTCTGACCCAAGATGGGGATTGGACTAATTCATGTGTGACCTTATGGCTCAAGCCAAGACCAAGACTTACATAGACTGCAAGATTGTGGACTGTCACTATACGAAAGAAGACTTGTTCCAGCAATTCCTTCTCTTTCCAGGGACTACTGACTGATTGGCTGGGGAATGAAAACCTTGGGGTGAAAAATTTATTTCCTTCTTGGACTGATATGGGTGGTGAGGGTGGGTGCTACAAAAAAGTGTTTTGTTTTTTTTTTTGCTACATAAGAATTGATGTGTTGGAGGGAAAAAAGAACATAATTAATGATAAAGTGCTTGTTCCTGACAATGATAGGTAAGTCCTAGGTGCCTTAGAGAAATAGGTGGTATGGTGCTCCTCTGGTGACAAAACGTCTGAGGATACCTGGTTCTGCAGAGGAAACAAAGAGAAAGGCAGGGGCTTGTATTTCATGATGCTCTGAGAGCTGAGCTACCCTCGGAGGAAAGGAAGGCTGGCAGTGCTATCAGCACTCTCAAAGGACAGCCCAGGGTGCCATATATCCCTGCTCACATTCACGAGTCTGCCTCTGCAGCCTCTGCCTGTGCATTGTGTGAATAGACGAGCACGGGAGAGAGTTGTGAGTGTAGGACATATGAACTCTCCAAGGAAGAGCTATCTAATGCTCCTGCCTAGCTGTACTGTGATTGCAGTAAGTTCCTCATTTAATATTTATTACATTCAGAATTCATAGGAAATCACTGTAAGTTGTAGTTTTAATGGAAATTGACCCTGTAAACCAATTGATCAAATTTTGGGTCAAGATGACATGACGTATGCAAATCATATGCAAAGCTCGTGTATAGCTGCATGTACAAACAATGTACTTCAATTAAAGTTTTGCCCAAGTCAGCTTGAGCTTTGTACATACAGCTCTATGTGGGCTTTGCACATGGTTTGCATATGTCATATAATGTACAATAGGGTATTGTGTACTAGCTGTCTCCCCCTGATTAATACATGATAGAAAAACTCTTAGAGAATAATGATTTAAAAAAATTTGTACATAAGGAAATTGCTTGCAAATGACCACGCTGGTGAAATTATAACCCAGTAATATTGTAGTCCCATTTATTTTCTGTTAGGTTTAATCACCACCAAGAATTCAGTCGAGGGTAATTAATCTTTGCTGATCAAAGTACAGGAAAGGGATGAAGTACTGTAGCTGCATCATAATGACATGTAATGCTGATGCTGCACATTTGCCTGTTTGTAGAGAGATGTGAAGATGTCCTCATCGGCACACAGTCAATGAGTGGGAGTTCATTATCACTTGGTAGGGGATAGAGGCTCAAATAATAAGGTAAAGAAGCCCTAAAATACATACATAGTCAGATGCTTGCAACTAGAGCTCAGCTCATTCCTTGATTGGGGGCAGGGTGTGGGGGGGAGCGAACAACTGCAGTGGAGTGAGGAAAAGGACTTCAATATTCTTTTTTTCCCTTGAATTTATCTGTCAGGATGAGTTCAAGCTTATGCTGCACTGAAGAAAAAAAGGAAATTTAACTCCCAAAGCCCCCAGATTCCCCAGCAGAAAGTCATGTTTCCAAGTTCCTTGTATTGGTCAGTATCAGGATGGAAGCTTGTTGCTTCTGTGGGACCAACTGGTACTTTGTTGGAAAGGTGGCTTGATGTGGCCTTAAAGCAGATACCTTGTGCATCTTCCCTTGGGGAAGGTAGTTGATGAACAGAGGGGGATGGACTGTGGGCAAGAGATCCTGCAATGAAACCAGCATGTGACTGAGAGCTCAAGAGAGCAGGCAAGCAAGGTGACCATCTCAGTTCTTCCTCTACCACTTTTTGAGGGAGGGTTTCAGATCCTGATTGTGCTGTTGTCTTGGACTAGGCAAAAATCTAGCAAGACTGTTTCCATCCATATGGCCAGAGAGAAAGAACAGAGGCATATTGCATCCTGAATTACTTTGGCTAAACATTGGCTATATAACATGCTTGAACTTACAAGGCTTGAAGTCAGTGCTGTGCTGTATTGAGTTTTGCAGATGACATTTAAAAAATCCTAACACCTGATTTTTTGGTCAGGGTTCATTTCTTTCAATCTTTCAGCCAAGCCCTTGTTTGGGAACTTCGATCTGAAAATGGTGTTTATTTTCAAAGTACCAAAATAATCTTTCCATGTCTCAATATTCTATTTAAAATACTTTTGATATTCCCTTCTATTGATAGTGCCACTAAACATCAGTGGTGTTAAAAAAAACACCACCTATTACTAAAAAGACAGACAGTATTTAGAGGTACAATGGTCCCGAAGTACAGTGAACCAAAACTGGAAATCCATCAGTTCTTTGGCTGCTAAATGATTTCCATGCTGGGCTGACATTTATCTTCTAGAATAGAGAAGCCTTTCAGAGAACAGCAAATATCTGGCAGGAGGCCAGGGGCCTTGGGTATAAGACAATTAGCACAACAGGGGGAAAGAAGGGCTTCTGGAATTACAGATGAATAAGAAATATTTGTAATGTGCACTTTAAGTTATTGGTTTGATCACAGTAAATTTTTGTCACTTCTCTTGGTTGCAAGCATAGGGCTGTATTACTCGTCTGGTTTTGCTTTCTCCCTCAGTTAGTTTCATCACTGAGTGGTAGGACTGGTACATATCACACTTGTCCTCTTCTTCATCTTTAAAAGGCTACTTTCTTTGGTTCAAAATAGATAAGCTGGTAACTTGCTAGTCATTGCAAAGATAGACTGCTCCCTCCTAATCCGCTGTCTCTCTCTCCATACGTAGCTTTAATTAGACACGAGGATTTAAGCCTCTACATTCTGAGGCATGTAACAGTCAAACTAATAATTAAGAGGATATATTTAGATGGTTTAAAAAACCCACTGTACTTCTAAGAGTAAATCTTGACGTTTAAAAGTGCTGAAGGGTTTCCAAGCTCCTCACAGTATCACAAGCTGTAAAATTGCTCTTCTTATTGTCAAAGGAAAAAATCCCAATCGTAGAATGTAAACAGACTGTCTAATCTCAAGAAGTTTCAACCATCTTGTGCTACTCTGTAAGAAAGAGAAAGTATAGTTTCATTGATTACGGTCACATCAGCTGAAATTCTGGAATTTCTCTGGAATTTATCTTATGAAGATGAAGAATTAATGATAATTAATATCATAATCTTGGCTAGCATTAGGGACTGAAAAAATAATTTACTTGAAAAATAACAGAGGCAAGACACGTGAAGGCACCCTTCTGCATTTCATAGCCCTGTTTAAGCCTCAGCTGAGGTATCATGTCCACTTTTGGACACTGTGCTGCATGAAAAATGTAGGTCAACAGAAGGAAAGTGGTTCTGAGAACTGAAAACTTGCATCTGGGTGTTTAGTCCAGAGAAGAACAGACCGATGTGTGATTTGGTGATCTTCAAATGTGTACCAAGCTGCTGCAGAGCGGAACAGGCAATCTGTTCTCTGCAATGAACAGAACAAGGAGTAATGAGTTTAAAGTTCAGAAAACGAAATTTCATTAAGGCATTAGGAGAAACTTCCGGATGTAAATGTAGTTAAGGACTGGGTGAGATTGTCTGAGTTAGCTGTGGAGGTACATCAAACGTTTCCCATAGCAGGCTAAAGCAATGTCTTTTAAAGAGAGTTTAGATTGGTGTCCTCATTGACCTGAATGGTTCTTGAAGTTGCTTTCAGCTCCATTTTGTATGGGTTTCACTAATCGTGATCTCCTCTCACAAGTGATCATGCTTTACTGCTTGGTCATCAGGGAAATGGCATTATTAGTCTCACATATCTTTTGAAGCTCAGCATAGATCTGGAGGTACACATTACGGAGCTGATCAGAATATATACTTTCTATTTATCTATTTATCTGTTATGGTGAAAATGTAAATGAATATGAAAAGAACTTTTTCTTTAAAGTTTGCCATGGGATAATACTGACTATTGAAATCCTTCAGCATTTTTTTCCTGAAAAGTGCACCATGGGAAAACAAAATCAGAAATACTTCACTTGGAGTTGAGCCAGCCCAAGTGAAAATGTTGTGCTTCAGCAACTCAGTGGAGAGTGCCTGCTTGCGCCGTGGCTTTTCCTCCCAGGCCATGCCATGATCTCCATTCTTCTGCATTCTCAGGGTGTCTCATTGTGTTGACTTGATGGGAGGCTTCAAGGACTCCAGAAGGATACAGTACAGCCTGGTTTACGGACAGCTTTGAGAAACCGAGGAGCCCATGCTTCAATTCCCATGGGGCATGGCAGTGGTTTGAGATTGACTATTCATGTTTCTGAATTATGAAATATTTAACTTTGAAATGCCAGAATATATTGAAAGTTACTCTTTTCAGTCAAAATCTGCCTCTCTTCACTGGTTTCTAGGTGATTTTTCTGACAAAAAGCAATGTTTTACATTGAGAAGGGTTGTTTTTCACTTTAGAAAATGCATGAAAAGAGAACGTTCCACAGAAAATTAAACTTTCAGTGAAAAAAAGCAACCAACCAACCCTTCCTTGTCCCCTTGATGACTCTCATCCCAACTACACATGGGGAATTCCTAGAATTGACAGGCTTTTTATGGCACCCACCACAGAATGAAGCGCTATGATGTAGCTAGGAGCTGCAAGAGCATTCACCCCTCCACAGGACTACCCTAGCGAGACATGTTCCAAACTGGTGAGTGAACAGTGGTAGTAGGAATGACTTCTGGTTTGTGATCCCACTTCGTCGTGGGGGTGGACAGGGCCAAAGACTTTTCTGAATGACTGTTCCCTTGCAAACCTGTGTGAGAGGGAGGTCTCCCTCAAGTTCTGTTGGTCAGGATATTATCAGGTCCTCCTGAAATGTTCTGTCAGGTGAGCTGGGTTCCCTCCTTCAGGGGATGTCTTCTCTGTGATAATTCTATCCCTCATTTCTTGCAGCATCTCTGATCTGTCAGGAGCCTAAAGCCAGGGTTCCCAAAGGAGGCTTGCTCCTTGAGCTTCACTCATGGCTGCATTTCTTTTGCACCACTTAACTTTAGCCCCAGTTCTTTGCTCTCTCCGAGGCTTCCATCTACCCTGTTCCTCATGTTCAAATGACTCCAAAGTGTTTTGAAACTCTGGCTTAAAGGGCTTCCTTCCCTGCACTGCTAGTAGTGCAGAATAACTGCTCCACGGGACACCCTGACCCTCCCTCCTCTCTCTTCCATTTGAAGAAAAATAAAATCACTCAAAGCTGTGCAAGAAATCTTTTCCCCCTTCTCCCATGCTAGTATTCCATTTGGCTATTTCCAAGCCCTCTACAGCTGTCACATAGGAACTATACGCAGGGCCAGAGTGCCAGCCCCTGGCTTGGCATTGCAATAGAGCCTTACAACGTTAACGTGGCTGCTAGAGCACAGCTGAAACCTTGAAACTGCAGTTTCCCTTGTACAGGTTCGTGTAATTAGCAGGGTCTGCTGTTTGATTACTAGTAAATGTAAAGCTGTATGGAAACCAGCTATCTGTGTCTAGAGTAGTTTCACAGGGAAGGTAAGTGTTATTAGAATAAAATCCTCTCTGAGCCGACACTCTGTCACAGCACCCTGGCGCAACCTGGAGACCATGGTAAGGGGTCACAGTCCTGCCTCTTCCCACCCAGCATGGGGCATTCAGATCTTCCAAGGCTTTCTTCTCTCCCCTTTGCCTCATTACTCTGAAATCTGCTGGAGGCAATAGGCAAATCCATGGTTAACTGTGGTGAGCCAAATCCTCACCTATCCAAACAACTTACAGGTTAATGACAAATGCCAGCTCCAGGCTGGGTCTTGTGTTCTGAACAGGGTTAAACCAGCCCTGTGTTTTACGGGACATGTGGGCTGTGCCTGGCTCCGGGAGAGCTACTTGAAAAATTAGCACACAATAGTCTGCTCTTTAGCAATGTTGGGCTTGGGAGGTGAGACCAACTAGCCCAGCCTGCTGGGAAATTTCAGTGGGTAGCACTCTCAGCCGTGACTCAGTCTGTTGTTCTGCCTTGCAGTTCTGGGGAAGATCTGTCATGTCAGAACCTGCACGGTGGTGACATCCTTGTAATTCCTCTGAAAAATAAAAAGAAGTGCAAGTCAAAGGCTTTAAGTGAGCTTCCTACTGTTGTGCTGTGTATAGGTTCAACTTAAAGTCAAGCAATTGAGCAAAGAATGAATTAAACCTAATAAATGACAAAACAAATGCAGTTGTGTGTTAGTTACGAGGAGGAACATTTTTCTCAGCTGCAAGCCTTCATCAACCAGAGAGCCTGTAGGTATTCCCATGCGGAGTCCAGTTGTGCCTGAGTGTCCTCCTCCTGCCTCTCCAGTCCCTCCTCCACTTTCTACTCCTCAGCTCTGCTATTAGCATTGCACTCTGACACCAGAACTCGGAAGAAGAAGGGAAAAGGGATACAGGAAACTTGTCTCCTTCCTTCTTGCATATTACAAAGCACTGTATACATATTTGGGCTGCCAGCATTTCTAGGAATGTAGAAAGGGGAGTCAGGGGACAGCAGTGCCCCTTGTCCTGGATGGGACCCTGCACCTTGCTGTTCCGGTACAACACACTAAGACTTCCAAACCAGGAATGGGGAGCTGCTTAGGTGAAGAACTTCTCAATGGCAGTGGCTGGTCTTAGTGACATACAGTCCTGCCATTCTTGTGCTTCTTGTCACTCAAACCAGGTGCCTTTGTCACCAGAAGTGAAATCCCTCATTTGCTACAGCTGATCTTAACTACTGCAGTGACTGTAAATCAGCTGTTCTCCATCCCTCTCAACAGCATTTTAACTACATGTGGGATATTAATTATAGGTTGCCTTTTTCAGACCTATACTTCTGCATTACTTGTTGCTTTAGGAGCTGAAAAGCCGGCCGCAAGAGACAATGGCTCTCCAGTGGCTTTTAGCCTCTCAGGACAAATCCCAGAGCTGACATCATCTGCAATTATGGTGCACAGATCCAACCACTCTGACATAAGGTGGTAAATTATTCATTATTTGGCAGCCACCATAAATGGAGAGTGTGCTTTAAGAAACCTCAGAATTGCAAGACTGGTTTGTCACCGCAGTCCTATTAGGCCAGCGGCCTATCTCTAAAAACAATACTTTGGATGATGGTGATACCGTCGTAGGGTACAAGTATGTGGAATAAATTATTTCCCCTTGATTTCATGTGAGTTTCTTGGCTAATATCTACAGGCACAAGGATTAAAATCCTTTCCAGATGGGGTCATGTGGCTTCTGCCCCAAAGAGTTTGCAGTTTAAACTAAAGCAAAGCTAAGTGCAGGGTGAACATTCAATTGCAGCAGATTTGGTGGGTCAGTGCAGGGTGGGAGGAGGGTGAACTAATAGTCTTGGACAGACAAAATTCCTGTCTTGGTCTTACAAGTTTATGCTCACTTCTGTACTCGCTGAAGATGAGGGACAGGAACCCAGGTACATTGTACTGAGAGGAAAAATAACCACGATAGAAACTAAACTTGCAAGCTTTTCAGTTTTAAGAAGTTCAGGTGAATGATGCAAATAGAAATAATTCCAGCTGGGACTGTATTAGGGATCTGGAGAAAAAGGACAATCCTTTCCCCACATATTGATGGCTATGAGAGTCTTAGCATGGGATGGAAAGTTAAAGCTGCTACAAGCAACCAGTGTGACCCTTGTCGGTGATTCTGGATCACTTCACAGAGGAAAAGGCTTCAGATTAGACTGTGACCATTTTGAGGAACAGAAGGGGAGGAAATATTCTGTCATCAATGTTTTGCCCCTGTGGAGACCGGGGGCAAGTGGAGGCTTACCCAAAGGTGATAGTGCCATCACCCTGGCTGGTCGTCAGGGCATGAGAATGGGTTTACTGCACAGTACTGCAGCCTGCAGCCTGCTGTGGCTCTTGTAGGTCTTGCTTTCCTCCAGGAGACGCCTGCAGTTTGTTCCTTGCTATAGCACAGCCCTAGATGTGCTAGAAACAACTGTTCGATCCTAAAAGAAAATTTCTGATGTGCGATAAAATGCATTTCCTTCTTGCTCTTTGTCCTGGTTCTTATATGACTTTACCAAACACGATCATCATCACTGTAATGAAAACACATTTATTAGTCCAGGAACCCTGGGGAAAAACTGACCAGGCTATTGTTTCCTTTGTGAGAGGTAGATCTTGTTACTCAGAGAAGACCCCTTTGCATCAGCTACCCTATCAATTTACACTGTTCACTGAAGGCCTTTTTTACTCATAATCAGTCATGTTATCTAGACATAAAGTAGAGGCTGGAGTAATTTTTTCAGAAAATGGTGAAACTGCAAATGAACATACATTTATGGATTTTCACAGCCAGTAGGGACCATTATGTTCTTCTAACCTGACCTCTTGTACAGCTGAGGCCAGAAAATATGAGCAAGTAACTTATTTATAGGGTATTAAAAGAAACGTATTCTTTGTAAACTGCAGTTTAACTAGTCGTTGCTCAGGGAATACGTGTTTGTTAGACTGCTTTTATGTGTGCCAAAAATTTAGTTTCTTTCCCTTCTTGTTTCCAATTTCAGCCTTTGCATTTCCTCCAGATCCATCTACCTGGCTGTGCTCTGGATAATGCCAGAGACCCCAGCAGCCTTCTGCAGTGCCAATGCAATTGCATGTGCTCGGGCATCTGTTTGGAGTGCACCCAACTTCTGCTTGTGAGAAGATGGAGGACAGAGACGGGAATTGGGTGGTCAAGATTTAAATGTCTTTTCCTGAAGTAAAAGGGTACTAACAAAGGTACTAACAAAAGGGTATTTATGTTGCCCATTTGAAATTGTTTTTTCCTGCTGGTGGCGGTGACGAAACATATAGTTGTTGTCCAGGAAAAAACCCCAAATATTATTTTTCAGAGGCAACGTAGAGCCCCCTGTTCCTAATCCAAAGGAGGACAACAGAGGATCTGTTAGAGTGGCTGCAAGACATCGTCCAGGCAGGGATGAGCATGGTCTGCCCACACACCTTGTCGCTGAAGCCATGTGAACATGGTGCTGAGCTACAACTAATAAGCTTCAACGAGAGACAAGATGTATCAGCACAGGCCGAATGTGCTAGTGTTGTTCATATAGTGTCCCTTTTCTCCAAGCAGAGCTGGAATCTGCTTGTACAGTGCTGTGTTTGCATTGCCAAAAATTCCTCTTGAAACTGGAATGTCCTTTTTCTGTGATCTGCCTGGCTAATTGCACGTATTAGGGTGTTATGATTGGGGACAATGGAGGAATCCTTTCAGGAAGAGGAGAGTGCTTGGGAAAGGGGACTTGGCAGATCAATGGGTCCTGGTGTTCTTTGAGAAACTCTTTCCCATAGAAAAGAAATGAAGAGAAGGTAAAAGCTTGGAAGTTGGAGGAGTAAAATCTGACAAGGTAAGGTTTAAGGTGCTGTTTGGCACCTTAAAATGACTGTTGTAGCTATACTTGAAATGTGATATACAGGCTGACTTCAAAGGGAAATGGTGTATCTTCTGAAATGCTAAGAAGAGGAGTGTCCATCAAAGGATAGATATTGGCCTCAGAGAATGAGATTTATGTATATTAAAATACATCTGGCTGATAATTTTAATGCATGATGTTTTAATGAATAGTAAATAAAGGCCAAACACTAATGCTCCTTCCTTTTAAATACGGAACCCATGTAAATAAGTTGCACCAGCAACAGCTGAAAATAGAGCCCTTTGCAGACAGGTCCTTTGAATTTCTGCACCTTCACATAAAAAGCTGTACAAAGAGTGAGAAGTACATTGCCATCTAGCAGCTGCCCATGCGAACCAAAACATAGCAGCACTGCTAGCTACAATCTGGCAACTCCAAGTCCCTCTGCAAAACAAAATCCCAATAAAACACTAAATTACAGGGAGTCAATAATTTTATCCAATTAGGCAGGATAAGTGGGCTGGTGCCAATCTGGTATCTCACACTTGAGCGGGATAGACACAGCTGCAGTGGGATGCTGGTGAAAATTTTTCCTCCAGCAGTCTGGGATGAACATAAATCTGCTTATAAGCATAACATTTCCATGGAAGTTGGTAGTCCATTACCCTGCAATTCGAAAGAACTGTTTTTGAGTTTTTTGGCATCTACTCGCATCTGAGTCGGTGTGATTGCTCAAAGGTGGAAAACTTGGAAATGAAGCAGACAGATTCCTCTCCTCCTTCTGGAGCCATAAATCAGCATTAACATGTTGCTGGCCTGAAGCCTGTGTTCTGCCCCCACCAGTGGATGTGGGAGCGCCACATCCACAGATCCTGTACCAGAGCATTTCTCCTCCAAGACCTTGTCACCCCTTTGTCTTTCTGGTGCCAAGATGCTGCCAGACGGTGGCCGCTGAAGGAGACCTACTCCCTGCAGTTTACAGCCTGTCCTGGAGACCAGAAACATCTTCAGTGCTGAACACTGCGGAAGGGGAACACCACTTGTGAGCCTGCTGGTGAGCTAATGCGAGTAGGGATGCTCCATCTGACCTAGGACTGGAGGAAGCCATTCCTGGATGCCTAGGTATTATTCCAGTAATTTTGCACATGTATGAGTTATTTTGAATTAAAAAAAAAGCCCAAGAACCAAAAAAACCCACCCAGAACTCTAAAAACAGAAGACCAAATTGGATGCAAGAGGGCCACAAGTTTTTCTGGAGGGAATTGTATGATAGAGCAGACACTTCAGAGAAGATGTGGGGGATTTAGCGATACTTAGCAGTTCCTCGTGAAAGAGAGAAATAGCAACATGTGTCAGCAACAGGTAATCGGCAAATTGCCCAATTTGTAACACGCCCATCACATTTTTCCCCCTTGCCCCTTTTTACTCTGGAGGCCTGCTGTGTCTGAGAGCCAGCATGCACTCCCCTGTCCCTTGTGATGAACACAAGAGTGAGCTTTAATGAGAACTGGAGCGGTGATGATGGCAGAAACCTGTGCTGCCACAATGACATTTGCTTCTAAGCCTTGCTTATGGTAAGAGAGATGTCTGCGTCAGCTTACATCCCTGAATATTTTAAGCCTGACATTCACACCCGATGTTTTCCTACCTGCAGGACTGGCATCCTTAATATACTTTGAAAAATACACACCACTGCACAGAAATCTCTGCAACGAGTGTTGGGTATTAAATATGTATATATGACAGAAAAATGTGTATCCAACTAATACCTCTGTTACATACACACGTGTGCCAGTGACACCTTTAAAGCTTTCAGCATTTGCTTTTGGTGCTTAAAATTCAGTGTTGTTCATGCTTCAAAAGCTGTAAGGATAACATGAATACATAAGGTGCCTCAGGGCAATGAAAGTTGTTAGAGGTATTTGTGACACATGATTTAAAATGGGATGATTAGTTTCTGTTACTCCGGATTGTTTCTCTTGCTCCAGATTGTTTCTGTTGGCCATGGATATCAGAAATCCATTCGTAGTCTGGCTACTCCTTCTCCTTCACTTCCAAGAAATCCAATTTTTGTTTTAAAAACGTACATGTAATTAAAGGACATGTAATTCAGCAGAAAGTCTTTTAAAGGCATAACTGATTATCTACTTCCTGTAATTGCTGGTTTGTATATTGAAACTTAGATTGAGTTGGCAGACAATAAAAGATTATTTTTTAATTAGATATACTCATCCCTATCATTTGGGAATAGGGGATGTTTTCCACCACTGCTATTCTTCCTATCCAGGAACACATGCTAATCTCTTGCTTGATATCAATGTCATTTTTTCCCAAATGAGAAATAAACAGAAGCCTGCCTCTCTTGCAGAAACGGCGTGGCTAGGCAGAGTTTGTCATTTCGATTTGACAAGATGCTGGTAGCAGGCTGTGTATGTGTGCATTATATGACACGCAGCAAGGCTACGTATCAGGGCCAGTTTGAAGTGCTGAGAATCACTTACAATCCCCAAGGAATTTTTATGTTCATTCTCCATTAGAAATTCTGCTTTTACATCACAAGATTGTCAACACAAAATTATGAGCCTCAAACTATTCTTTTATGGGGTCCCAAACTCATTTTTTCTTCTCCTTGTGACAAACAAAACAATTGTTAGCTGTCTTAAAAGGCATTTCATGTAACCTCTTGCCCTGCAAGCTCCATCTAAAATGACAATATCTCTAGAGACCTTTCTGTGCTTAATAAACTGAGTTGCAGCCTACCTCTGGTTTAACACACACTATCATGGGCGCCGGAGTGTTTGGAGCTTTCTGGTAACAGCGTGGCTGAAAAATAGGATGTCTAGCTGGTGACTTGGGAGCAAGTCACATTCAAAGCGTGGGCTCTCAATTTATAATTCTTTTCTTGTGTGGGGACAACGTTTCAAAGCCAGTGATAGCGTCCCCATGCCTCTCTTACTCAGCCTGCCCTCTGCCATCCACAGCTGCATCACTGTCGTGTGGCATCCAGAGCAACTGATTTCATGGCAAAGCAATGGGTAGTTCTGCTTGGTTTTAGCTGTGCTTTTAATGTAATTCAGCCACGAGAAAAGGAGGTGGCAGAAGCACTGGCCACCCTTACTTACCACATCCTCAGAGGAGACTACTATGAACCACATGGGAAAACTGTCTCTCTAACTGAAACTACAGGGAATTTTGCTTGCCCCTAATTTTTGCTCAGCTTTCTCCTTTCCACACCTGCAGTCTCCTCTGCTTCCTCCTCCAGACCTTACATTGTCACAGTTCTGCTGGTAAAACTATTCATACCATCCATGATCGTTATCCTCTTGACTGCTGTAAATCTACTTCTATTGCAACTCTTTTTTTTTTCCAGTGGGTCTCTCTCTAAACAAAAGGGATGTGATTCTTCTCTCCCTCCCACTGGCTTTAACCTGTTGTAGTTTGCCATGTCATTATTCATGATTTAAACGAGGCTAAGTGAGAGAAGAATAGCGCACTGAGATTTTCATTATGCCAAAGCCATGCTATTCTCTGCACGCAGGCTATAGTATTATATCACCCTGTCCCTTCACCGCTTTCAAAGGCTTCCTTTCCTCTCGATCAAGCTCAATAGTATGCTAAGGACTTTCAGAGCTTGTTTTTGAACTTGCCTGACCCTGCTTCTCTGATCTCATATCCACCCCCTCCCCCACATTTATTTGGCTTCTCTAATCTGGCTATCTCCTGTGGCTGCCCGGCTCCGAGCATCTGGGTGTTCGTCGTTATTTATGCTTCCCATTTGTCTGATGCTTCAAGCCCCTGAGTCATTTCCCCTCTCTCAGTCTCACCTTTGTGGTTTTTCTGTCTTCCCAGCTGGCGAGCAGATGATGCTGCCGCCCTCCCTTTCCACCTCCTTGGGGTGACGCTGGTTGGGACCGTGGCTACATGGTGATGCTTCACTGTGTAGCTGCTGGTTGGGTTGAGCTGACTCCTCTTTCCCCGATGATTTCGCAAGATCTGGTGGCTTTTCTGACTTGCGCCAGCTGTCCAGAGCCCTCTCACCCTGCTAGGACAGGTAAGCGCAGCCATCGGGGCATGACGCCCTTCCCTCGGTGCCTTCCCCCAGGATGGCTGCCGCGCTGCCCTGTCGTACAGTTCACAAGAAGACTCCTCATGCCAGCATCCTCTGTTCAGGGCTGCTTTCCACCTCCTCTCTGCCCCAAAGGGGACGTGCTGAGCAGCGTGTCTGAGGAGGGTGACAGGGTGTCCCCTGAAGGTGCGTGTGGCTGTCTTCTGCTCGTCACAAGAAGATCACAGGGGTGTCTCTGACTGCAGGTCCAAGGTCCGATTTAGCTAATGGTGGCAGCACACAGGTAGTCCTGGTCTGGTCAGCACCCAGGGACCTTTCTGTGATTAAACAGTGCTAATAAAGCAAGCTTTGTCAAGGCCAGTTTTTTTCAGGCTGCATTTTAATGCCATTGACTCAGGATTTATGCTCCTGCGACAGGATCCTCACGTGTGCAGGCGTAGGCTGCTCGTTGCTTTCCTTCGGTAATTGCTCGGCTGCCCTTTATGTGGAGAAGAGAAAGTGAGAGGTGGTGAGCAGCTAAGTAACCTCTAGCTGCTACTGCATCTTCAGGAGGCCTTTCCGTCTGGCAGGTGTAACCTTTGGAGAAGACATATGCTATCATCACTTTTCCTCTCCACCCATCGAGCTACAGCTGAGGTGATATGTGATCAGATGATTCAGAGAAGAACCTCAGGGCTTGCCTAAAATAAGCGTGTATCAAATATACCGATCATCTCTCTGTAACTTGCTTTCTATTAGGGGGCATATTATAATAACTTGTGGGTGTCCTGCTTGCTGCCCGGAGCAGTAATTTGCATGTGGATATGTGAGTCCCAAGAGGCGTGTGCATGTCCCCAGTGCTGGAGCAGATTCTGGGCAACTTTTTGCCTTCACAACAGGTCCAGCAGTGCCTTTCAGCAAAGTGTGGTGTTTGTGTTTTTGAGATTACCTAGGTAGTAAGGAAGAATAGCCTTACATTTCCGTATAAATGACCGCATGACTGCTGGAATTTTTTTTAGCGATCTGCAACTCTGCCAAAGGGTTGGATAGCACCAAGTTCAGAGTGACCTAAGAGAAGCTGTGCCACCTTCTGACCTTTAACAGCTTTTGTGAGGCTGACTGGTCACTGGAGAGCATGCTCTGACCACACATCCCTCACTCAGCGTGCACTTTGCAACACATTTGTGAGCTGTGGGAAGAGGTGACCAGGGAATTTAACCATAGAGGAAACTGTGACAGATCTTCTATACCCCTTTATGCAGAGAAGATCAACACTGGGACATGTGTGACAGCCACCCCAATTGTCTTCCATGGGAGTGAGTATGGCTGGGAAGGAGAAGGGTTGTGTTCCTAAAATGTCAAGGCACTTCTCTGGAGCTGCCAAGTTGTTGCCACGAAATCAGTTTATCACAAACCCCTCAGCCTTTCTGGCTGTTGAGACAGACCTTTTCTGCTGACTGTTTCATTAAGGTTTCAGGCCCTTTCCTGAGGGCTGGAGAGGTCTGGTTCCCTTCCAGTGTGACACTTCAGCTGTTCCTCTGCTCACAACAGAGTAAGCAGCATGAAAGTGCATGTTTTGAGCTACTGTACACTGCGGATGTGCACTTTCTTCCCCTGCAGAATTTTAAATTAAGCAATTCATTACCTCTGTCTGGGATTTCAGAGGCTCTGACTGCTCAGGCAGAGTAAAAATTTCAGATACGTTTTCTGTATGTGCCCAGATAAGCTATAGAGCATGTGTGGTGTGTCCAGCATTTCCAGGAGCCACTGGCCTTTGGTCTGTACGCTGGACAGATGGTCTGTATATGCACAATAAATGCCATGTGTTTCCAAGCACAGACCATCCGTGAAACATGGGCATAGCATGTCTGATGCTTCCTGAAAACCTGGGACAGAAATATGGCAACCCTATGGCTGATGCTCTGCTATGTGACTGAGACCAGTATTTTCAAAGGACTTCGGACTTTCAGCTGCTGCTGATTTCAGCAGATCTTCCAGAGCAGATGCTGAGCAGGGCTTGGACTTCATGACTGGGTCATTTAGTAGGACGGATGTTGCACGTGTAGGTCCTGACTACAGCAAAGAAAGGCAAGGAAGCTCTTCATTGGGAGGCTATTTGAAGACTATGGTGCAACTTGGAAGGCTGCAGAGTGCAGCTGGAGCCAGGAAGATATTTTAGCATGAATTCAATGTGATGAGAGGGCTGTGTGGCTCTTTTAATGGAGTTCTACAGAGACAAAAAATGCACCTACTCCTATTGATAGCTGTTTTGTTTATTGACTTATTAGCCACTCTTGAAATTACAGTCTGTTGGAAAAGTATCACTATTTTCTTCTCCAGGGGATACCTGATTAATGCCCTGTAAGCCATGCGTGCCCTGCCAAATGAGAGTGACGTGTTTCCCAGATGACAGCTAAATAATTCTTTAAGTGAGTTATTGTCCCAGTAGCTCTCACAGACTAGACTCCCCACCTGATGCGCTCTCCCCGTGCAGAACAAAATTTACTTAATTTTGCTCTAATTTAGAATGATATTAGCATAAGCATTCAGCAGTGAGAAATTGCCCAAAGGCTTTTCTGTTGAATTTTCCCTGTGCGGCGACTCATATTTTAAGCTCTCCCAAACGAAAAGGTCATCCCATTTATTCCAAGCCTTTCTGGAGGCTAACCTATAGCCAATGTTTATACAGGAGAACACTCTCATTAGCCCACTCCTGCTGCCTCTCAAGAGTCTTTTGAAGATTTTTCAAATTTGCAGCTCTGCCATATCAAGGAATGAAGAGAAGACAGCTTTTGGAGTAGACTGGCTGTTCTTGGAGGAGGAAAACACAAGTATTGGGGGTGAAAATGCCCATCATCCTACTGGGGACTTCACTGCCTTTGGATTTCCTGGAGCAGGTGTCTGAGGACTGTTCAACAGCACTTCACACCCAAGTTCATCTTAACTTCCTGTCGTAGCTCACCTCATTCCTCTGGTCTCCCATTCCCTTTCCTCTTCTCTCCCCATTCTCTGGACTCTCCCACCTACCAACTTTCTGTTTTGGTGTGCTGGCTCACATTGGTAGCTGCAACCCCAAGAAAATGGAGACACTCTTGAAGGCATTAAGCTTTTTGAGCTTAACTTCTCTCTTACCACCCTTTTGTTATCACCAGCCATCCTGCCATTCTTTATCGCTGTTATCTTTGCTGAAAAATCAGTGTAGAGTATCCATCTAATTTTGGTGCTGGAACCTTCATGTCTCTAAGTTCTCGCCTATCTGCCCCACGCCTTTCCCCATGGTTTATTTTATTCACAGAGCTGTAGAGCCCATTTCTGTTTACTTCTATATCTTTTGCAAGGTCTTACTCCGCTTGAGTCTTGGCATTTCTCATTTTAGTCTCAAGGTTCTTGACCTCTAAAGTACTGTTCTCTTTGCTGAGTTGTCTTTTTTCTACTCTTTTTTTGGGCCCTTGATTGATTGCTGTTATCCTTTGTTGAGGTGGTTTACCCATTCACTTAAATTTAGAGTAATTTTTACAGGCTTTGTTGCTCCCTGGCTTGGGACATATGCTGGAGGTGGTTTCTATACTTTTGGCTGAAAGGAATCTCAGGCCTTTCCCACATTCATGCCTGTCAGTTCTTTAGTCCAGCTGAGTTCACCAATTAGTTCCTTTAATTTCTCAAATTTTGCCCATTTGAAATGTAAAACCTTAATTACAGACCTATTTTTGTTTACTCTTCCATTTAATTTAAACTGAATCAACTTGTGATCGCTCAGTCAAAGGTTATTTTCTTTGATCGCTTCTTCTGTAATGTGCTTGCTATTTACCAAAACGAAGCCTAAAATAGCATCAGTGGTTCAGCACTCTTTGGTGAATTAATTTGTTGGCAATTACATCTAAGGCTGCCTGGGCCATGCTGCCAATAGTAGCTTCTGTCTCTGTGAAACTGTATTTATTTTCCTCAAATGTCACTCCTTAATGACGTGGTGCATCATCTGTGATATTGATAAAGAAGCAAATCAAATGTTAAACAATCCAGAGAGGAACAGCGAACACAACAGGGAGCGTTTTTATGGCACTTTGTAACTCTTCAATGCTGTATGCATTTCTGGAACAGCCCATCTCGTAAAGGATACAGCACATATGGAAAAGGCACAGAGATGAGCAGCAAGAAAGAACTAGGGAAGAGCTTCTGTCTGAGGAACAACTGACTGGAATAAGATCTGGAGATGAGATAATTGAAGGTATCTACACTGATGGACAGAATGACATAAAGATGGTAAATAAGGAAGGATTGTTCACTGTCCCACACAGGGGAATGCAAGGAGGTATCGGAAGAAGCTGGCAGATGGCTGGTTCAAAAGAGACAGAACGAAATGTTTCTTTGTATGGTATATCTAGTGAATACTGACAGCACTTCTGACTCAGAAAGCCTATGGAGGCAAGGTGTTCATTCTGAGGAAACTCCAGGCTTTCTGTCCTGTTCTGCCCTGCCTTTGACCATTGTTTGGGACAAGATGGATTTCTAATCTGTAGGACTGCTTCTATAACCCCATGTCCAGTTCATGGGCAGGGATAACATAGGAAGATTAATAGCAATTTATATTTGATTTTCCTTTCCTTGGATATTTGTAGAGGCCTGAGTAATGCGCAGTTCTGCACGGTATGTGCTTACCATTTCTGCTTAATTTCCAGGCACCTTTTTGGTTGGAAACAGCGTCAGTGCTTTCTCCATGCTTTGGTAGGCTGCACATCACAGAGTGAAATGCCAGGGAAGCACAGGCTTCTGCTGGGGGTCATCTAAGGAATAAAGGTAGGTGAGGTGAAACAATTAAGAAAATGTGACTGGCTAATAAATATGACCAAGTTAATGGTCCCATGTACAGCATCGCTGTGCAACAGTGTTCTACCAACATTTATCCTCTTCTGTCTACTGCTGTGTTCGCAGAATACGCTGCCAAAGTTGAGTTCATAACATGCAAACCTCTAACAGCTGCCTGATGTTCCTTTAATCTTTCTCATATGCTGCATTCAGCCTCCTTACAGTAAAAAGCGCAAGTTTTTTAAATCCTGCAACTTCCTGGGAGGTCTCAGTTTTGACTTATGACCCACCCCAAACTGAAGGTAACCAGCAGTGTGCAGTTGTCATACGTACTTTGGAATTGCTTGGACAATGGGAGTGTGTTCAAAGGATTGGGATCCTTTACCCTGCATTTGGTAGCTGTCCGTATTTTACGTAAAGACATAAATCTATTCTGGCGCATGTGAGGAGAGTGCTTTTTCTTTTCTGGATTGTTTCCCTCTCCAACCTTTTGTTTTGTCTGCTAAGGTCATTAGTTCCTCGGGCAAACTCTTTGCACTGTTCAGAGCCTAGAACAAAGAGATCATAGCTTGGCCCCTAGACACTACTGTAATGCTGCTATGAATGATCCTTTTTAAAAACTGCACGGATCGTACTGGTGAACTCCCACTTTGACGCTTCCAGACTGGTCATATGCACATCATTGTGATCATCGATTTTTTGTGGTTGCTTTGAAAAACACCAGTTTACCAAGGGTTTAATATGAAGAGGAATATAAAGAAGTAGTGTTCCTGTTATGTCTCTCATGAGATAATCCCCTTTGGATGTTTTCAAGCTTCCTTCTTCCTGAGGATTTGTTTTTAGAGTTTTTGTCCCTAAAAATCTTTGATCGTTGTGCTTACATTAGTCTGCTTTTGGAGCATGTTAAATTAAAGCTAGTCAGAAGTTGATAATTTTTTTAAACTCACAGATAGACTTAATAGATACTTTTAAATTCCTTCCTATTCCTTCACCACCCAGAGTTCCTATTTTTTGTTAACACATTCTTTTAAAAAACATTTTTATATTCTTCACCATCACTGTATACCAGTCTATGACTGATTGTTTCAGTGTCTCCTCAAAGCTAGGACTGGAATTCTTCATGTCTTCAGCATTTCAAACTACCTTTCTGGGACTGTCTCACCCTTTTTCTGACTCTTAGTCATAGCTATTTTGTCCTTTCATTTGTACTTGCAACCTCAGGAAATATTCCCTCAGTTTTTTTCTGAGAGAGGGTCACCAAGAGCTTGCTGGCTTCATGTAGCCTACCGGTTCCTGTCTCTTTTAGTGGCTTCTGAGCCTGGTTAGTAGAGTGACTCACCAAAATGTTTTGCATCTCTCTGTATCGGTTGAAAGCGCCCTTTTGCATCAGCGTGCATTTATGTATAAATATGTATGTGCTATCCTGCTAACTTAGGGTTCTATTTACCTGCTCGTGTGTCTGTCTATCAAGCACTGTTCTTGATGGAAATTACTTCAATGTCTCTCTGTTACTTTGAAGTGATTTCTAGACAGCTACTTATCAAAGAATATTAACATTGATGGCAGTTCTATTTCCCCATTCCTGCAATTAACAATTCTATCCATTGAAACTGTTTTTATGGGCCCATGACTGAGGCAATAAAATGAGAAAATTGCATCTGGGAATGCAGTAATATTTCATGTAGCAGAGGGCAGTAGGACCAAGTACAAGGGACTGAACAAATGTGGTATTCCACAGAGCACACAGGGAGAGAGGAATTTAACTCCGTTGAATTCAGTTAGCTATTAACTTCAAGGAGGCAAAGAATCCTCCCTCCCCTTCTCCCTTGCAAGATTCTCACATAAGCAGATATCCTGAGAGCTGGTCCTGACAAAGGGTGCTATGTAAGCTACAGCAGTCTTAAATACAAAGGGTTTTTTCCTTCTATTCCCTTCGTTTCTTTGATGTGTCATTGCTTTATACATTTTGAAGTTTAGAAACTGTCAGGATTTTTGGACCTGACACTTTTATCTTTGTTGATCAGGAGTGTTATTTGGTACTGTAAGTCAGGCTGATTTCAGCAGAACGATTATTTGACAAGGGCTATTTATTCTTTCTGGGTTTGGGCATCTAACATAGATGGCTGAACTAGGCATCGAGGCGCTCTCTTCAGTCACAGGAATTAATCTGGCCTGTTTCACATGAAAGCTCATCCAAATATCATTCTTGGACTGTTGTGGGAAAACTAGGGGACGCACCTCCTGGAAAAATTACATAGAGACTGAGTTTGTATGGGGGAATAGTACTGTATTCTTGCCTTTTCTCGTGATTCCTGGAATAGGCAGACACTAAATCAAGCTCAGCAGCAGATCTGCTCTGCACACCAGTGCTCACTGCTGCAGGTGGTATCGGTGCGGCTGTCACTGTGCTCTCACTACGGTGATCCTTTCAGATGATACATGAGATGTTCCTGGCCTGGATTCAAAGGGCAAAGGGAAGAAGGATAACAGTACAGACTCTGGCTTTTGAGCATTTTGTTTACTAGAACATCCTTTTAACCATTCAACAGTGTATACTGTCAGGTTAGGGGAAAGTCATTAATGTTGCCCTTGGCAAGGGGATTCAAGTAATAGTGCCGTATGCTCTAATGCAGTGAAATGCAGTCACCGCCTAGAAGACTTTTCAAGCTGAAAAGCCAAATTAGGCTTATTTTGCCTTACTCTAAGGGTATACACCATCGCTTCTTCACCAATGTCACTAAAGTACTTAAATGTACCGGTTGCGCCTGTGCAAAGCAGAGCTCTAGAAGAACCAAGGATACAGTTTCTTCCTTAAATGTCTGTTTCTCCACTGCCTGACTTTGTTTTAAAGCAACGTCTGCTTATCCACTTATTCATGGAGTGTTCACGAGTGTTCACGACTTCACCTCTACAACCTCAGATGTTCTCTAAAGACCACTGCCAGGCTGGGTGCCCAGACCCATCTGCTGAGACACAGAGCTCACTAGATAGGTGTGAAGCCGTGTCAGCCCTGTGAAGCCATCATAAAGACAGAAAAAATTAAACTGAGGCAAATTAGTAGCATCGGACTTGGTGCGTTCTTTGCAAGAGACTCGATTCTGTGTTGGCTCCCACCTTAATCCACCCCAGCTGGCATGCATCAAGCATAAATGAGCACGGGCCCTGGCCCCTGTTCTGTGCAAACATTAACTAATTAATCCTCCTTACAGCCATTGGGGGCTGCAAAGGAGTTATTATTATACTTCTCTTCATGGAGTGTGTAACTGAAGCAGAGAGGATAAATGATTAAAGGACATGGACATAATGATTATCTGAACTTGGGTGCAGAAGGACTGTTGGAGATTTCTGGAGCACTTTTCATGTATTTTTGAGCAGTCTCAATTGAGGAATAAACAGGAGAAGCTGTATAAGCTATTTTGAGACAAGCTTCAGGGCCTTATCCTCACCTGTGTTACACTTATAAATCTGAAGAAATTCTGTTTGGTCCTTCGGGGGTTTACAGCAATGCTGAAAATCAGAATCCGGCCCATCATATTAATATAAATCGTGAGGAAACAATACCCAACAACAAGCAAAGGGCAATACAGAAAATAGGTTTGTTACAAGCAAATTGGGTGTGTTTGGTTTTTTCTACATTAATGCTGGCCAGGCTTCCCCTGTGTATTCTCAAGGAAATGACTTCGTTATATCAGTGAAGTATATTGAAAATGAAATCAGTGGTAGCACCAAATGTGCCCAGACATGACAGGACTTTTAAATAACAACAGAAGAATTCTATCTCCTTTCCTGTTTGTTCCATGTTAACTTAAGGAGATTGGTGCTGACTTTCTGGAATGGCTGCAGCAAGCTGTAAATGATGTATGAAAACGAAATGAAAAATCTCTGCCCAGGCCACTGTGCACAGCAATCGCTGCCGAGCCACGTTAATAGCTGTTTGTTCCTGTACGCTCCGACACGAGACGGAGCCAGAGAAGCCAGCAGCGCAGAAATTGGAACAACTACCCAAAAATATCCTGGGCAGGATGTCTGCCGATCCTTCACCCAGCCTTAATTTTGGTGGTGGTGTCCTTTACAGGGTTGAAAGGAAAATGACCCACGTGTTTATAACCCTTCCTGTATAAGCCAAGTGGTTCGCTCAGGGGGAAGTAACAAGTTAGGCAGTGATGCCGCCTTCTCAGGTCCTGTTTTTTCCTGCCTGTTTTTTCCTGCTTGTTTCCCGGCTTTGTTTACTGTCCTCTTCCCCATTTTTATCCAACTGTAAACTGTGTTGCAATGTCAACACCCCTGGGCTTTAGGGCTGTGCAGATAAAAGAGGCTTGCATCAAATGGGCGTAATTAGGTGAGTGCATGTGTGTGGGTACGGTTAACACCTGGTGATTATGTCAGCAATGCGATGGGCATGATGACAGAGGGCATTTCTGGTGACCCAGTTACTGCAAGGCTCTCTGGCAGTCACACTGCAGTGAAACACTGCAAACAGTGATTATTAATACCATTAAAAATACATGCAAGCTCAGGTTCTGCAAATGCTCTGCCATGTGAATAGTCTCTGTGGAGATGGAGAGGGCACTACAGCAAGCACAGAAAGATGGTGTCTGGGCTAATGATACACTGGCTGGAAGTTGCCCTTCAGAGCTTTGGACTTGACCTACTCCTGTGTCCTCAGGTGATGGACTGACCAAACATTTTGTGTATCATCCTTCATCTGGCATCTCCTGTGAATGTTTACTGTGTAGCTCTCTACTCCCTCTCTTGTTCCTTTTTGCATGGGTAACTTGTGCAAGTGTAAACTAAAACTAACAGAAATTCAAAAATAGTACAAATTAAGCAAAATGCCCTTAGTGTGATACTCCGTCACAGCCTAGAAGCAAAGGGAGAGGGGATTTAATTTAGGCCAGTCCTCTGCTGCATTTCAGATAAAGGATTTTTAATCTAGTTGTAGGTTGATAAAAATACCCCTCTCTGATCCTGCAGGCAACTTTTTCTGCCAATTTTCTTTGCAGAGAGGAAGAGAGGGGGAGAAATAATTGAAAGAACACTGCCGCATAGAAAATGACACTGACGGAGTAATGCACTTTGGAACTGCGTGCTTTGCCAGATCCTTGTTTTCTACTATTTTTTTCTTCCTTTTACTTCAGAAATTTAAAGCTATTGGTAATCATCAGCATGATTACGTGATTTTTTCTTTTCTTTTTTTTTTTCTTTTTTGAGCACTAGCCATGTAGCATTCTTTTAAAGACAAAATGATTTTTCTATTCAGGAGTGTTATTTCAACTTTCACGGTACAGCTTATTCCCTTCCACCCCAAGCAGAAATTTTTCAGGGTTAATTTATTCATCTAATTGCTGGATGCACATGTGGTATTGCAGTCCACAGTGATTTTATGGACTTAAGGCTATGGTAATGACTTAATAAACATGCATATGTACATGATTTGAAGGCAATATATTCTCTTGAATGTAACGTTTCAGAAAACATGGCATGAAAAATAAAAGGGTAGCCAGAGGCATATCTCAGTGGAGGCGTGAAATGCTGAGCTTTTAGTATTTTTTCCAAATTAAAGACACTGTTTAGAAAAGGTATTACCTGTCCAGTTTTCTGACAATTCATGAGCATTTGAATAATCAAAAAAACCTCACAACGCAACATCTTTTTTGGCTTCCTTTACCTCCACGTTGTTCTTTTGAGCCCTCCTCTAGGCTCTTAAAGTTAGTGTGCACATATCCACAGGAAAGTAAAGTTGAGCTGAATGAAGAAAAGGAACAGGACAAGTTTGATGGACAGTTTTCAGGAAGGACCTGTTAGAAAATCTCCGATGCTATCTGTGAAAGGGTGACGGGGTCAGGAAGGAGAGACACGTTTCAACGGCTGTTCATTGAGGGGTTAGTGAATTCAGCCACTCGAGCTTAAACAAAACCCAACACAAAAGCACCTCTGTTAAAGTGTATGAATTTACACTGGTTTAATGTTAAAAGGATGGGGGTTGGACCCCATAGCTGTTGGGCAATTTGTTACGCTTGAAAGTTAAAATGTTTTTCGATTGTCCCATTGGCAATTCGGAAACCTGATGGTCCGGATGCAACTTCCCTCTTGGGAATGAACCACACACTGCCAAGGGTGGGAGCACGTGCCTGGGGATGCTTGTCCTGCGCATGGCTCCTTCTTACCTCCTCCCCTGCTCACTGCCAAAACCAGTGTACCAGCCGGGCTGGGCCTTCGACTGACCCCGTATAGCAGTTCCTTTGCTCTTCTAGCAGTCTAACAGCCTAATGACATTTGCTGGCAGTACAAGATTTTTCTTCCCCAACATTGGACACTTTTAAGATTCAACTGGGCAGGGTGCTGGGCCATCTTGTCTAGACCGTGCTTTTGCCAAGAAAGGTTAGACCAGATGATCCTTGAGGTCCCTTCCGACCTGGTATTCTATGATTTTTTTTCTGATGAGGCCAATTTTCATTGGCAAGCAAGCTTACTCTTTTCTTTTTTAGTTGTCTCTTGGTAAATACTGGGTTGTCTGGTGAAAGGGTTTGTTCACTGATAACTGGGAGAAAGGAGCTGCTTGCAATGAGAGCTGTTGTGTGCATCAGTGGTTGGGTACTCAGTGATTTTGAGTGGGAGGGCTCCAGTTCCTTACCCTCTGCTTTCCCAAATATACAGTGCTATGTTGTTTCATAAATTTTGTGGAATGGTTTACGGCAGCATCCAGATCACTAAACCATGAGAGCGGGTGCCAAGTGGTTGGCCAACAGCAGATGTAAACTTCTTTGAGTCTTGGAAAGGTCTAGGTAAGTGTGGTGTTAGCCGTTTCCTAGGCCTGCTTCTTGCAATGTCAAATACTTCAAGTTATTTTTTCCTGGAACTGGACAAATCACAAAGTTTTTGAATGAGTTTAGATCTGTAGCTCAATTTTGAATAACATTTGCCTCAATTTTTCAGTATAGCCCTGGTCTGTATAGTGGAGGCTCACCTGCACTTAGTGTGTCTGCTTCCTTTCAACTGTGATCAGAAAATGTCTCACTGCAACATTTGGCCATCACTTGAGATGGAAAAGTCCTCTTTGGTCAATCACAGTGAAGCAAACTCCTGCCACAACGGTTATTTTTGTCCTTGACCGGATGAGTCCCCCATAGGACACCTGTGAATCGTTCAACACGCTGCGGATTTGGATGCTATCTCAGCCTGCTCTCGGTCAGGAGGCCGTTATGAGAGATGGCCAGTTTGGTCTGTGAAGGTAGGTGCAGGGAAGGCACAGGATCTTCAGACAAACCCATGGTTTGTGGGAAGCAGCATCCTGCAACCAACTGCCCTTGACTTTGTAATATGTGTTTCCCCATACAAGCCCACCCCTGAGACTTGGCCCACTGCTGAAACAGTGGTTGTCATGCTTTGGGGAGATAAATGGTGATTACTTCTGCTTGAGCTATGGCATTTTCTCTCCAAAAAGATACTTTTTGGAGGGACAGCTGGTGAAGTTGAGATTTTCTTTCTTGCTGCTCCTCTGGCCCCATTTTCTATCAGTAAAGGAAGCCAAGTTTAACTAATCTCTCAAAGTAAGGAGCTAAGATTGAAAACGGAGCCACTGAGGTGCAACTCTTTTGAAGCTTGTAGCTGTCAGCTGCCTTGGTGAGGGCTGCACCATCCTCCCACATGCTTGATCCAAAGGCAACAGGAGTGTTATTATGGATTTCTGTAGGTTTTATTTGGCCTGGAAGAAGGTGTGATGAAGTAGTCTCCCACTTTCACCTTTGCTGTCCTTCATACTTATAAACAGGAGCACTGTCTGTGCATCTGGCCATCCCTACAGACTAGCTGTAGGTCCTTGCTCATCTTGCTTAATGTCTTCTCAACAACGCTGGCAGCTCAAGGGTAATACCTGAAAGGGCCATGAGTTCCTCTGCCCTTGGTGTACAGCACTCTGCCTCCATTCAGGCTGTAGTTCCTGTGCTTCTTGCTGCTTCCTGGCCTCGTTATTTTTCATTTTGCTACTGCTAGTTTTGCTAGTAAGATCCCATTTGTCAAAACTGCATGAAGAAGATTGCGTTGGGGGAGTGAGGTGCACAGCTTCACAAAGGGTGAAGTTACTTCCACAGCACAAGATCGCATCAGCAAAGCACTGAAGGTGACTGCAAGCCTGTTCTGGAGAATGTTATTCATTATTTGTACATACAACCAAGATGAAGCTATTCCTCTTTGCCCTCTTGGGAGGTACTATTTAAATGAGGAAAAGCCAGGTCTTTCTTCAAAGAGCATGAAAGCTAAACAAACAAGGCAAGGACAGGAGAAAATAAATACTGCTCTGACTCCTGAGATCAAAAACAAGGCTTAGAGATGCTAAATTATCTGACTGAGTTGTTATAAGCAGTCCACAGAAGAGCAGAGGTAGGAACTGACCCAGAGCCTCTGACCTGCTGAGCAGGGTCCTCGGAAATACTGTGTGGTCAAGAAAATGGCAACGTTGTCAAAATCCAGCTGTTGACTATGAACTCTAATACCTTAAAAAAAAGCAACAGCGTAAAAACCAAGATCTGTTTACTTTTCTGATAGTATTATCCTCATGTCAGAACCATTTTATTTTTCACAATTTTCATTGTTATTTTGCTCTGTCACTGTGTTTAGTAGCTAATTAAGTAGTTATTTTTGATGGCAAAATAGTTTGAGATTCTTGAGTCTACATGTTTCAGAATTCCTGTTCTCAGAACCATTTGCAAGTTAGCTCTGTTCTGAGCTTGAATGAAAAGAAATTGGAATATGTTGGCATTCATCACAGGACAAGCCTTCTTCTGGTGAAGGATGAAGAGCAATGATGTACTTTGTACTGTTTTTTAAAGATTGTCCCTTCCTTCATCGTTGTATCTTACTTTGTTAAAAACAGGAATGATATTCATTGCATTGGAATATACGCTTGCAGTATACTTGTCTGGTTATCAGAAAGACTCAGATCTTCATTACCTACAAAGACCATTTTTTCCCTTATATACTCTGGCACTATGAATATTACCCCTTAATTAAGCATCTTAATTCCTCTAAATTAAAGAAAGATAATTTAAAATATTACCACGAACACATTTTTGTTACTAACACCAACTTTGCCCTCTGCATCAAAAAAGGGGAAAAAAAAGCATTTTGTTCTTTCCTTGAGCTGAGATGTAAGGTTGGGCGAGCGAAGGAGAACTTGGAACTCTTAACTCTTTGCATTTCTAAGAGCTGCTTGAAACAGAGCACACCCTGGATTCATTTCTTTCCCACCGTTGTCACAGGCTGCATGGTCCCAAAGGCTGATCCGTTTAGGAGAAGCAAGTTAAGTAATTGCCCCTTGCCAGACCTCCCTGTCAACTCTCCAGGATATTGGTGCTGGGTTGTTTGGTGGGAAAACACCTAAAGTCAACACAGGGAAGAACTGGAAATAGCATTCATATGGTCGGGGGATATCCAGTGGGTTGGATGGAAGCACATGAAAGAGTCGAGCAGAAACAGAGTGAGGAACCAGTTAATGGAACCATTCGACGACTGTGTAAGTGTCTTTCTCTTTTGGCTACCAGGATTTCCCTGGAGCAATTACCCGCTAGGCAGTAGTGAACACGTCTGTTGTTGGTAGACGCAAAGATTTTTCTGTTGACTTATTCTTGGCTCAGGTGTGAAAACCCTTCCTTGAGGTTGAGGGTAGTTACTATTGCATAGCAAAGACATGTGGGGCTGATTAGTTCCAGGCTAGATAGGGAGAGAGGGTGGATGTTTCCCAGGTAGAAATGAAAACAGGACAGATGCTTTGCTCCTGGGAAGCGGGTGTTTAGGCTCAGGCTCATTCCAGATGAGGATTTGGGTACCCAGAGGAGGACCTAAATTAGGTCCTGCAGGCCAAAACTGTAATGTAAATCAGCTGCTGCCTAACCCTGAGAGCGTCTGGGTTCGACGTCTGTCTAAATACCCATAGCAGCACTTTTATGTGCCCAGGGCTGCCCTGCCTGATTGAGATCCAGGGACCACACCTGAAAGCACATTGAGCATCACTCAGAACCTCTCCTGATATGCATGGGTGACTGTTTCAGCTACCTGAGAAGGGGCAAAGGCTGTATTGGTAACATCCAAGGAGAGGCAGTATCGACATGGATATTTTGGGGACTGAGACCCTACGCTCAGGTAACTAAGTTCTGCTTCCCTCCTGCTTCTGTGCCTGATTTGGGTCTGATCTTCAGTCCACAAATGCGGAGCGTGCTGGTGGCAGGGGACTGAAAAGGGACCGTGATTACAAATGCTATTCCTGTCACAAGAAATTGGGAATTTTTTAGTGATAAGAAGGATGCACTTTAGGTTCCCTGGTGATGCTAAGTACTAGGCTGCAGCTCCTCCTGTGCATTAATGAAACACAAGCAAAATCGCAACTGAGTCTCACCCCAGAAGAACTGGTTAACTCTTTCTGTTTTGTCATCATCTTCTTTTTTTTTTTTTT